>CM076574.1:1102003385-1102438450 GCA_034641835.2 Pinus albicaulis
TAGATTAAAAATAGTAAAGTGGGGCTAATTCTCTATGGATTATAATCTTGTTCCATTATTTTTCAATTGCATATATGTTTAACTTACAATTTAAAATAAAGTTATAGTTTAGTTAGTTATATCATTTTTAAAATCTTAGTAATATGAGATGTATCATAAAGTAAATGTTTTAATGCTTATTATGAATTGATGTCTATTGGAATTTACCAGACATTTAATTTAAATGGATGAGTTAGTTATTAGATGGATGGTAATGATTTAACCTCGACATATTATTCTAGAATATTTTTAGTAGTATTCATAAGGTTGAGATTTTATCTCCAAAGTAGTTATGTATTTTTTACCCTTTTAATTAAATTAATTAACTAAAAGAATGGCATATGAACAAGTGTCATATGAAATGAGTTATGATTTTTTGGGCATTTGGTATTGATAACTCATGATATTGGCCCATGATATTGTTACAAATATTGTTTACAAATTAAGAATCTCCATAGTAAAGTGGAGATGAATCTCCATGATTAACTCTCTCATATATATATATATATATATATATATATATATATATATAGAGTGTGTGTGTGAGAGAGAGAGAGAGAGAGAGAGAGAGAGAGAGAGAGCCACGTGGTGGCATGTCACTTCTTATTTCTATACATGGTAGACAACATACAAGGGATGGCTATTTTGTCCAAAGTTTCTTTGGGGTGTTTTTGTCCAAAGTTTCTACGGGGATGTTTTGTCCAAAGGTAGCCACCATGCAGTACCCAAGGATCGTACAAGGGTATTAAAAAGGTGGGCACCACCAAAGGTAGGGAAGGTAGGCAGTCCATGAAATGGAGATAGTCAAGTCAAGTCAAGGAAGGTGGGCACCACCAAAGGATAAGAGGATCCTTGGGATCCAATGATGAAGGTAAGGTTTGGTTTGTAACCTTGTTAGTTCTAAGCGTGCATGCAGTTTTTAGTTTATTTAGTTAAAATGTTATTTGTGAAAAAAAATATGGACTTATAACTCAAGCTCATATATACAAGGAAAGTTTATGACTAACTAATTGCTAAAAACAAAGATAAAATAAGGCCAAGTATTTTGAAACTAATTCGAGACTATTCCATTTTAATTTGTAATTTCAAAATATTGAATCTTAATTTCTAAGTGTAATTTTATAGATTATTCTTAATTAAAGAAAAATATGAGGTTTTCATTAAAAAAAAAAGTTTGAGCTCAATATATTTTTATTGGTATTTATTAACATGGAATGGGAAAATAAGTATTTTTTGCAAAAAATACTTTTAGCTAGGTTTTTGCAAAATAACATTCGTGTCTTTGGGTTTTTTTATTTAAATAGGAAAAAACATTGGATTACTTTGTTTTCTTGTGCACTAATATTTACAGCTACTATTTTGATAGAAAATTTATATCTTAAAACAAATGAGTAAAAAGTTAGAGCAGCTTGAATTTTGTTTCACTTTGCTTGAGATCACCGAACAAGAATGGACAGTAGAAAAGGGTTTTTACTGATTATTAGTGTTCATGAGTTTTATTGTCTATGTGACAGTCTCACCCAAGGTTCTAGTATGAGATCAATTGTAAAAAGAATGTACATATGTTGTAATATTTGGAGTAACACAAAAAAGGACATTGAGTCTGAGGACATGGATTGTAGAGCTAGGAATGCAGAATTCCCTGTAGACATGATACAATTTATTGTGAAAATAATAGATCTAGCCTTGATGATAGGAATTAAAGGCTGAGAGGTCCATGAAGTAAAGGATATGGTTCCTGAAATTTAATGGTTCGAGGAAAATATTTTTTAGGATATTCTGACACATAGGAAATAGTTAAGAATAACTTAGTCTAGTGTAGAGTTAGGTAAAGTGTGTTTCTTTACCATGTACATTTGTAATTTATAATCCGATGGTCACGATTTGTAGTGATCTGATGGTTATCTCTCACCTCGGTATTAACGAAACTTGAGCCGTGGCTTAACACCCGATTGGTCCATGATCTCTATTTAAGAAGATGGAAGCCTTAGAAGCATCAATGAAGAAGCACAACATCAATTTGGAGCACTCTTCACCTTCATCTTCAGGCATGGAAATTTCTTCTTGTGGTTTTCAAGCATCAAGATCTGGTTATGCATTAAATGTATCTTCTTCTTCTCCTTCTCATGACTGGCTCATTGATTCTGGAGCTTCTTACCACATGGCTAAAAATAAATCCATGTTTTATTCTTTAAATGATTGTAACAGGTCAAACATATTTATGTTGGTGATGATAGATCTCTTAGTGTTGTAGGATCTGGAACCATTCATCTAGATAATGGTCAGTTTAATGATGTACTATGTGTTCCTACATTGTCATGCAACCTTCTATCTGTTTATCAGATAACTCATTCAGGTGAAGGGAAAATAGTAGAATTCTCACCTCATGATGTTGTAATCAAGGACCTCAAAGATCCTAAACATATTTTAGCTACTGGCATTGTTGATGATTCCACAAGGTTGTATAAGTTTGACAACTTTGGGTCATCATCTCTTCCCTCCATTTTTGTTGCTCATAATGATGATGTGAGCAAACTTTGGCATGAGTGATTTGGTCACTTAAACTATCACTCTCTTCAAACTCTATGTAAGGAAAATATGGTGACGAGTCTTCCTATGGTATCTTGTCGAGATGGTGTTTGCTCCAGATGTGTACTCGGAAAACATCATCGGGATAGTTTTGACAAACGTGCCTCTTGGCATGCTTCAGCCCCTTTGCAGCTTGTGCACAGTGATTTATGTGGTCCACTTCCTATTGTTTCTTTCTCTGGTTGCAAGTACTTCTTAACTTTCATTGATGATTTTTCCAGACGCACTTGGGTATACTTATTAAAACTCAAGAGTTTTTAACATGTTCTTGGCCTTTAAGGCCTTTGTTGAAAAACAATCTGGACATCAAATTCTTAAGTTAAGATCAGACAATGGCGGAGAATATGTTAACAACAAATTTATCAACTTCTGCACTAAGCATGGCATTCAATTGCAACATACTGTTCCATATACTCCACAACAAAATGGTGTAGCTGAAAGGAAGAATCACACCTTAAAAGAAATGGCTAATTGTATGCTTCAATCTAAAGGACTTGGTCTCAATTTTTGGGTAGAAGCCATTAAATGTGCAAATTACATAGTAAATCACACTCCTACTAAGGTTTTAAAGAATATAACTCTAGAAGAAGCTTGGAGCTCAATCAAACCAGATGTAAGTCACTTTCGTGTTTTTGGAAGTGATGCTTGGGCCTATATTCCAGATGCGAAACATAAAGCCTTAGAACCTAAGAGTGAAAAATGTATTTTTGTTGGATATTCTGAAGATGTCAAAGGATATAGACTTCTTCAAACAAAATCCAAAAATATTATCATTAGAAGAGATGTAAAATTTGATGAAAATATATCGGCTTGTGAGCCTAGTTTTGCAAGTGTGCCACCTTTGGCCTGCGAGCCTGATTCGACATATGTGCCACCTCTCTCTCTCTCTTCTATTTTTAATATCATTCCTTATAATTTAGATGTTGACAGCGAGGATGAAAATCCTCCTCCACCTCGTGAAATGTTTCCTTATACTCCATCGATTCCAAGATGGGTCCACTCTACTCAGGATGCAGCAGGTTCTCTTGCAAGTGACCCTACCAATCGACGACATACACGTTCTTAGTTCAAAAGAGCTTCTTCCTTATTGGCTCAAGTTCCAGAAAACCTTGATCCAGAAAACTTTGAAGAAGCCTCCAGTCATCTAGATTTGGATGAAGCTATGAATGAAGAGTATCATTCCTTATTGGAAAATGATACTTGGGATCTTGTTCCTCCCAAAAGGAAGAAAACTTGTCAAATGAAAATGGGTTTACAAAACCAAGTTTGGACCAGATGGAAAAGTGGATAGACTTAAAGCTCATCTTGTTGCTAAAGGATTTTCACAAGTTGAAGGCATTGACTATACTGAAACCTTCTCCCCTGTTGCCAAAATGAATTCTATCCGCCTTGTTCTTTCCCTTGCTGCCTCCTTTAAATGGGAAATCCATCAGATGGATGTTAAATCCGCCTTCTTACATGGAGATTTGCATGAAGAAATCTACATGGAACAACCCCCTGGCTTTATCCAAAAAGACTCCAGCCTTGTTTTTCGCCTTAGGAAGTCTCTCTATGGTCTCAAACAAGCTCCTCGGGCTTGGTATGCCAAAATGGATAGATTTCTATTAGATAATGGCTTTTCTAGGTGTCATTCTGACAACACCGTCTACACCAAGAAGGTGGGTAATTCCTTCACCATCCTTGTTCTTTATGTTGATGATCTTATCCTTACTGGTAGTGATCCAAACCATATAAACCATGTGAAGTCCAGCCTCAAAAAGAAGTTTGAAATGACAGACTTAGGACACTTGCATTATTTCCTTGGTCTTCAAGTCTTGCAATCCAAGGAAGGCATTACCCTCTCTCAGTCCAAGTATGCCTGTGATCTTCTACACCACTTTCACATGGAAGACTATAAGCCTGCCCCTTCTCCCTTTCAGTCTGGAGTCAAGCTTTCAGTCAACTGTACTACCCCTAAAGTTGATGCTACCTTATACCGTCAACTTGTTGGTAAAATTTTGTATCTAACCCATACCCGTCCTGACCTTTCCTTTGTCGTTGGTCTTGTCGCTCGGTTTATGCACCAACCTCATGAAAGTCACTGGAAAGCAGCTAAAAGAATACTTCGATATATTTGAGGTACAGTTCAGTTCGGGATTCATTACAGTGCAGGAGCATCTCCCTTGTTGATTGGTTTCACTGATTCTGATTGGGCTGGTGACCCTGATGATCAGAAGTCCACTGCAGGATATGTATTCACTCTTGGTTCAGGACCTATTACTTGGTCTTGTAAGAAACAAAGTGCCATCTCCCTTTCTTCAGCAGAAGCAGAGTATCGTGGTGCAGTTGAAGCCACCAAGGAAGCCATGTGGTTTCGTTAGATCCTGTCTGAATTTGGTCTTCATCAACAACATCCAACTACACTTTGGTGTGATAATCAGAGTGCCATTCAGCTATGTAAAGATCCAGTTCAGCATCAGCGTATGAAACACATTGAACTCCACATACACTTCATCAGAAAGCTCATTCATGATCGTGTTCTTGAAGTGTAGTATTGTCCAACCAATGATCAAGTAGCCGATATCTTTACAAAGGCTCTCACAGAAGCGAAGTTTACCAAACTTTGATCCATGCTTGGAGTTCAGGAAAGTTGTCATTAAGGGGGAATAGGCTCTAATGCCTCCTTCCTTCTCCTATTGTGTCACTTTTGTAAATCCTTCAATCCTATCCCAATTTGTTCTTAAGGGGGGATGTTAGGATATTTCGACACATAGGAAATAGACTCCTTTTGTGTCACCTTTGTATATCCTTCAATCCTATCCCAAGTTTTTCTTAAGGGGGGATGTTAGGATATTCTGAAACATAGGAAATAGTTAAGAATAACTTAGTCTAGTGTAGAGTTAGGTAAAGTGTGTTTCTTTACCATGTACATTTGGTAAACTATAATCCGTTGGGGTCACGTATTTGTAGCATCCGATCATGGCCTCACTCATTAACGATACTTGATCCGTGGCTAAAGACTCGATCGTCCATGATCTCTATTTAAAGAGCATGGAGGGTCATTTGTCCGGTAACCATTTATGAGAGAAACATATGTAATTTTTCTTTTTATATTAATAAATTGCCTTAAGTCGCTGCGTTGGCTAAGGCCGTGGACTGTTTCCCTCTTTGAGGGTTTTAAACACATGATTATACTGGTGTACTGATTTGTGATCTGTTTGTGAGAGGTGACCTTTGGTTCTTGACCTACGGAACTTACCCTGTAAATTCCTACAATATTCAGGCCCATGCTTATTTGAGATAATACATGGAGCAAAAGGGAACGAAATTTATGGAGTGATTACAAGAGAAATACTACAATAGTAATTGAGGGACAAGAAAGTATATTACTATTTCCAATTAATGCGTTATGTTGCATTATCGTTGTAATCAATATGGATAAATAACAATTGAAATATGTGTTCTTTTGAATATATTTGTGATACAACTGTGAACCTATATTTTCCTGATTTGTATATGGATTATGGTTATGATTATGCACATAGATGTGTCCTATGCTTGTACGAAAAATTAATTAAGTTGATATAGTAAATAATAGTAATTATAAAGTGTCTTAAGTTCAGACTGAAGAAGACTCGCATAACATATTTTCCTAAATGCTTAATGATATCATAAATAATTCAATAAATGAAGTTGAGGACCTCAACGATCTATATTTATTGCAAAACAAGATGAATTATAAGAATTGGGTTTTGAGAACCTTTGTATTAATGTATAGATTTATAATAGAGACACTCTGTTTGAGAGATCCGGTCATTGTGTACATCAAGATATTTGTTTACAAAATACTGTCCTGACAAGGGAACAATATTTGAAATATGAAGTGAATGTTTTGGGGTCGATTATGTCTTATTGTCATACTTCTATAGGCTTTAGCCTTTGTTGTGCATGAGCCTCCATTCCCACCACAGGGAGCTTGGAAATGAGGGTCGCAAGCCATTGTCAATAGCCAAATTCCCCAACTACCCATGAGAAGTCTTGAGGAGTTTCTTAGATATTGTTAGCATCCTAGAATATTTGGTGTCTGGAAGGTGAGGTGTAAGCCCATTATAAGGTGGAACCATAATTATGCCAGATAAGATCTGCATGAGCGTTTATGCCACCATGTAAGGAGTTCCCTACCCGAAGGTAGAGAAGCGCCATGGGCTAGTAATTCCTCAATGTAGCTATCACCCAAGCTCATAAGGGGTAACATCGTGGAACATATTCATATGACTTCAATATAGTGGAGAGGTCCTACTTTAGATATACAAGCAGAATGAATCCCTGAGAGCAGGCTGTAATCGAGAGGATTAGGTCAAGGTAGTTCATCCATCAGTACACCTGGTCTTTGGAGAGAGTGAAAAATGTCCACTAAAGCCTTTGTGTCATGTAGATCCAAAGGGCCATGACACAACCATCCTTGAATAGTAAGAAAGGATGTTGAGTGTGGAGAAAAGGGGCGAAATGCTAAATTTATAGAAAGAATTCGATATGGTTTATCTCGTTGTAGTTAGGACCATCGACAGGAAAACTTCTGATTGGGGAAATGAGATTCTCCTTTTGTGTGTTTTGACATCATAGATAGATTACTCGTAGGGTTCAAGCAATGAGGTGGGTAATAGAGAGTTGGGGGGACAGAGTAATAGTTGCATAATAGCATAAGAAGAGTGGTAGAAAAATCCACTTTGTCCAATTTCAGGAGGTCAGGTCCTATGCCTTCATAGTCAACCTGTGTTGGTAGTCATGTGGTCGGAAGGTCGGGCAGTCGGGAGGTTACAATTTTTTTATACAAAATGTTTATGGATCTGATATTGACTTAATTATTGAAAAAAAAGAGTGCTTATGACTCTTGTTTTTATAAATTTTGTAATTCAAAAAAGAAATAAATCCTTCTTGCAGACCTAATAACAAAAATGAAAATTATTTTGTGAATTTTAAAATTATATTTTTAATATAAAAAAATTACAGAATTTCAGTAACTGATTCTCAAAGTGTGAAAAATACACATTATTGTCTAGGTTGTGAATGATATTTTTTTTTTTAATTGGGTCGATCGTAAAGTTGGGAAGTTGGACAGTTGGGTGTTTTTTTTTTTTTTATGATTTATTTATTCTATCGCGACCCCGACTATACCATAACGAGGTGGTTTCATTAAGTTGGTTAGTTTGACAATTGGGTAATGTTGAGGTCAGGTAGTTTGACAGTCAGGAAATGATGAGGTTGGGAGGTCAGGTAATTTGATATTCGGGCAATGCTGAGGTTGGGAGTTCGGGCTAATTATTTATAAAAAAATCCTAGTCACTCTGTGTTGCAAATGGGGTGGTCGGAAGGTCGGGTAGTCATAAAGTACAAGAGGGGATTTTTTTTTTTTTTTTTTTATACTTTTATTAGGACGATCGAATGGTTGAGAGGTCAAAAAATCGAGTGTTTTTTTAATTTTATGATTCATTTATTGTATTGTGATCCCAACTATACCATAGTCGGGTGATTTCATTAGGTTAGGTAGTTTGACAGTCGAGAATGTTGAGGTCAGGAGGTCAGGTAGATTGACAGTCGGGAATGCTGAGGTTGGGAGGTTGGGTAGTTTGGAGATCTAGTAATGTTGAGGTCGGGAGGTTGGGATGATTATTTAAAAAAAAATGTAGTCAGCTTGAGTTGCTAGTTGTGTGGTTGGAAGGTCGTGTAGTCGGGAGGGTGTAATTTTTTTTTTAAATTCTGGATCTGACCTGCGACTTAAGTCTTCAAGAAAGATAAAAAAAATTTAAGACTTTTGATTTTATTCCTTTTGTAATGCAAAAAAGAAAAAGAAAAACTTGTTGTAAACATAATAACAAGAATGCAAATTATTCGGTGAATAGTTAGATTATGAGTTTCATACAGAAAAATTACAGAACAAAGAAATAAAGAAGACTATATTTTCCTTTTTCCAAGAGGCTATGAAAATCGTTTATTGTGTGCACATTGACAACTATTTTCATGACGCTCAGTGTTATACGATATTTACAATTGTGGAAAATGTATCTCCCATAGGTTTTGTGGTCAACCTAGAAAAATGTAGAGACAATGAACCCAATGCTTTTCCTTAAAGTAAATAGATTATGGAGTGAGGCATACCTATAAATTGTCGCTCACTTCGCTCCTTCTTTAGCTTGGGAGCTCCAATTCCAGCTCCAACCGCCAAAATTAGAAGATGTGCAATCAGATAACACAAGCCAAGAAACTACGATATGTATGCAATATCATCTAAATAATCTATTCAATAGATCAACATGGCATTGAAATACATGAATAACCATCACATTTAGGAAAACATATAATTCTTTGCATTAATGTAAATAAAAGGAGATTACAACCATAAGTGGCAATTGATATTGTAGAAGAGATCCTCCAAGTTTTTGAATCATCCTTCCCTTGTACCAATATGCACCTCCAGTGACTCTATGCGTGACACGATAACCACTTACTGCAGTAACATAAGGGTAGAATCACTCTCCAAAGCCAACCATTACATCTTTCATATGAGAGGGTAAATATATATGAGAGAGGGGTAAGTTGGGAGTTTTTATCCAATTACCATTCTAAGTTTTTAGATCCAACCTTTGATGGAGAAATAGGATCAAAGGATAAGTGGTGAAAACTGCAAAGTAGGGTAGGATAGGATCTGAATGTCAATCCAATGTAAGTAGTTGAAACAAATTATATAAACTCCTAGAAGGTGAATATTCTAGAATCCCGCTCATTCTCCCAGAATTATAGAATCAACGCAAGTGCAAAGGAGGGCTACCTGCTGGTGACCAACGCTGGCCACATGGGAGAAAATTATAGGTGAACGCACCCTAGTAGGCTTACAGGGAGTGTTTGTCCTGAAAATGGCTCAGATATGGCAGTTCAGGGTGGAAATTCTGAGGGATGAAAGGTACATTCTTAGGGATTTGTGTAAGATGATGACAAGGGGAATGTGATGTTGATTGATCCCATTAGGAGTCTCACTTTGATTGGATGTGACAAAATGGCCTATAATAGAATTCCCCCTAAAGCGCAAAGTCAAATATCGTGACTGATGACTGCAATGCTTTACCTTATGACAAGTAGGGATCAAGGAAAATTGGTGAGCTTCATCTATTACAATAAAAGTATCATGATATCTGGATGTTGAGGGAGGCATACCCATACTCAACTCATAAGATAACATAACATGTGTAATGATCAAAATACACATCCATAGATGCAACTAATGGAATCATGACTGGATGACTATTTCTGTGATCATGATCATCATACACTGTGATATTTGTATAACTCATGAAATCGTAGCCCGAATGGATGAAACTAGATCTAGGGTCTTCTATCGTGTTCACATGACCAACTAATGTACGAGTCTATCCATGTCAATCAATGAGCTAGAGTCAAACATGGTAGACACCATCTGATTACTGGTCAAAGATGTAAGTTATTAACAGACGCGAGAGAAACCATGGATGATGTTAATGTATCTCAAGGTACTATGGTAGAATCAGTATGGTGCGATTAAATGAGATAATTTTGAACACCACACAGAGTCTTTAAGTCAAAGGAAATCGATGTAAAAATATTGCTGAGAGCGAGGAAAATTTCCATTGATGTACGCAAGCACCAAAGTACCACATGGGTGTTCCTAAGTCAACTTCTTGGATGATGTGTTGATGTCGACAGGAAGTGACTTGTCGTAGGAGGGCCTTGATGTTTCTACCAACAACGATACAAAACAGGTATCATGATTGAGACAGACTAATCAAAATGATGTTGATATGGAACTGGATTAGGAAAGGCGGGAATGAAATGAAGGCTTAAGAGTATTGTAGCAGAGATCAAGTGAAGTAATTATCTTGAACTCCGATGACACTAAATGGAGTTGGAAGCATTGACCGAAAACCAAAATGGAGGCTCTAAAAATGGTATGATAACCAAAATACAAGCAGATTACCCAACCCAATAACCATGGAGATGAAGTGGAAAGTGTTGTGTTCAAGAGCGTCTCACTGCCATTTAGAAAAATCTGAATTCCCAGTTTTCCTAATTTCTCCAACTATACTGGTCAATACCTGTTTATTTTTTAACAAGCTTGACGAGGATAAAATATGCTTGATTTGTAAGTTCATCCTTCGGATGAATCCCTCCAAGTATTTTTAATTAACCCTGAGAAGGAGTGGTTCGACCTTGTCATGTTCGACAAGCCCATCATAGTTTGATGTTTTAATGGGTCTAGTGAAGGTAAAAATCGACACCTTTTTCATGTTTTTATACCTTGAAAAAGAGGTGGAAAAGAAAACTCCACGTCACTTTTCATAGGTAGTCTCTTGACTTCTAAAAGGTAGAAAAAAATACTCAAGAGAACCTCTTATCCATATTCGACTAAGGTATTCCTTTTTCCTAGCTAGTTTGTCTCAGTCCGCAAAAGGATTAAACTTGTATTGAGTAGATGTATTTTAATTTATTTTTACGAGTTCGAAAAGATAATTGATCAACATTATTTTCATATTTTGGGTGTCCGAAAAGAGCTAAAAGAGGTATCCACCTGGAGGAACGAGTGGTATAAAGAGTAGCAATTGGTTTTCATGCTGATGGAACTACTCAAAACACATAGAGGTCAAGAAGTTGGCTAATAAGACCACTCATCATAGTGGTTCCCCAGGCAAGGGGAAAACAACCAAGTGAAAGCGTATGATCGACCAAACAAATGGTGATGATGGAATGAAAAAAAAGGCTCATTTGGAAAAAATAGGATGAAAAAAAGTAAATCATGAGAGATAATGTGGGAATGGTTTAATTTTTACAGAAGCTTGAAACATGGGAAACTATGCTTGAAAGTGGTTTCATTTTTACACAAGCTTGAAACATGTGGAAACTATGCTTGAGATAAGTTTGCATGCCCCAAACATAATGACTCTATTCTAGGCACATGCTCCCCAGACTTCATTTCATCCATCTAAGTAGACTATTGGTGGCTAACAGGTGGATGGAAAGAATATTCATTTACAAGATCAAGTGACAGACTTGACTAGGAATTTATGATGTTTAATAAAAGACTCGAATTGGAAGGGTATCTATTTCATTTTTTTAATGAGTTTGACACAAGAAAAGAACTATGCTCATGACACCTTGTTTCATTTTTTAAGGAGGTTGACAGAATAAAATGAACTTTGCTCCAAAAACCTTGTTTCATTTTTTAAGGAGCTTGACACAAGACAAGGAAATTTTCTCTAGGAACCATGAACATGGCCCAAAGAAGGTCATGGCTTGAAAGAGGTTCTTATTAGATGGGAGAAAAATCCTCTGGAAGGGATGCCTATCAAGGGATATAATGGAAAGATCAGGCTCCAATGCCCCTAGTACATGATGCAATATATCATCGACTAGATTGCGTGAGGTGGATTTTACTTCGCTTTTCTGTATTTTACTTAATCTTTTAGCTTAAATATCACTACTATGCGGTATAACTTAACAATTTAATTTTCCACATTCGGTTTAACATAAACATATCACATAACAGTATATACTAAGGTACCATATCATTTACTAAAAAATCATACTTCACATTTGTAGATAAGAAGAAAAAATAGCACATAAACAAATAATATTACTCAAAAATTCTTCTTCTTTATTAAGACGAGTCGCTTCTGTACATTCAGCTTCCCGACCTGTGCACACAACTATAGGTGGTCTGCACACTAAGCTATAGACTCTTCCAAGGTCTCCACACACTCAATTGTGGATCCTTCCCTTAAGGCCCAAAACAAACTAAATATAGAAAATATAATCACTTGTGCTCATCAATTATGCATGAATACTACTTCGACTCAACATTACATCCCTTTATATATCTTTACACCATTACAAAACCATGGTCCATATACCATGGGTTGATTTTTTTTTTAATCTAAAAGCCCAAAACCTGTTACAAAATGAGGGGCTTCGACCCACCCCAAATCCCTTAGACACCACGTAGTAGATCGGACTACATGATACCACATACTCCGCTCCTTAAGATGTAGAGTCTTTGACCAAAATTGGACCAATATGGGTTGCGCCCAACAGGCCCCAAACACTCACATGTGACTCATCCTGAGTCACTTAGCTGTTGTGCCCGTTGTTGTAGGAATCATTGTATGGATGAAGTATCTTCGCAATTTGCTTTTATTATTGGTGCACTTCTTCGAGTAGTTTCTCTGTTGTTGGTCCAGTAGTCTTTTACAACACTTATTTCTCTCTTTGTCAGAGTTCCTTGAGCTTCTCATCCACTGCTTGTGAAAAATGAATGGCCTCATCTTGCCAAGGCTGAGTCCACTTTGTCAAAATCTTTCCCTTATGCCGAAGTTCTTCGATATGTTTCTGAATATTCTTTCCTTTTCTGATATTGGCGAGCCTCTATGAGATTTATAGGGTCCTCATAATTTCCTGGATTTCTTCCAGTCACTTATGCTTCATCTATATCTCTTATTCAATCCTCTGAATTTTTGGATCCTCCTGCAATGAGGTCCAAATCTCTGTGGTGTCATCTAACAACTTGCCACAATCTCTCACTGTGTCGGAGATGCCTTGTTGTGAAAATTTGAGATCTGCTTCCCTTTGCTCATGCACTTCTGGTGGCATGACTAGGTAGCCTTATTTTCAGCTTAGTAATATTTACCTCGTACTCAAATTTCAGCTTAATAATATTATTATTTGAATACTTTATCACGAGGGAGAGCTTCACGACCTTCTTTGTTGGTTATTCTTCCTCGCAGACATGTATGTATGGCACTCCACCACAAGTATTTCTAATTGTTTCTTCTAGTTGTTGTTATTGCTAAAGCACCTCATCTCTTTCCTTAATCAGTCGATCGAGCTCCTTCTTCATTGCAATTATTTCCTTCTCCACCTATATGTTTAATTGTGAGGTGCATTTTTCTCTCCCCCTCAATTCCTCTACTATTCCTTAGTGAAACTCATGCAATGTCTGAGTGGGTAGCGTGGCGATGTTCACGTTGAAACTGCTCCATCCTTTCGTGTCCTCTCTGCCTTCAACTTCTTCAAATTTTAGTGCTCCTCCTAGTACCTGCAAAATTATTAAACCAAATGTTGTCTCTATTCGGCATTATGAATGTGCTAGTTGACTCGTCTGTTCTGGTCATCTGTTCTATCTGCACTAATATCTTTAATTCTACAATTATTTCTTTGACATCATTTAGGAGTGTGTTGTAATGATCCTCTATCATGTTAGATGAATCCATGGTCACTTACTGAAGTTTTTCCCCAATTTTGTCAATGTCCCTCTAAGTGACAACAAGTGGTGTTGCGCCTCTATACTTGTCCGCCTTCTTTTTCTTCCTTGCACTCGTCGTAGTTGATGTAGATGCCCTCTTTTTTATGATGAATGGAGAGTCATATGTTGGATATATGTTGTAGAAATTATACAAACATATTTATATCAATGGATTCAATCTGATCAAGCAATGTACTAAAGCTAGATACTGAATCCTTCAACAAATCAATCGTGAAAAATAAACACGATTGCCAATCACAACAAGTTAAGAAAGAAAAAAATCAAACCACAACACACATATTTTCCTGAGGAAAATATTACTGTTGGGCTGCGAATACGACCACTTTTTAACACTTATTTCATCCATTTCTTCTCTTCTTTATCATGTAATTTATCACAATTTATCATATAAATCCATTTTATAATTATTTATGCTCTTATGGATAAATATTATTTCTTCTCCTTTATTTTTAATAAATTGATGATTATTATGCATAATTTTATCAATGATGGTTTATTAATATATTTTGTAACAACACTCACCATTTTAGCCTCCAAGATATTTGCTAGATTGCAGATTTGATATCCAGCACATCATTCAATATTCCAACTCATAAATTCGATGGAATAAGAAGTGACAGTTTTGCGGTTGATATTCTGGGCAAATGGAGAAGAATCTAGAAAATACGGAACATGGGTTTTGTCCAGAACGGACCGAATTAACTTTTTTGAAGAACAGTTTTCCAAAATTTGGCCTATATTGAGAGAAGTAGAAGGTTCTTTGAGAATTATTTTCTCAGATTTACTGTTGCGGCCGTCTTCCAAATTATCTCAGCTGCAAATCCAAATTCGACTTGCTCTTGTTGAAAGATTGATGGAAACATATTTTCTTGTTGATCAATTGGTTAGGGACAATCCAATATTGTTTTTTTTTTTTTTAAAGAAACGGATAGAGTGATATATTGATTTCTGGCCTAAATGCCTCAAATCTGCTTACATAATGCTGGGCATTGCCCAGATTTCTCCCTAACCAGGACCAATGTGGCTTTTTCCTTGTTACGCCAGAGGTTTTTACAGTATATTCTTTGGACCAACACCTCTATCTTCCCTAATTTGAAAATGCAGACAAACTGTTTCAGTAAAAGACAGTAGAACATATTATTCAGACAATTAAGGGATGGGATCCCAGCCTTCTTCTCCGTCTTTGAGGAGGACTCCGAGGGGGAGAAGAGCAGCTTTATTAGCTTCGGTATCAACTTCCTTGTTATTGTCTCTCTTGACATGGTAGAATTTCAAGATCCGAAAGGATTTAGACATGATTCTTATTCTGTTAATCAACTTGGACAATCTTGAGTCAGAAGGGGAAGAGTTGTCTACAATGGATTTTATGATAGACTGAGAATCACCCATCACAATTGCATCGTTGAATCCAAGAAATTTAAGTTGTTTGAGGCCTTGGAGGAGGGCCAGGGCTTCAGCTTGGATGCTGGTATTGAAGCCCACTCCCCAGGCATATCTGAGAACAATTCTGCCATCCGCATTATTAACCACTCCTCCTGCTCCGGAACTGCCCGGATTACCTTTAGCTTCCCCGTCAAAGAAGAGGATGTTTTTCTCCTGCTTTGTGCAAAAATCCAAGAATTCTGAAGCATTACAGCGGATTTTCCAGTCTTTGAGAACAACAGGAGGCCTGACTATTTCACTGAATTGGAGGTCGAGAGTATAACTCCAAGAAATGTCGTGATCACTCAGATCAGCCCCATCGAGCTGCTCACCAACACAATCTTTTAACTGACTTTTTATTTTTACCCAGACTATCTTGTAATCGCTCTTCTTATCTTTGAAAATCCTCTGATTTCTTTCCAGCCATGTTTGCCAACAAATAATTTTGGGGAGGATGCGCCAGGCTGCTTTGATATGGACGTTCTGTGGATTGCCTCCAGGATACAAACTCAACCAGTTTGAAAACAGTTCTGGAATGTGCTTTGGGAGAACGGAATCCGAACTCCAAGGGCCTAAGGCCTCTTTCCAGATATCTGCAGCGAATTTACAATTTAGCATCATGTGAACAGCTGTTTCAGCATTTTCTTCACACAGCGTACAGCAAGAGGGGCCAAGATAGCCTCGTTTATGAAGCCTATCCTTTGTCAAGACTCGCTGATGATAGAGAAGCCAACAAAAGGAGTCGATTTTAGGTAATGTAGACTGGGACTAGATCCCTTTCCAAGGTTTCGAATCAGGGGGAACATGAGGGTGCGACAGGAGCTGCCAATACCCCTTCGAGACTGTATAACTCCCAGGGGTCGATCGCCAGCCACGGGTGTCTTTTTTTCTGCTGTTAACAGGGGCCTTGCCATTTAAGAAAGCCATGAAGGTTGTGTACTCCTTGGATAGGGTCTGGGGCACATCAATCTTAATCTAACTGTGCCAATATCCATTCTCCCAATTAGAAATATCCCACAGAGAATTGAAACCTGCTCTGGACATCCAATTTTTTAACAAAGCCAGGGACCGATCTTCATCCAAAGGGTCACAGCCCATAATACGATCCTCCCATATTTTAATCTGCTTGCCAGTACCAGGGATCCAATGCGCATGGTGACTAATTAAGGAGGATGAATTTGTACAGAGCTTGTGTATCATCAATCCAGTGATAGCTATAGGATTTTCCAGGCACAGTTTCCTTTGCCCACGAAAGTATTTTTTCCACAAGGCAAGTTGAGCCCAACCCGGATGAGGGGCAATTATCCTCCAGATAAGTTTTGCGCCCAATGCTATGTTTTGAGTGCTAAAACTCTTGAAACCCAATCCTCCTTCCATTCTGGGCATGGAGATTTTGTCCCAGCTAATTAGAGGGAATTTCTTATCATTAGCTTTCCCGCCTTTCCAAATTTTTTTTCTTATGTGAGCCTCCATCTCCTTCATTATCCCAGCTGGGGCCAGCATAACTGAAAATTGGTAAATGGGGAGGCTGCTTAAGACTGATTTTATAAGAACTGACTTTCCAGCCAGGTTAAGCCAGTTGAAACCCCAAGAATCTATCTTAGACTTAAATTTATCCAGCAGGGGTATCCAGTCTCTGTTGACAGCACATTTTTGAAAGATAGGAAGGCCCAAATATTTGAAGGATGACCATGTTGAGGAGGCAGCGAAGTAAAAGCAACAGGAAATGGCCTGAAGAGTGCTAGCAGAGGTATTCCAACAGTAGATATGAAATTTTCTTTTATTGAGGCTGTTTCCAGAATCTTCAAAGTACTCATCAACCACAGCCTTAAAATTTTTAGCAGAAGGCACAGAGGCAGCGCCCAGCAGGAGGGAATCATCCGCGAATAATGCATGATTTATATGATTAATCCCTCTCGCAATGCTCAAGCCAAAAATTTCTTGATCCTGCTGTTTTTTATTCAGAATGAAGCTGAGCACTAAAGCTTGAAGGACAAAGAGCAGCGGGGATAGAGGACACCCTTGCCTCAGACCACGGGAAGCTTTAAAGAAATCAGTAGCCCTCCCATTCACTAATGGGGCAATCCAAGGCTCACTGATACAAGCCTTAATCCAAATGATAAATTTGGGGCCAAACCCAAAATTGCGCAGGACATCAAACAGGAAAATATGTCTCACTCTGTCAAAAGCGTTTTCTAAATCTAATTTGACAACCATACCTTTCTCTTTACGAGCCAAACTTGAGTGTATCACCTCTTGGACCAAAATAAAGTTATCCACAATCTATCTTCCCTGAATGAAGCCTCCCTGATTTTCTGGGATAATCACTGGAAGAATGGTTTTTAATCAGTTGGATATCACTTTAGTAATCAGCTTGTAGCCTATATTACAAAGGGAGATAGGACGAAACCTGTTGAAGGTGTTGGCGCCTTTTTCCTTGGGGATGAGAGCTAGAAATGCCGAATTGATGCTTCCCCCAATTTTCTGACTGTCTTGAGATTTCCTTACCATTCTGAATAAGTCCTTCTCCACTATTTGCCAACAAGTCTGCAGGAATCTGGCAGTGAAACCGTCAGGGCCCGGGGCCTTGTCCGGTTCCATAGCGAAGAGGGTGTGTTTTATTTCATTGTTAGTGATTTCTGCTTCCAAGAAATGATTTTTTCTGTCGGTAATCAAGGAGGGAACCTCATTCACTAGATTAGATACATGACCCAAGGCCTCCTCTTCGGTGTAGAGATTTTTGAAGTGGGTGAAAGAAAATTTTTTTATGCTACGGATGTCTCTATGCTTGATAGTCTCTACTTTAATTTCTGATATGGAATTGAGGCATTTTCGGGCTTGGGCTTGTTTGTGGAAGAAAGATGTATTTCTATCGCCCGCCTTTAGCCAGAGACTGCGGGATTTCATCCTCTAGTAGTCTTCCTCTGCCACACTAGCCTTAAGGAGCCTATGTTGAAGATCTGCCTCCTTATCTAGTATGTCTTTGGTGATTTCAGCATTTTCCGTAACCAGATGATGCATCTCAAGACAAGCCTGCACCTTTTTCCTTTTCTCTGCAGGATTAGGTAAGGTTTTCACCCAAGATTTAAGCACTGCTTTGACTCTCCTAAGTTTCTCCTCCCAGACAAAGAAGGTAGAGCCTTTGATTGGGTGTTTCCAGATTTCTTTTATTAGCTGCAAGAAGGACTGTTCCTTAACCCAATGAGGACTGAATTTAAATGGAATGGGGCCTTGATCTGAATGGGCCAGCAGGTCAAGTTTAATGGGACAATGATCAGAGACACTGCAAGGCAGAATGTGCATTCTAGACTCTAGACCAAGAAGAAGGAAGGAACTTTGAACAAGGAATCTATCTAACCTTGCAGCAATATGACCCGGGCTAAGTCTTTTGTTGGACCAGGAGTACTTACCAGTAGAAGGCTTAATGTCTATCAGGTCCCAATCTTGAAGCAGATCCTCCACCCATTCCCGTGCTGGATCCCTTACGATGCTTCCTCCACGCTTTTCTACCATTGATAAGGTGAGATTCAGATCCCCTGCAATGATGATATTTGCCAAGTCTTTGGATTCTGCCATACTTCTAATGGAATCCCAGCAGGAATTTTTCTCTCCTACGCTTACAGGGACATACACATTAAAGAGGGAGAGAGACAATTCTGTTTCCACATGCTGTAATTTTGTGAACAACCAATGTGTGTTGGAGGCTTCTTTGATCCTTGAGAATTTGTTGGCGTTCCAAATAGTGCCCAGGCCTCCTGAAGCACCTCGAGCTGAGACTGCTTGACCTTCGCTTTTATTCCACAATTTCTTACCGATATGAAGGAAGTCATTTTCCTCCATTTTAGACTACTGGATGAGGAGGATATCAGGAGATTCAGATCTTATTAAACTTCTTATAGCTTCTTCTTTTGTTCTGCTCCCCATACCCCTACAATTCCAGGAGATGATCTTCATCACTTGCTTTTAGGATGATAAGCTCCTTTAGAGCTCTGGGACTGGTTTCTGGTCATTTTCAGTGTTCTTGCCAAGAGTTTCTCAAGGGTTGGTTGGCTTCCCTGGAGTTTGTCTTTGTAGGTCTCCTGCTCTCTTTTTTCACGAGCTGATTTTCGGCCTCTTAAAGATCTTCTAGCTGAAGTTTGCGAGTCCCCTATTTCTCCTTCTTCTTCTGAGTCCTCCGAACTTTGCACTTCCTCGGTCTCTTCTATGAGTATCTCTTTTGATCTGTCCACGTTACTTTCAACTAGATTTGATCCCGAAGGGGACTCTATGTGGGGCGATCCTTCTTGCTGCATCTCTGGTTCTTGGGTGTTTGCTTTTTCTGTGCTTAACAGTGCAAATTTATTTCCTTGGTCTTCCATGATAGGGGTTTGAATCCCAGGGGCTGCCTGAGGGCCTTTGCCATTTGTATTTCCTGATCTAGGGGCTTTGTGAGCAGTTTTGGTCCTTTTGACCTGGGTCCATCCTTCCTCCTTGCCTTTCTCCACTTCACTATTTTTTGGGCAGCCTCTAGCAAAATGTCCGTAGACATGACATTTCCGGCACTTAAACAACAGCTGCTCATAGTCTAGCATTTGAACATGAGTCCAGCTTCCAACCCTGATCTTTATTGCCTCGGGCAGACCAACCTCTAGGTCAACTTCTACACAGATTCTAGCACAGTCGTATTGGTCTTTGCTGTTTGCTCGGTCGATGAATTTGCCCAAGGTATTGCCGATGTGCTTTAGAGATTCCCAATTCCAACAATGTACAGACAGATTGGGCAGCCTTACCCACACTGGGACGGTTGTGGGGACATCTACTGATGGTTCAAAATCGGGCGTCCACTTATTGAGGTACAACCCCTGAGGGCCCATGAAATAGGGACCGTTCCGGAAAATCAGATCCTTGTCCTCCTTGTCAGAGAATTCAAACAGGAAGAATCCCTTCCCTAGAAAATACGAGGTGACTTTATTTTTAATCAGAGGAGCCCAATTCCTAGCAACCAAGCTCTCCGTGGTTTTGGGGGAGGGCCAGAGACCTGTGGACTGACCAACCAATGTGCGCTCAGCCAGAGAAAGGGCGACCTGAATCGGTCCCTCCGGAGGGAGCGAAATCTCCGGAATGTCATCCAAACGCTTCACAAACTTTGAAACCTCATATGTTTTCTTCTTTGACAGAGATTCCAGGAGCTTGAGAAAAGCCTCATTGTCAGCGGGGGGAGGAGGAGGAGGCACCTCTATTAAAGCAGCGGCTCCTTCGCTCAAACAAACCGAGAACACACAGCTCCCAGCGTTCAATCCATTACCTCACTAATCAGCCAAAAGAGATAGAGCAAAGGGTATAGAGGGACCCCAACAAAACCAAGAAACCCAAAACGGGGGTCAATGCGCCGCGCTGAAAGCCAGAGCACCGCGCGGGGTCAATGCACCGCCCAGAAAGCCAGTGCGCCGCTCAGGATCAATGCGCCGCTCAGGATCAAAGTGCCGCGCCCGAACAAGAAAAACAAAGGGAGGCCGACTCAACGTGTCGCGCCATCCAAGAGCACCGCGAAACCCAGGCTAGGCGCCGCGCTGGACAGCTCCGGAATAGAAGAACTCAATCCACAGAAGGAAGGCAAAGGGGCCCTCCCAAGTAGCCTGAGGGCCGAGAACGCCGCCACGAACGCAGAGGAATTGCAGAGCGACGGCTAGTTTTGGTGTAGCTAGGGACAATCCAATATTGTTATGAGGGGTCATATTTACTATTTAATTTCTCCTCTTTCTGATTATAAAAGGAGAGCATGTATTATGTATTGGGGAGATGATTATGGAATTTCTTTTGTAACTCTGTAATTTCTTAACTCTCGTGATCAGAGAGCGACTGCTGTAAACATGATTTATGACTGATTAATACAAGAGTTCGATGTCATTTAATTTCTTAACTCTGGAGTAAAGCCCAGCGGTGTTTCATCGGTGGTTGAGGGCCCGACCCTAGTGGATCGATCTGCTGTTTGTATCTCTATCTTTTCATTATTGTTGCGAGATAGTTCATATTTTCTTTTATTACAGTTTGAAAATTAATTGGTTTGCTGTTTAATTTCTTATGGATATTGGCGTGTTACATTGATGAATCGCATCGTTGTTCCATTCTAACAAGAATCCTCATGCCTGTATCATTTATCTTATTATGCTTTAACAGAGCTTTGCTGTTCAACATTTGATTCCATTTGTTGTTCCGTTCTGATTGCTGTTCAATTCTCTTAATTACAGATTGTTGTTCAATGGGATTTGTTGTTCCATAGACTTTTCTATTCGATTAATTAGTTAGTATTTTCTGTTCGATTCTTTTAAGTTACAGTTTGCTACTCATTTGCATTGTTGTTCGATTCCAGTGCACTGTTCATTTCCAATTCATTAGTTTACAAATTGCAAAGAGTTTGGTTTTAAAGATTTTTCATAGTTTACTTTCAATAGCAGCTTTAGTTCAATTTCTATTTCCTTTTAATTGCTTTAAAGCAGGACTGTCAACTGTAGAGAACACTGGTTATTTCTTCCTCGTTCCCAGATTGATTGTCTTGTTTCAGTTTTATTTCAATTGCATCAATTTCTAGAGGAATGAGTTATTGCTACTGTATCCTTGATTGATGTTTGCTGAGTGAATAGTTGGATTTCAGAGCATTTGAGTTTATGTTGTTGTAGTCAGATTTATTTTTTAAGCATCCGTTTACTTTTGTATTTGAAACACTGTACTACATATTGAAGAGCATTACTCTTGGATAAATTGCAGCCTCAAATAGAGTACACTCTTGAAATAAAAAATCGTACCTGGATTGATAATTAATGTAGGATAAATAGGCGTTAAAAAGACACCTTTTATACCTCAACAATTACTGCTCAAAACCCCTCTATATTTTATTGTATATTCACCAAGGAATCATGAAACAATTACAATACACTCTTCTCAGAAGAGTCTCTTGCACTCTCACAACTGTCTCACGGTTGTCTAGAAAAAATTGGGTTAGTAGTTAGCCAATTTTTAGCTTGTCTTTAGCCTTCCTTGCTCATTCAATCCCTGTGGAATGCAATCCCTACTGCGCTAAGTATGATGATAATCCTATTGTGTTTTAACTGCATCTCGGAAATTTACTAATAATACAAGTGATAGTTAACATCCCTTTAAGCTTTGTCTCAACTGGGTCTCCACTGGAACTAGCATGCATGCAACTATTAATCGTAAATCACCAGTTACATGACAAATCACTACATGTGAATTAAATATAATTTAATTTACTTGACCTCTCACTAGTGCAACAATCAGTTACAACTAGTTAAACTGATTTTAACTCACTTAATTGAGTTAAATGATTTCTCATGCATTAAACTAATGCAATAACTGCAACTTGGACTCAATAAATAATAGAATCACTCTACATGCCTCACCAACCACCCTCAACTCAAAATTCATGAGCTAACTGAGTCTATCACACTCAGCTAACTATTACAAGTGTTTATGAGATAAGATTACAATTTATTGTCCAATTTAATTAAGGGATAATTAAATTAGACACATATCAAATTTATTAAATAAATTGGCTTGCACACTAATGTATCGCTAGGACCCATCACTACATGACCTGTGGTCCCACACTAGTGTGTGTGTGTTCTCAGTTGTTTCTGGATGCCAATTTTTCTATTTCTTGTTGCAAATTTCAACACTCCCTCAATAAGAAAGGAATCAATCTGTCCTGATCCGGTACCTTTGGAATGTTCTTGCATGCGCACATGCAAATATTGCATGCAACACTTCTCTAGTGTTGTTCGCACATGCAAATCTTGCATGCAGGACTTCTCTAGTGTTGTTCACACATGCAACTTTTGCATGAAACACTTCTGAAATTGAATAGCCTCCAAACAACTAAACCAATATAATGCATCTTTCATCAGAGTCTTCTGACTATTGGTACCTTCTGCACATGTCTACTGATCTCTCTACACTGTTGACATCTGCATCCATGCACTCTACATTGATGCCAACTCTGATCTGCACTCCAGTATCTGACACATGTCACTCTTATTTTTGTCCTGCTGACATCTTACTGCATCAATCTAACTGATCCTGCTACTATTGTACTGTGGGCTCCTCATAGCTAGGTTCAATCCATGAAATAAACCATCTCTAGGACGCTGCCCAAATTTATTCTTGGGATTAATCTTGAACATTGCCCCACCTCTCACATGGAGGTATAGTTGCGTGTACTCCCTCTGCCCTTCTGGCTTGAAATTTCCCCCTCTTGGAGGTCTCTACTTGAGTGACCTCTTCCACTCGGTCTCCTCTCTGCTTCTCCAACTGTTGCTGCTCCACAACCTTCTAAGACTTCTTCTGAGACTGCATGTTGAGAGGCTCCCTCTCAACCACCAAGTCACTAACCTCTGTTTTTCTCCTCAAATGTTTGCATGCATATTTTACCTCAAGTGCATGCAAGTTCTTGACTCACGCACATTGTAATTGTCTCGCCGTCACAAAATTTTCTAAAAAAAGAGATGATTTTAAATCGACGATATCACTCTCATCCAAGCTCTGATTCGACTGTTTTTTTTTTTTAAATTTGGGTATTGTTTCGGAAGGAATCCAAATATGCTATTTTTTTTGAAAATTTTGCATCAAAAGTTTCAGATATTTTCTGCAAACTCACGTGCCCAAATAATTCCTGCTCTGATACCATGTAGAAATTATACAAACATATGTATATCAATGGATTCAATCTGATCAAGAAATTTATTAAAGATATATACTCAATCCTTCTACAAATCAATTTTGGAAAATAAACATGATCACCAATCACAACAAGTGCAGAAAGAAACAAATCAAACCACAATATAGATATTTTACCGGGGAAAACTTATTGCTCAAAACCCCTCTATATTCTATTGTATATTCACCAAGGAATCATGAAACAATTACAATGCACTCTTCTCACAAGAGTCTTATGCACTCTCAAAACTGTCTCACATTGATCTAGAAAAAATTGGGCTAGTACTTAGCCATTTTTCAACCCGTCTTTAGTATTCCTTGCTCACACAATCCATGTGGAATGCAATACCTATTCTTTAGGAATTTCAACCTTCCTTGACAGCGCTAATTATCATGGGCATAATATGGTGTTTTAACTGCATCTGAGTATTTTACTAATAATACACCTGATAGTTAACATTCCTTTAACCTTTGTCTCAACTGTTGAGATTCAACAAGATGATGAGCTTAGTGAAAAGAGTCGCCTTCACTAAGTGGGCCCGCAGGCTATTTTTGGCTCAAAGACTATTTTTAGACTATGTCTATTTTTAGACATGTCGATCATATTCTATGAGTTACAGGATGCTATTTGTGGATGGTTGGTAAAGTTGGAAAAATAGATGGACTTCTATTTTTAGACATGTTGGGTAGAATCTATTTTTAGATTTCCAGTCTAAAAATAGATATGTCGAATATTATTAGCTCTTAATAATATTTGGACTCTAAACATTATCTTATTCTCTTGGAGCACTTCAGTTAAGTGCACAGATGTGGCACAGCAGCTGACAGAAGGAATTACGCTATTCCTGAGGGTTTACTAGAGCTAATGCATGAGGACTTCAGTTAGAACTCATGTGACAGAGTTTGGTGGAGTTATAGAAGTAGTTGGTGGAGTTGTATTTAGTTTAACTCAATTAGACTCAGTTGAGCTAGTTGTATCTAGTCTAACTGATTGATACACTAGTGAGAGTGGTGTGAATTAATTATTTAATTAATTCACTAAATAATAACTCATTAATCAACTGAAGAATACATTAGTTAACTATAGTGCATGGCAGTTTCAGTGGAGACTAGTGGAGAGGTAGGTGAAAGAGCAAGTGTGACTATCAGTAGTGACTATAGTGATGCATTGATTGCATCCAAAACTCAGTGGAGATGCCAATGAGGATTGCGTGAGAAAGGATGGCTGAATTCGAGTTCATTCAGAGCCATTCTTCAGCAGGGATTGCGCAGTAGAGGCAGACTAGCAGGGGGCAAAGATTGGTGCATGGATTTGCAAGATTGGGCCTGATTAGTGTGTAGCGATTGTATTGTAATGAGAGCTTGATATGATCAGATTTGTATGAGGATTGTTACATGATCTCTATGACATATATTATATATAGATAGTTGGGGCTTTCAGCTTCAGGCTTTCCCATTAAACAACTGTGTTAATGTGTGTGAATTTTTATTGTTTCATGTGTGCATTGCAATTGATTTAATTTCCGCATGTGATGATCAATGGTGAAATAGATTCTGTATTGTGCATGAAGTTAAAATAGTGTGTGATCAAGAGAATATTGGATATATAACACATAAGTTATATAATTTCTACATGGTATCATAGGAGTTGATCATTGGAGCAGATTGCAATTATTGAAGCGATTGAGTTTTGTGCTGGTGGAATTCGAATTTATCGCAGTGTTTTCTTGGTGTCGAAGTTGAGCATTCATTGAAATGTCTTTCAAAGGATTGTGATTGGAGTATGCCCTTGATGGTAGCTCAAATTATATTGCATGGAAGGAAAGGATGGAGGCGGTGCTGGACGAAAATGGGTTGAAGGAGTTCATAGATGCTGATATTCCAAAGCCTGGTTCTAGCAATGCAGCTGCACTTGACGCATGGCAAAAGAAGATAGCAAAGTGTCGAAGAATTCTGTTGGAAGGTGTGAAGGACCACATAGTGTCTAGCCTTCACAGTAAAGCTACTCCATTCTTAATGTGGAAAGCTTTGAAAGACTTGTCCAAAGCAGAAGCGACTAGAGGAAGTTGGGGCTTAAAGACAAGCTTAGAAAAATAAAAATGGAGAAAGGAAACAATATACCAAAATACCTCACGAAGTTAGTCCACTACAAGGATGATTTGGGAAGTGTGGGGGTTACTGTAGATGAAGAGGACTTGGTGAGCTTGGCTCTCCTTGGGCTTTCGAAGAGTTGGCATAGCTACGAAGACTCTGTCAATGGTCGGGAGAAACTGCTAGGATGGGAGCGACTTTGGTTGGATCTTGTGCAGGAGGAGATAAGGTGGGTTACCAGGGATGGATCTTCATCGAAGAATGAAGATGAAGAAAATTGCGCTTTGGATGCCAAAGTAAGGAAATGGAAGGGAAAGAAAAATCCTTCTCAATCCGGTGCGAAAGGCAAGAAGCAGGACTTGTCCAAGGTGAAGTGCTTTCACTGTCACCAACACGGACATTACGCCACTAATTGTCCACAGAAGAAGAAAATTAAGCAGGCTGCTAGATCTGCAGCTAGAGAGGCCTTAGGCTCACATTTTGAGTTGGATTTTTCATTGATCGCATGCTTGGTTTCAAGTGTGATGGGATCAGTGTGGTTTCTTGACAATGGTGCGTCCTTCCATATGACTGGAGACAAATATTTTTTTAGTGATCTGGATGAGAAGGATCTTGGAGTGCACATCAAGATGGGTGATGATGGTAGATACAGTGCAACTGGTATCTAGACCATTTCCTTTGAGAGGGAGTCTGGTAAACCTTTCATATTGAAGGATGTCATGCATGTTCCAGGATTGAAGAAGAATCTGATCTCTGTGGCGATGTTGGAAGACAAGGGTTATGATGTTGTTTTTAGCGAGGGAAAGGCTTTGCTACGCAGTAAAACAACTGGTGAAACCCGAAGGATAGGGGTTTGAGTTAAGAACCTTTATCAATTGCAGGTAGATGGCTGCGCAGCAATGGCAGGCAAAACAAAAGGAGTGGTGAGCCGGGATGAGGGCGAATTGTGGCACAAGAGATTGGGCCATCTTCACCATGGCACTTTGAAAATTTTGTAGCAGATTTCTACTGGGCTTCCCAAGGGTACACTTGCGCAGTTAGATCAGTGCAAGGGATGTACTTTGGGAAAACTTGTGAAGACCACTTTTCATGAGAAGAATAGTCGTGCCACGATGATCCTTGAGAGAATTCACACAGACGTGTGTGGACCTTTCTCAGTAGCTTCAACAACAAATACAGGTATTATGTGATATTTGTTGATGACTTTTCTCATAAGTGCTGAATCTTCTTCATGCAGAAGAAGAGCGAGACATACTCAAAGTTTTGTGAGTTCAAGGCACTGGTTGAGAAAGATTCGGGGAAGCAGGTGAAATCTATAAGGAGCGATAATGGTGGTGAATACATCTCTGGCGAATTCAAAGACTTTTGCAGCACAGAAGGAATTCGAAGAGAGCTCATAGCGCCTCATAACCCATAGCAGAATAGGGTCGCGGAGAGAAAGAACAGAACGATCGTGGGTGCTGCACGGGCGATGCTGCATGATCAGGGCCTTCCCATACACTTGTGGGCTGAAGCATGCAACACTGCAGTTTATGTGCAAAACCGTTGTCCTCATACAGTACTTGGCATGAGTACACCTGAAGAGGCATTTTTTGGTAACAAGCCTGATATTTCTCATTTGAAGATTTTTGGCTCACCTATTTACATTCATGTGACGAAGGATGCTAGGAAGAAGCTGGAGCTGACCGCAGAGGTTGGGATATTTGTGGGGTACACAGAAACACCCCACAATTATTATGTGTATTTGCCAGACAGTCGGATGACTGTTGTGTGACAGGATATCAAATTTTATGAGGAGAAAGCCATGAAGTTGTCGCTTGAGAGGGAGCTACACTTGCATGGAGATGATGAGCTACTTGTTCCTAAAGATGAGCCTCAGGATGTGGATCAACCATAAGAGGAGGTTCATGGAGTGGAAGAAACCACTCATGCAGCGCCAAACATCAAAGGGCAGAAGCGCACTACATACGCTGAGCGACTAAATCTTGATGCAGCGCAAAATGTAGGAGCACCTACATCACATCGCAGACAGAGACAGTCACCTGACCGATTTACTGGATACATGGCTCTTATGAGCAAGTGTATTGTGAAAAAACCATATTCTTTCGAGGAAGCTGTGGAGGATCCCACATGGGTAGATGCCATGGTGGAAGAGTATGATTCGATTGTCAGAAAAAGTGCATGGGAGATTGTCCCAAGGCTGGAAGGGAAATCAGTGCTAGGTTCAAGATGGATCTACAAAGTGAAGCAAGCTGCTGACGGGAGCGTTGAGAAGTAAAAGGCAAGATTTGTTGCCCGGGGCTTCTCACAGATCGAGGGGATCGACTATGAAGAAACCTTTGCACCTGTCGCAAGGTATTCTTTCATACGAACCATCCTTGCTCTCTCAGCGCAGATGGGTTGGCACATTTATCAGATGGATGTGAAGACTGTGTTCCTCAACAGAGTCATTGAGGAGGAGGTGTACATTGAGTAGCCTGAAGGATTCGAAATCTTCAGCAGCGAGTCGCATGTGTGTAGGCTCAAAAGAGCGCTGTATGGGTTGAAACAAGCACCTCGTGTTTGGTACACACGGATAGATAGTTATTTCATCGGACTTGGTTTCGCCAAGAGTGAGGCTGATCCGAACCTATACCAGATTGTGGTTGAGGGTAAGTTGTTGATCATTGTACTTTATGTAGATGATTTGATACTAACAGGTGATGAACTGTTGATACACTCATGCAAGGCAGATCTTGCAAAGGAGTTTGAGATGAAGGACTTGGGCCTCCTTCATTATTTCTGGGATTGGTGGTAGCGGAAGAGGTGAATTTGTTTGTGTCTCAAGGCAAGTATGCCCAGGAGATACTGGAGAAGTTTCACATGCAAGGCTGCAAGCCTATCGACACTCCTCTTCCTGGTGGTTGGAGGAAAGAGGATGCTACATCAGTAGAGGTAGTGGATGCCACTGTTTATTGACAGTTGGTTGGTTCGCTCGTGTATCTAGTCAATACACGATTGGACATATGCTATGCTGTTAACCAGCTTTCACAAGCTATGGTTAAGCCTACCAAGCTCTTTTGGAAGGCAGGAAAGCATGTCCTGAGGTATATCAGGGGCACATCAGGATATGGTTGTGGTATAGATAGTCGGATGAGTTGAAGCTGCATGGCTTCACGGATGCAGATTGGGCAGGGAGCCCAACGGAAAGAAAAAGCACATCTGGAGCGATATTCAGTATTGGGTCTACAGTAGTTTCTTGGTACAACAAGAAATAGAGATCCATGGCACTCAGTTCAGCGGAGGCCGAGTACATGGCAGCAATTTTGGCTGCATGCGAGGCTATATGGATGAGGAAGATCCTGGTCGGGTTGTTCGGTTCACACTTAGATCCTACTATGATATATTGTAATAATCAAAGTTGCATTAAACTCTCAGTTAATCCAGTATTTCATGATAGATCTAAACATATTGACATCTGGTACCATCATATCATAGATTGTGTGCAACAGAAGATCATGTTGCTTTCTTACATTCCTACGGAGGATCAGGATGTAGATATTCTGACGAAGGCACTCACCAGGAGCAAATTCGAATACCATAGAGACAGGATCAGGGTGGCAGTTAATCCCTATATTGTTGAGAGGGAGTGTTGAGATTCAACAAGATGATGAGCTTAGTGAAAAGAGTCGCCTTCACTAAGTGGGCCCGCAGGCTATTTTTGGCGCAAAGTCTATTTTTAGACATGTCGATCATATTCTATGAGTTTCAGGATGCTATTTGTGGATGGTTATTCAAGCTGGAAAAATAGATGGACTTCTATTTTTAGACATATTGGGCGGAATCTATTTTTAGATTGCTAGTCTAAAAATAGATATGTCGAATATTATGAGATCTTAATAATATTTGGACTCTAAACATTATCTTATTCTCTTGGAGCACTTCAGTTAAGTGCACAGATGTGGCACAATAGATGACAGAAGGAATTACGCTATTCCTGAGGGTTTACTAGAGCTAATGCATAAGGACTTCAGTTAGAACTCATGTGACAGAGTTTGGTGGAGTTATAGAAGTAGTTGGTGGAGTTGTATTTAGTTTAACTCAGTTAGACTCGGTTGAGCTAGTTGTATCTAGTCTAACTGATTGATACAATAGTGAGAGTGGTGTGAATTAATTATTTAATTAATTCACTAAATAATAAATCATTAAAAAACTGAAGAATACATCAGTTAACTATAGTGCATGGCAGTTTCAGCGGAGACCGGTGGAGAGGTAGGTGAAAGAGCAAGTGTGACTATCAGTTGTGACTATAGTGATGCATTGATTGCATAAAACACTCAGTGGAGATGCCAATGAGGATTGCATGAGCAAGGCTGGCTGAATTCGAGTTCATTCAGAGCCATTCTTTAGCAGGGATTGCACAGTAGAGGCATGCTATCAAGTGGCAAAGATTGGTGCATGGATTTGCAAGATCGGGCCTGATTAGTGTGTAGCGATTGTATTGTACTGAGAGCTTGATATGATCAGTTTTGTATGAGGATTGTTACATGATCTCTATGACATATATTATATATAGATAGCTGGGTTTTTCAGCTTCAGATTTTCTCGTTAAACAACTGTGTTAATGTGTGTGAATTTTTATTGTTTCATGTGTGCATTGCAATTGATTTAATTTCCGCATGTGGTGATCAATGGTGGAATAGATTTTGTATTGTGCATGAAGTTAAAATAGTGTGTGATCAGGAGAATCTTGGATATATAAAAAATAAGTTATATAATTTCTACATCAACTGGGTCTCCAATGGAACTGACATGCATGCAGCTATTAATAGTAAATAATCAGTTATATGAAATATCATTGCATGTGAATTAAATATGATTTAATTCACTTGACCTCTCACTAGTGCAACAAACAGTTACAACTAGTTAAACTAATTTTAACTCACTTAATTGATTTCTCATGCATTAAACTAATGCAATGACTGCAAGTTGGACTCAATAACTAATAGAATCACTCTGCATGCCTCACCAACCACCCTCAACTCGAAATTCACGAGCTAATTCAGTCTATCACACTCAGTTAACTATTACAAGTGTTTATGAGATAAGATTACAATTTATTGTCCAATTTAATTAAGGGATAATTAAATTAGACAAATATCCAATTTATTAAATAAATTGGCTTGCACACTAATGTATCGCTACGACCCATCACAACATGAATTATGGTCCCACACTAGTGTATGTGATTTCATGTTCTTTCTGGATGCCAATTTCACTGTTTATTGTTGCAAATTTCAACATATGTCACTGAAAGGGTCCTGAGTACCTTGATCATGCTCTGGCTCTATCTCTTCTGCGTCTTTATCCTCCCCACTTGTACCTGCATGTTGTGTGGTGTCTTCCTTTACTTACTTGTCCCCTATGGTTGGATTCATCCACTCTACTGGCCAATGTTGTATTATGTTGAGAAGGTCATAAACAGTGACCAAATATGCCAGAGGATGTTATTCTGCCATCAGATCCTTCCTAGCCTTAACATATAACCTTTGAAAAGTTTCCTTAAAGTCTTTTATATTTCCATATTTCTCAAATAGACTTTGTGACAACATGGGATGCTAGTTCACCACTACGTGCAAGTCAATTTGAAATAATGCAAAGAAGATCCAGTTTTCCTATGCACGTGACGGCTTCTTGGTAAACCAAAGTGAGGCATACCGCGCTGCTTTGCATACATCCACTTCGAGTAGAGGAAATGTGAGTCCTCCAATTTCTTCCATGTTATAAGTGTGATGATAAATATCAACCACACATAGTGAAACATCTTTCCCTATTCTTGTGCCTCCCGATAGTCCTCCAAAAATTCCCTTCATAAATACCCGACCTAGTTGAACTGAACCCCATTACTGCACTGCGCGGCTAAGGAAACCATGACCGTGGGGACTTTTTTGCTCTACACTTCCTGATTATCTTCCCTGCTAAAATGTGTGCAACGAAGCGCACTACTTGGTTGTTGATATAATTAATGTCATAACTGCATGACTTCTTTACTATCCCGTATGTGTCCTTCATATTTTGTGTTATTTCCTTGTCTTGGGTTTTTCCCACAAACTTTTCAGCAGGGTCCTTTCCTTGGAAAGGTAGCCCCGTAATCCTCCAGATCAACATTTCATCAATCGAGATCATCTCTCCCACCTAGATGTATCCGTGATGAACTAAAATAAGCAGTTGTCGCACACAAGTTGTGCTAGACGTGCTTCAACTGAAGTGTATCACATTTAACATGTTTAGAAAACATGCACTTTGCAATCCCTCAGCCCACCGGTGTGGCTCGAACCTTGTAACATCACTTTCTGGATAATACACCTAATGTAGGTACCTGCTCGACTCAAACTGTGGATACTTACTACAGTCATTAAAGTCCCAATCCCCCATCTTCAATTGTGGGATTGTTCCAAGTGGTTCTCCTTCAAATGGAACTTTCTCTCGTAGTAGTGGTGTGAAGGTGAAAAATTTCGAGTTTTCGAGGTCTTTAACTAGCTTGAAACCAGATTTCCTTGGTGGAAAATATGGTGGCATGACAAAAGGAATTTCTACGCCCTTTGTCTTCATCTATTGCATCTCCACTTCCTTCTCACTATCACGGATCTCTTATGGTTCCTTATGATGCATTGGTTTCTTTGCCTTCTGTACAGGCTTCTTGTCTTATTTGTTCTTCATCTACTATCCTTTTGCTAACTTATTCCTTTGGGATTGCCTTACTCCAGAGGCTTCAACTGGCCTTTTTTCTTGTCTTTTCTTCAGCTCTTCTTCTATGGATTCTTTCTTTTGCGGTGACCTCGCACGCCTTGGGGACACGTGTACACTAGATGGTGTAGATTTACCAACCTAGGCTTCCATGATGCATGTTAGTCCTTTCTCCACAAACTCTCTAGAAATCTCTTCAAAACTTATCTCAGACATACAACAACACGCTTGTCACACTCTTCATTGCAAATTCTCAAAGTGTAAAACTTTTAGTGGGACATAGCTTTTATAACAAATTTGAATTTCGAACCTCATTATAGCTTTGATCCTATTCATTTATTGCAGATATGTCGCTATATTTGACTAGTTGTGCTTCATAAATGCATTTCTCTCGCGCCTCTTAACGACAAATTTCCTTTAACGACAATTTTTTCCTTACAATAGACATATTTGCAACGAACTTCGACGCGTCCCATTCTATGTCGATGTAATCCTTCCTTCATCACGGTTCGTTTGAACTTCGACATACTCCTGAATATTTCTTAGTAATGTTTCTTTGGCACAGTTCTTTCGGACTTCGACATACTTCTAAATATCACATAGTAATCTTCCTCAGGCAAAGTCCCGTTCTGTAGAGTATTTTATAGTCCAATTCCCACTTTTAATTACAGGTGGCACTAAGAATATTCTCCTTTCATTTTTCAGTGTGAAGCTTCAGGGACAGAGTCATTCCTATATATCTTCAATCTAATACCATTCACTCATCTTGGAACCAACTAACCATTTAACTTCGTGAGCTAAACTATGACACCATCATAGATGTGCTTGATAATATATGACCCCAACCAATGTGTTTTAAAATTTCCTAGGAACTTCATGAATTTGATATCATACAAAAGTACAAGATCTCATTCTCGGAATGTAGTTTTCTTGATGTGCCTGTCATACTAGGCTTTGTCCCTTGTTTTTTTGACTTTATGATGAAAACCTACTATAAACCTATCTTCTTCCAAAGCAAGAAACTGTTCCATCCTTTCATCCATTATATCAGATACTGCCATATCTGTGAAGGCTCCAATTCTCAGACTTGGCACAATGTACTCCATAGGCATGACTACTTCTTGTCCATATACCAACCTAAAAGGTGTCTGGCGTATCATTTTATTGCATGTTGTCCTATATGCACACAACACTATTGGAATCCTTAGATCCCAATAATTTATATTCATGTTGCACACTTTTGTGAGTGCATTCTCCGGAACATTATTGAAGGCTACGACTGTCCCATTCGCTTGAGGATGATATGGGGTACTTTTTTGATGGTATATTTAAAATTCATCAGTTAGTGCCTCGATAGTATTATGCAAGAAATGTGAACCTCGGTCACTCATCAATATCTTTGGACACCCAAATTTGGACAAAATATATTCAAATATGAACTTCACGATGGTATCTATACTATAATACTTCACTAGTTGTGCGTCGGCCAACATCGTCAAATAATCATTTGCAATGATTATGTATCTTGCTTCAATATTTTTTCCTGGTGGGTTAATGGGTCCAACAAAGTCAATAGCCCATTTATCAAATGCTTGCAACGTAACTTGTGGATTTAATGACATTTTGTCTCTTCTGGATCGATTTCCTATTCTTTGGAAGACATCACATGCACTGTGGGTCACCATAACCCAACTCTCAATATTTTCTGCACAGCCGTCTTTTTTGCATAATGTCCACCTGCGACACCTCCATGAGATTCTACCAAAATACTCTGCCTTTCATGTTCAGGGATGTATCTGTGTAGTATTTCATTTGATCCCATTTTGTAAAAGTGTCTTGCAATTAATGAGAAACCGACTACTTTGACTACCAACTCCTTCTATTGCTATGTATTTTATTCCGTGGGCGCCATTCTTGTGGCCATAAATTGAATACTATCCTTGAAGTGATCATCTGCGACTCTAATTGCGAATAAGTGCGCGTCAGGAAAGTTATCGTTGATACTTATGGGTTCTTCTCCTATCTCCACCCTCAACAGATGATCAGGCTCGACATTCAATATTCTTGGCTTGAATACAACTTCGAAGTCATACTCCTGGAACAAGAACAACCATCCACATATTTTTCCTCCCAAAATAGGCTTATTCACCAAATCTTTTAGTGCGGAGTGATCAATGAACATGTTGAAATGCACTCCCAAAAAGATATCTTGAACTTCTATAATGCATAGACCATGGCTAACCCTTCTATTTTTGTCGTGGAATAGTTATTCTCCACCTTGGATATTTTCTTCTTGCAAAATGTATGGGGTAATCAATTTCTCATGCTCTTGATTGTGCTAGTACTATACCCAACGCTATGCGAGATGCATTGACATGCACATGACATTCCTTATTCCAATTTGAGAAAACCATAATAGGTGTAGTGACCATCTTCTCTTTTAATACGTTGAGAGTATTCTGGGATTCTTCATCCCATTGAAAAGTGACATATTTCTTCAATAAATTCTCCATTGGCGCAGTTATCTGCGCATACCCTTTTATGAACTTTCTGTAGTAGACAGTGTGTCCAAGTGCCATGTGCAGTTGTCTCATTGTCTTAGGTGGATCCAAGTTTACAATAACAACAACCTTCGTAGGGTCCACCATGAGTCCCTGCTTTCAAATAACATGTATCAATAATATAAAAAAATGGTACAAAAAATATACACTTCTTCGAATTCAATGATATTTGATATTGCCTACATGTATCTGACATCAATCTCAAGCTCGCAACATGCTTCTTCAATAGGCCAAAGACTGTCCTGTCATCAAAGTAAACTTATAAAAATTTGTGTATATTCTCCTTGAAAGCTACAACGACAACTCTAGAAAATATGGCAGGAGCATTCCTTAAACCGAAAGGCATCACCATGTATTGTTAAGAGCCCCACTTTGTAGCAAAAGTTATCTTATGTCTATCTTCTAGTGCAATTCTAATTTGATGGTAACCCGAAAAACCATTTGTGAAAGAATAGGCCTCCTGTCATCTCATTAGGGGAATTTTGAGGTCTAAAATAGGCCTCCTAAGAAAATGTACAACCAAAATAAAATTTATGAGAACCAATAGGATTCAAGATGATGATGTCAACCATGGGGGGACGATTCACCATTTTTGGAGCAAAAAAGTAAAAAGATTAAAAAATAATAAAATAATAAAACTATTTTTTCAACTCGTATTTTTAACTTATCTCTGTAAATATTTACTCAAATTTCGAGCAGGAGTACTCATTGGATGCAAAATTTAATTCCTCATCCAAGGAGTACCCATGTTGCATACTTGTGCTAGACCCTGCTACACGAAAAATGAGAGATACATGAAAAAACGTGATTGCAATCACATTTTTCATGTATTTCTCATTTTTCATGGACCAGAGTCCATCAAAAGTATGAAACATGGGTAATCCTTGGATGGGGAATTAATTTTTTCATCCAACGAGTATTCCTGCTCAAAATTTGAGTAAAACCTTAGGGAGATAAGTTCAAAATACGAGTTGAAAAAGTAGTTTTTTCTTTCTTCCCTCTAAAATTTGATGATGTAATCAAATATTATTTTATTATTTCCACTATTATTTTATAATTTCCTTAGGAGGTCCATTTTAGACCTCAAAATTCCCCTAATGTACATTTTCCAATACTTCGTCTGTAAATGGTGTGGGAAAAGGTTCATGAAAGCATGCATCATTCAACTTTCTTAGGTCCACACATATTCTGATTTCATGTTCTGCCTTCTTTTCCTGAACTACCATGGGACTTACCCATTCAGACTCTTCGTCTAGTTTGATGATCCCAACTTTGATCATGTTATTTAAATCCTCCTTCACTTTTTCCCTGTATTTCAGATTCAACCTATAGGGTATTTGCTTTACTGGGTTCACACCAGGTTTCAGGCGAATCTTCATAACTCCTAGATCCCCTGTTATGCCCTTCAATTCAAAAAATATCGTGGGAAAGATCTCTTGATACTCGTGAAATATATCTATAATTTTTCTAGCTGTGTCATCATCCCAATAATCTCCAATCCTTACAAATTTTCATTCGTTCTTCTAATCCGATATTCACCTTCTTCGTCTTCGCGGGCTTCGCTATATCAAGTATTTCAGGTTTTGCTCTGACAACTTCGCGATGTCCTTCCGATTCTATGATATCAATATTGCGCAGATCCTCATCATCTTCTTTTACAATCACATTATAACAATCTAGTGCTTTCTCCAACTACACAGTCCAAGTTGGCTACATACATGTTAGAAAAGTTGCGTTCTTAAAAACCTTTTCTCTGAATTTTAGAAGGGCTTTATCTATGCACGAAAAATCATCTTCAAAAATAAATGTTAGTATGAACCCTTAAACCAAATTTATCCAGTTCATAGTTCCATGTGGTAGTTCTCTCTCAAGGTAACAATTCATGGATATTGTTTCCATTGTGTGGATAAACACACGTACCCACTCTTCTTCTGGAACTTCTTTGAAAACTGAAGTCCGGTGATGAATATGCTTCTGGGGGTCAAAATTGAAATTATATTTTACTTCTATTCCTATATCTATTGGCCCAAATCTGACCCACATAAGCCTTCGATACTCCTCCCAACTTCCTACATTTATTTTATGAGTACCCCACCACCTAGCGAGTGTAGACCTCAAGGCTACATCCAAAGCTTGGAACTTCTGTTCTTCTGGTATTTATTTTTCAAATTTATCAAGAAAAATAGTTACATCTCCGATCCCATCATAATACGGCAGATTACATACCTCCGAAGTTATAAAATGACGTTATTTTGTGATTTTGGCACATCATCTAGAAGATATTTCATGTAACATGTTCTGCTAATTTTCCAGGTCTTCCTAGGAATTTGAAGTATAGGAATTGTCATGTTCCCAACTTAGACTACCATCCATGTGGGATTAATCCAATCTTCCTCCTTAGTTGTAATCTTGTAAATGTTGCCGACATCTGTGTCGCATTACTCCTCGCAGACATGCTCTGTATAGCACACTCCTTTTGATGCACCTACAGGAACAATGACCCTCATATTTTCCTTTTTGAACACCATTTTCCTCTTCTTCAAATTGATTATCGCCACAATATCAAAATCCTAATCCATTACAAGCAACTAGGGATTGCTATTATCTACAATTTTAATCACTTCGAAGTCTGCAATTGTTGAAATTCAACAAGAAAAAGCACCACATACTAGTGTGAGATTCTAGTCACACATTGGCGAGGAATTCAATTACAAATTAGTGCTAAATGTGGGCATCTAATTTATTTTTCCCTTAAATAAATTTGACAATAAATTGTAATTTCATCTCATAACAACTTGTATCAGTTAACCAAGTCATGAAGAGTGAGTTAGCTCAAAAATTTCGAGTTGAGGGTCTAAGATGAGGTATTTAGAGTGATTCTAATATTTCGGGGGTCCAATTGTAGTTGTAGCACTAGTGTGGTGTAAGTATAATAAGTTAACTCAAAATAATTGAGTTAAAATCAGTTTAACTAGTTATAAATAAGAGAAGAATTAGTGAGAGGTCCAGTGAATTAAATTAGATTTAATTCAAAAGTAGTGATTGATCAGATAACTGATGATTCATTATTAATAGCTGCATGCATTTCAGTTCTGATGAATACCCAGCTGAGACATAGGCCAAAGGGAACTTAAATATCAGTTGTATTAATAAAAAATTTCCCGGGTGCAATTTTGAAGTCATGGGAAGGCCTTGATGGATTGCACAATAAAGGAAGGTTGAATTTACTATTTAACAGGGATTTATATTTCTAGGAATTTTATGAGCAAGGCAGGCTCGAGGAAGGCAAGGAATTGGCTAAGTGTTTGTCCAATTTTTCCTAAATCAACGTGAGATGATTGGTAGAGTGCAGGAGATTATTTTGAGCAAGAATGCATTATATTGTTTCTTGATTCCTTGACTTTATACAATATATGATAGACATTTTTTGAGCCATTTCTTTCCCTAGGAATATCTTGTGTAGTGCGATTGATTTACTTCTTACTCTTACTTGCATGTGATTGAGGGATCATGTTTTATATTCAATAAGTATTGTAGAAGGATTCCATATATTTTTTCACTAAATTGGATTGAATCCATTGGTATAATTTCTACATGGTATTAGAGTCTCAAGAATCACAATAGAAGAGAAGAAATTGAGTTTGTGTTGAACATGATTCAAATTTGTAGATTCATTCTTTGGTACCTAGCAGCTGACCAGGATATATTTCATTGGCTTGAGACTCGAATATGCACTTGAGGGAAATTCAAACTATATTTAATTTAAGGACAAGATGGAGGCAATATTGGAGGATAACAGGGTAAATGATTTCATTGAAATTGATATTCCCGAACCTGCTCAGGAAGATGCTGTACAACATGAAGCATGGAGGAATAATGTTGCAAAGGCAAGGAGGACATTATTAGAGGGAGTTTGAAATCATATTGTCTCAAGTATCCATGGCAATGCAAATCCATATGCCACATGGAAGGCCTTGAAAAATCAGTTTCAAAGCAGCAATGACCACATGAAATTGGCACTCAAGGGCAAGCTCAGGAAAATAAAAATGGAGAAGGGTGACACAATCCAGAAATGCTTGAAAAAGTTCACTCAATGTCAAGATGAGATTGGAAGTTTTGGGATTACTATGGTTGATGATGACTTGGTGAGCTTAGTTTTTAGGCCTTCCCAAGAGCTGGCATAGTTACCAGGACTTTGTGAATGGAAGGGAGAAGTTATCAAAGTGGGAGTGAATATGGTCGGATTTGGTATAAGAAGAGTTTCGACAAAATACCAGGGATGGATCCCCATCCAAGACCGATGAAGAGGAAAATTGTGCCTTGGTTTGCAAGGAAAAGAAGGGGAAAGGGAAGAAGTTCCATTCCAAATCCAAGATCAGCAAAGAAGGCAAGAAACAAGACATGTCAAAGGTGAAATATTTCAACTGTCATGATCATGGAAACTATGCCACAAATTGTCCACAAAAGAAGGAGAACAACAAGAAGTCTCTAGGGGCTGCAATGTGTGAAGCTTTGGCCTCATAGTTTGAGTTGGAATTCTCTCTCATCACATGCATGGTATCAACTGTGACGGGATCTATGTGGTACTTGGATAGTGGAGCATATTTCCACATGACTAGAAACAAGAACTCTTTAATAGCTTGGAGGAGAAGGATATTCATATGCACATCGAGATGGATGATGAGAGGAGGTATAGTGCTACCGAGATTGGTAAAGTTACTTTCCAGAGAGAGTCAGGTAAACCTTTCATACTAGAAGATGTCATGCATATACCAGGTTTGAAAAAGAATTTAGTTTCAGTTACTATGTTGGAGGATCTTGGATATGATGTGGTTTTTAGTGAAGGAAATGTGTTCCTTTGTCACAAATCCATAAGACATGTAAAGAAGATTTGAGTTCGTGTGAAAAACCTCTACAAACTTGATGTAGATGGTTTCACAACATTGAGAAGTAAATTAGATGAGGCGGCAAGCCATGATATCGATGAGTTATGGCACATGAGGTTGGGTCATCTACACCACAGTGCTTTGAGGATCATGCAACAATTTTCTACAGGGATTCCAAAGGGTACACTTACACAAAGAGACACATGCAAGGGTTTTACTATGGGGAAGTGCACAAAGGCCACCTTTCATGAGAAGGATAACCGATCAGCGATAATCCTTGAGAGAGTTCACTCAGACGTGTGTGGACCATTCTCAATAGGTTCCATAGAAAAGAACAACTATTATGTGATTCTTGTTGATGATTTTTCTATAAAGTGTTGGATTTTCTTCATGCAGAGGAAAGATCAGACGTTCTCCAAGTTTTGTGAGTTCAAAGCACGGGTAGAAAAAGATAAAAGGAAGAAGGTGAAGGCTCTAAGGAGTGGAAATGGTGCTGAGTATATCTCTAATGATTTCAAGAACTTCTGCGCCAAAGAAGGAATTCATAGATAATTGATTGCACCTCAAAACCCACAACAAAATGGGGCTGTGAAAAGAAAGAATAGAACAATTGTGGGAGAAACATGCGCTATGTTACATGATCAGGGCCTACCATTCCATATATGGGCAAAGGCATGCACCACAATGGTATTTGTGTAGAAACGTAGTTCTCATCAGATACTTGGCATGCGTACATGAAAGGAGGCTTTTTCAGGTAAGAAACTAGATGTTTCATATTTTAAAATTTTTGGCTCATATGTTTATTTATGATGCAAACTAGCTGCAGAAATATCAGAGTATGCACGGAAACTCTAGAGTTGAGACTCTACACAACCTTATTACCCAAAATAATTCAATTGCATGGAATTCCTTACCGGAGGGTCCCACGATGAGCCTGCTCAATCAATGGTGATCGCAAATTGCATAGTTTGCAATTAACTTTAAACCTTAAATATTAATCCTTGTGAAGTGTGAAACTGCGCTGAGTCAACATGTGTCTTCCTCCTTTTCGCATTGCAAATAATTTTTTTTAGTATTCGATGTCTTAATGCCTATCTTCTAAACCTTGCGAATGGTGAAGTTTCTCCCCGGTGCTACGATATCCATTGTTGATTTAGTCCTAGATCCAACGATCCTCGTTGTCTCTCAACTCCTCACTTCACATCGTCGATTAAACAATTTGACTCGCAACTCAATGTTAAACCTTATTCTGTGCGATGTGTGATGGCTTTCAACTTGTGATGATCGGATTTAGATCTCCGACCCTCATCACGCCTACAATACGATTGTATTTTCATTGTATAACTTAATATATATATATGATTCAACAGATTTTTAAATCAATAATTCAAACGGAGAGCCCTATCAATACCAAAACACTTGAAAATTAATAATAAAGGAATTTACCGATCCAAGCCCTTGATCGGACGGTTATTAAAATTGTTTATTCTCTCTTTGCTCTCTCCTTTCGCACACCTATTTCACACTTGTCTCACTCTTTTCCACACTCTGCTCTCTTTCTCACACCTATCTCATATATATATATATATATAGCTGAAGCCATCCTTCTAGCCTAAAATAGATTTATGTTTGAACCACTCCTAACAAACAAATGTACGCTATTTCTAAGCTCTTGTCCTACTTGGTTCAATCTCCTCGCAGGGAGAAACCAATTTCTATTTTATTTCCTAATTAATTTAACAACCCCAAACAAACTAACTTCTCTCATTTAAAAGTAAGTAAAATATTAATGGCCAATTTTTATCCACCTCATGTTAGCCACAACATGTGAACATACAATCACATTGCTGGCTAAGTCCGGATGCTCCTGCATCTTCAAACTCCCAAGGAATAAAATATTGATCCATCAATGCTTTAGGATCTGTACTAAACTTCTATAACTCTGCTACTGTCATCCAATTGGCATCTTCCACAGCATGTCCTTTCGATTGGACTAGATACTGATAGTAATTTTGTCCTCTGGTCTTCTTTGCTGCTCTTTTCTCCAAAATGGCTTCCACTTCTTTCTTTTCTATCTTTGGCATCTGTTCCTTCCAATTCAAAGTCTGGTCTTCCTCTTCTGTAGAGTCTTCTTGTAGCTCTTCCTCTATTCCTTTATATAGGTACAAATTTTCAACATTAAAGATAGATGATATTCCAATTCCTTCTGGTAATTCAATCTCATATGCATTTGAAGAAAATTTCCTCAAAATTCTACATGGTCCTATGTTGTAAGTCCTAACAAGAAACCTTTCCTTTCTCAGGTACACCATGACTAGGTCACCTACTTGGAATTCTTTTTCTTTCCTCTTCATATCAACTCTCTGCTTGTATTTGCCATTACTTTCCTGCAATATGTTTTTGACATCTTCCTGTAGTTTCTAAATTTTTTCTGCAAACTCTTTAGCCTTTGCGCTCCTTATTTATTGCTTTCCTAAATTTTTGAGCTCATACACACCTCTTGGATTCATTCCAAAAACAATATGGAATGGACTCATCCCAGTACTTCGATTGGGAGTATCATTATAAGAAAAATCATCCTGAGCAAGTGCTAAATCCCAATGCTTAGGATTTTTATATACTAAGCTTCTCAATATATTTCCCAAGCTTCTGTTCACTACCTCGGTCTGTCCATCCGTTTGAGGGTGATAAGCTGAACTGAAACTAAGGTTGGTACCTAGTTTCTTCCATAGAGTTCTCTAGAAATGACCAACAAACTTGGTATCCCTGTCAGACACAATACTCACATGAAATCCATGTAATCTTACAACTTCTAAAAAAAATAGATTAACAATATGTGTTGCATCACTAGTTTTCTTGCATGCAATGAAATGATCTATTTTAGAAAACCTATCCACCAAAACATAAATGGAGTCATTTCATCTTTTAATTTTTGGCAAACCCAAAACAAAAGCCATACTAACTACATCCCATGGTCAGTTTGGTATTGGTAATGGCTGATACAATCCTGTATTTTGACTTCTTCCCTTAGCATGCTGACAAATCCTACATTTCTCAACAAATATCTTAACATTAGTTTGCATATTTGGCCAGTAGTAAAAAGCATTTACCTGAGAAAATGTCTTGTCTTGTCCAAAGTGTCTAGATAAGCCTCCACTGTGTTTATTCTTAATTATGTTTTCCCTCATATAAAATTTGGGAATGCACAGTTTATTACTTTTGAATATCAAACCTCCTTGGATAAGATAGTCCAACCACCGGCTTCTATGATAATGAACTGCTGGATTTTTCACAGCTGCATAAATTTCCTTAAATTCTGCATCTTGTTTATACATGTCAAACATTTCTTCAAATCCTACAACACTAAATTTTAATTCATGCATGATTAAATTCACTCTGCTCAAAGCATCAACAAATTTTTTCAACTTATCGCTTGTATGCTTAATCACAAAATTAAAACTCTGCAAAAATTTGTCAATAAAATTGACATTGGTTGTCAGACTGAAAGTCTCGACAAAACCAACAAAAGCAGCCAATGGGCATCTTCAGTAGCTAGTGGGCATCAAAAAATTTTCCAGTGAGTAATCAACAACAAAGAAGCAATAAACAGTTTGAAACACAGCAAAAGCAACAGTGAGTTGTTTTTGACATCATCAGCCAGTGGGCGTTCAACAAATTTTGTCAGTGGACAAAGGATGATGATTTCACACAAAGGACAGATGGATCCTTTTGCAACTTGGCATGTGATGGAGTTGTCAAAAAAAATTTAGAGATGAATCAGATATGCAGCTGACTCATGGTCTCTTCAGATTGCAGGTTTTTCATCATCCAGCTCTGGCGGTTTTTCAGGCAATGTTTTTGAGGATCAACACGAGAACTTGGAAGATGGTACCTCATTCTTATTTTGGATTTATCATTGAAGGGGGGAATGTTAGCCTCTCTCATAAAACAACAATAAATCCAAAAATAAAATAAAAAAATAAAATATTAAAAGTTAGGAATTTATGCCAGACTCTCTAGATTGGGTTGTTCCTCTAAGTTAGGAGTTAGTTTAGGTAGCTCCTAGACTGGTGTGTGAATGGTTTAGAAATTATCTTAACCAAAGTTTCCAAGATAGAAAGCACTATCTTGAGACACAGTCTCCTCATCTATTTAATTGTAATATTACATTCTTTTAATAATGAGAAAATATGTGAGGAAGCAGTGAGGCTGAAGCCTTTTCCGCCATGACTGTGTTTGGGTATAAATCTGTGTATTTTTATGTGTATTAAGGGTGTGTGATTATTCAACATGTATTTAATTTATTTATTTTGGATTTATAATTGTTTTATGAGAGAGGCTAACAAAATTATACACATTTGGCATGTTTCTGGTTCAATTTTGGCTGGTTGTTTATAAACTGTAACACATGGTTATCAGAATATAATACAAACTCTTTTGGTAACAAATAATGTCCATTTTTTTAAGGCTTGCACAACATCATAAAACTCTTTGTTATAAGATGAGTATTTCTTCTTAGCTTCATTTAGTTTCTCATTAAATTATGCTATTGGTCTTTGTTCTTGACTTAAAACTACTCCAATTACAACTCCACTAGCATCAATTTCAACTTGGAATTTTTTTTTAAAATCTGGCAAAGCTAAAACTGGTTATTCTGTAATTTTATTTTTCAGCAACTTAAAGTTTCGGTCTGGTGCTTCCATCCACTTGAATGGTTGATAAGTTTCCTTGATTGTTTCAATAATGGGTGCACAAATCTGGCTAAAGCTTATGATAAATTTTCTATAGAAACTTGCAAGACCGTGAAGGCTTTTTACCTCAAATATGTTTCTTGGAGTTGGCCAATTAAAAATTGCTTAGACTTTCTCTGGATCCATTTTCAAGCCTTAGAAACTACAAATCCCAAATAGACAAGCTCTTCCTTCATAAAACTGCATTTATTCAAATTTATTAGCAAATTCTCTTTCTGAAAAGTTTTTAGAACCAATTTAGGGTGCTCCAGATGCTCTTCTTTACTTTGATTGAATATTAGAATATCATCAAGATAAACAATTACAAAATAGCCTGCATATTCCTTCAAGACTTCATTCATTAATATCATGAATGTGCTGGGTGCATTTGTGAGCCCAAAAGGCATCACTAACCATTCATACAAGCCATTGTCTGTTTTGAAGGAAGTCTTCCACTCATCTCCTTCTCTAATCCTTATTTGATGATATCCACTCTTAAATTTTATCTTAGTAAAATATTTTGATCCACTCAAGCAATCCATTAAATCATCCACTCTTGGTAAAGTAAAACGATACATGAAGGTGATTTTATTTATGGCTCTTGAATCTCTGCACATGCGCTATTCACCTCCTTTATTTGGACTGAGTATTGTTGGTACAACACATGGAGTAAGGATTTCTCTTATCAACCCCTTATCCATCAACTCTTGCACTTGTCTTCCAACTTCTACATTTTCTTGAGGAGTTAACATGTATGCTTCTTTATTCGGAAAACTTGCTCCAGGTATTAGATAAATACGATGACTAATACTCCTGATTTGTGGTAATGCATTTGGAAAATCATCCACAATAATATCAGCAAAATCATTCAACAGATTGCAAATTTCTTCAAGTAAATCTTCTAAATTTGTGGAAGTTATAATTACCTTGGGTCTTCATATAACAACAAAATGCATCTCCTCATCCTTCTCAACTTCTTGCAACAGTTATTTCCCACTCATCAGCATAACATTATTTCCAGGTGCTTCTTTTTTAGCTTCATCCTTCAGTGGCAACAGTGTGTGTTTGTTTCCATCCTGCTCTAGAGTATAAGTGTTTCTTCTTCCATTATGTATGGCTTTCCTATAGAACTTCCAAGGTCTTCCCAACAATATGTGATATACATCCATCAGAATTACATCAAATAATATAACATCTTTGTAAGTACCAATATGAATCTCTACCTTACATTATTCTGTCAGAATAATATGATGTCTTTTTTGTAGCCACAATACCTTATAAGGAGTAGGGTGCATTGTTTTTACGAATCCCAACTTGTCCACCATCTCGGTAGAAACAAGGTTATCAGTGCTTCCACTGTCAATTAATACTTTGCAACATTTAACTTTGGACTTGCATTTAGTCCTGAATAGATTCTTCCTCTGATTTGGTTCTCCTTCTTCTTTTTCTGCTTTAAGCACTATCCTTTTCAATAACAAGGATTCTCCTACCTCAGGTGGTTCCTCTTTACCTGCAATTAAGGAATTTCTTCCTTTGTTTCAACAACATTCACATTTCTCTGGGTTGTTGACTTATTATGAGGACAGTCCCATGACCCATGTACCCATTCACCACATGTAAAGAACCGAATATCTCTTCCTCGGCCTCTACCTCTGGGTACAAACCTTCCTTGACCAAAGTCTCCTCTCTGTGGTAATCTGCTACTCGAACCTCCTGCTTCATTCTGGGAATGTTGAAATCTGGTTTTGAATGTTCCTCTTCCTCTTGCTGAACTATTTCCTCGATTCCTCTGACTTCACTTTCTCTCTATCTTCTCTTCTGCTTTTAAGGCTGCCTAGTAAGCATCTTCATTTGTCTTCAGATTTAATAGACTGATATCATCCTGGATATCATACCTCAAGCCATTTATATATCTGGATACTTTCTCAACATCATCCTCTACATGTCCAGCTTTGATATTTAGTTTATAAAACTCCTCTGTATATTCTTTCACTGTCATTCCTTTTTGTTTCAAATTCTGTAATTGCTTAAAAATATTTAATTGATAATCCTTGGGTAGGAACATACTTTTTAATTTGCTTACCATTTTGTCCCATCGCTGATTTTGGGATTTCTTTTTCTCTGTTTGGATACTTGTAACTCCTCCCACCAGATAGTTGCATGGCCCTTGAGTCTGGTAGCTGCAAACTTCACTTTCCTTTTGTCTTCAACTTCTTGAAATTCAAAGTACTTGTCTAATGAACTGATCCAGTCCATTAAATCTTCCATATTGAGTGTTACACCATTTTTTGTTCATATAACCTATTATCATTAGATGAACCCAAGTACACCATGTAAGACCAATTTTACCCTAAGTAAAATTACTTTCACCACATTCGTTTAAAATTCCCGGTCATATTTAACCCAAAACAAGGAAATTAATTAAATAAATCCTTATTTATTTAATTATTTCCTAAGAATAAGTTATTTAAATCATTATTTAAATAATATTCCTAGTTAAATTTGACTAAATCACATATAAATAATTAAATAAATCATTATTTATTTAATTATATTCCCACCATCTCCCTAAAATAATAAATAAATCATTTATTTATTTATTGTTTATAAATAAAGGAATTGACCCAAGTCAAAAGACTTTTTCCCTCCAAAAAATATAATAAAATATTACTAAAAGGTGGTTCTAGAATTTGATTAATAATATTTTATTCATGCAACAAGTTCTAGATAACCCTAATATTCTTTTATAAATAGGAAGGTTTTCCCCATTCATTAATCACCTTCATTGCATTAGATCACTCTGGATCTACTCTTGGTCACCATTTTCCATTTTTGCTTTGTGAACTCCCATTGAGTTCTATGTTTGTTTTTCTACACCACTAAGAGAGAGGAATGTTAGATCTGAAACACTGAGGACTTCCAAGAACCCATCCCACTGAGGAGAACCGGAAAACACCTTTCTTGTTTTCCTCTTAGGTGCCCCATTCTTTAATATAATATAAAATTCTTTTAAAAACGTTGTTTCTTGTCTTGTCCATTGAATGCATGGAGCCATGTTATATTTTATCTGCTTAATATATTTTATGCTTAGATCTGAATTTGTGCAGCAAACTTGAAGATATTTTGTAGCCATAATCGATGATAGGGCTATTTGTTATGCGTAGCTAAAGTGATCTTTTACGACGAAATATTCATACTAACAATTGGCGACTCCACACGAGTTTTCTTTTACGACCGCTATCGTTTCATATATTCCTGCATATCCAGCTATTTCAGACCCCAGGGTTTCTCTTCCATTTTCTGTTTTTCTTGTTTTTATGGTGCTTTCCAACTCTCAAAACCTCAAACAATCCAATTTTTAACTTCCGTGTGTTTCTAGCCTTATTGCGCAGGTGACAGATATCAGCTGCAACTGAGACGACAAATTTCTCTGAAATCTGTCGCCGAGAGAACCAGATCTGCAGGTCGCACTTATCGGCCCAAAAAGTGTGACCTGAGCCTCAGGACGCACTTTTATGCCCCAAACCTACGACCTGGACTGCAAACAGGTCAGAACCTGCGACCTGCACTTTTTCTGCAAATTTTTCAGCACTTTTTCTGGGTTTGTCTGAAGCTTCTGTCAGGGTTTTCCAACCTCTGTCTCTGCCCATTTGGACCTGTTTCTGATCTGATTCACTCAACTAAGAGGGAATCTTTCCCTTTAGGGCTCTAGTACCCTCCACTTTTTGTGGGCGAGTCTTTGTTGTTTCAGAAGTCTGAATTTCCAGAGTTTCAGCCCTATTTTTCTCCGATCTGATACCTCCTTTTCAGATCCCTTTAGATCAGCTCTTCTCCCTCTCAAAAACACCTCATATCGTTTTGTTTGGGTTCATTTCTAAGGCCACCACCTTGACTCTGCTATTTTTAGTTGATCTCCTCCTTTTTAGCAGCAACCTTGCCTCTACCTCTTTGCTGTTCTCTGCACTACTTTTTAGTAGATTTACCCTTTAGACCCCAGTCCCTCCGGACCTTAGATCTATTGGCCTCCTTTTAGCGTGCTTTGCCTATTTTTTCCCTCTTATCGACTAGTTTTGAGAGACCCGCCTTCTTGGGTTAGCTTGCTACATTTTTAGCTGTTAATTTTTTGTTCTTTCAGTCTTATTTACTGCAGATTTCTTTTCCGTTACGCAACACAATTTTTATTTTACTCTCAAAACGTCTGGGTTTAAACAATTAAAATTAACGCACACCACACACAGACCCTAAGTGAAGAAGCGCCTGGTTAACACTGCCTGGAAAAGACTTTAAAATCAATTGTCACTGCACCTTTCTGCCCTTGACCTCACTTGATTTTTTCCCTCCCTGCCCTTGCAGGTTTTTCTTCTTCCCGTCATCATTGCGCCCCCAAGGCACCTTTCCTAGAGACTTCTTGGCCTTCACCCTCAGTTTCTGCTTGGTCGACTTCCTCCTTCCCATTGTCATCGAGTAAGTCCTCCCCTGAGTCCGCACTCCGACTCTTCCTCTGATTGTTCGGGTTCTCCCCCTAGTCCTGGTTCTCCCCCTGTCACTTTCACCATGTCTACTTCAGGGCCTACTACCAGCAGCAACCCCAGTACTACTGCTGGGTCTGTTTCCAGTGGAACCACCTCGGGACCTACCTCGACTGCCCCATTGCTCCCTTATATGGCCGGCCTTAGTCTCCCCGACTTCAATCAGCTAATCAATGATCCTATCCGCCACGATGTTAGTTGGCTTGCTATGTTAACCAAGCTCCCTTCTGACATTCCCAAGTTCGAAGACCTTGCTAGTGAATATCCCTCCAACCATATTTGATCCTTCCATCTGTGGTGTTCCTCCAATTCCATTACCGACGACTCCATTCGTCTTAGATTGTTCCAACACACACTTAGAGGCGAAGCTTGTAAATGGTATGTTGAACAGGCCACCTCCTCCCATACCACTTTTGTGACCATTGCCCAAGCCTTTTTATCTTATTTCCAACTCCCCCTCTGATACGACACTGGTATCGAGCTTTTAACCTCTTTCCATCAATCCTCTTTGACCCGCCTTTCCGCTCATGTCCAGGAATGGCAGCGAAGACGGAGCTTGTGCCGCGCTCCCCCCTTTGAAGATCAGGTTTACATGGACTGGTTCCTTTGCTCTCTCTTACCTCCCATTGGCAAAGATGTCGCATCCCATTTTCCCCAAACCGAAGAAGCCGCCCTCCAAATAGACTTGAAGTATGACCTTATCTACGCCTAATCTGGTTATGTTTATACCGTCCTCCCTGACCTTCCCAAAACCGATGGCCCTAATGCCTTGGGGGAATCTCACTCTGCTGACGGTATCATTGGAGCCCTGTCACATACCTGCGCAACATCCTTAGCATTGGTCTCCCTCCCGGGAGGGTTTCCTGACCTTTGGCACATTTCCCCCTCCAGTTAGAGAGAGGATGTATCCAGGATACGACATACCTCCCCCTTTTGCCCCTACTCCTGCTTACCTCATTGATGCCCATCCTAACCCTTATCCTTACCCATAGCCTTGTGTCCTCGCTCCTCCAGCATTTGGGCCTCTCACCCCCTTGCCTTCTCCACGCCCGCAACCGCAGCTGCCACCCCCTCCAAGGAAAGTATTTGCACAACAGGGGGCACCCAATTTTCTCCCTTCTCAAAGAAAGAGAAAAGGCAACCAACCCGCTTTTGGTAATCGTGGACCCAATCCTTCTAGTATTGACTCTACCACTACCAACCAGCCACAGGGCTCTCAGCCCAAGCCGGACAGGCCACTTCGCACCAATAAGCCATGTTCGTGTTGCGGTGTTTATGGTCACTACACTCACGATTGTCCCTTGTTACCACAAATGAGGTAGCTATGGGATTCTCAAGCCACTGTACGGGGACAATACACCTCCCCTACTGCCCCTCCCACCCCCGTTACTTCTCAACCTACTATGTTTATCGATCCTTTCCCTCAATAAGGATTCATGGCCACTCAACCACCTCATGCCCCGGTAACCACTCAACCTTCCCCTTCTGGTTATTCTGATTACCAGATTCTCATAATGGCTTCTAACCCTCCTCTCACCGTCGACCTCAACCTTCAAACTCGGTCCCATCAGTATTCCACACCTCCCATTCCATTTGTCTTCGAGTCTCCATCATCAGATCCTATAGAACCTCTATCAACACCCAATGGTCCCTTGCAACTCCCTCTGCCTAAATCTGAGGTTCATCCCAAGACTCCTAAGGGACCATTATGCCGAAATGCTGCCTCTAGACAGGCTGCCCATTCATATAGCATAGTAGATGATCTGGCCCACTCTCCTGCCACCATTTCAACACTGGAACTCCTCCAGTCGTATCCTTCTCAAAAGAGGGCTCTACTATCTGTCGTGGGCGCTGTAGATCCTGCCGATGACCAATTGATTGTTTTCGATGCCCGTCAGTCTTACCATACCCCCATTTCTCCCTTAGTTGCTTTCCAAATCCCTGTCAAAATACGAAATGCCAATGTTGCTTGGTGTATTATTTATGAGGGGGCATCTACGTGCGTAATGTCCGCTTCGGTTTGGAAACAACTTGGATCTCCCAAACTAGCCCCTTCCACGATCCCCCTACGTGCGTGGGATGGCCATGCCTCCTAGCCCATTGTCCTCTTCCATAACTGTCCTATCACCCTTGTCAGCAAGATTGTTTGTGTCGATGTTGAAGTTATCGACGCCCCTCTTGACTACAATATTCTCTTGGGGCGTAGTTACACCTATGCCATGTCTGCCATCCCATCCACAGTCCACCGCAAGATGTTCTTCCCTCATAATGGTAAGATTTTCACCATTGACCAATTAACCTACCATAAACCAACATCTCAGACCTCCCCTTAGTCCACCATCTCTACTATCACCAAGAAGCAAACTGTTGATTCTTTGACCAGTGTTCCCCCCGGCATTTACAAAGACTCCTCCTTGCTTGGCACCTTTTTGGACTCCCCTCTTGTCTCTGATCCTAACTTGGCGACCGTTTGCATGATGCAATATTGGACTAACCTTACAGAGCCCACTTTGGCTAGTCAGCAACCTCAACCTCAACCAGCTCCTAGCCCTTCACCCCCGTTAGCCACCCTTCTTATTTCTGAATCTTCTTCTACAGCCACTCCTCCTGGGTCGATTTCACCCGAACTCAACCACCTTGGCACCATTCCTCCTGGCCATTTCCATGTTTGTCAGATCCCTTTCCTTGCTCCCCCTCCCGGAGCTTATTCGGTTCCTACCTTAGCCACCCTATCCCTCCCCAACTTGACCTTGGGTATACCCATTTGGTATCTTGACCCTCCAACCAAAACTTCGCCAGGTCAACCTAAACCATATATTACTTTGACCCCGGTTCAACCAACCCCCATGACTTCTCTTGCTTCGCTGGTACCTTAGTCACCCCAACAAGCATCACCTCCTATTGCAACCGCTTCGAGTAAAAATGGCAAAGCTCATAGGGGGGCATTAAAGGACAAACCTACCCCACCCAACCCTACCCCGCCTCGGCCTCCCAAGCATCCCATCCAGTGTGCTTTGTGTGATGTTGTTGGTCATGCCACTTATACCTGTCCTAAATTACCACCTCTCAAGACCATGGTTAATGAAACGTTTCCAGAATCAGACACCCCAGAAGTCCATGTCACCATACCGGATTCTACCCCAAAACTTAAGAACTTGCGCACCAATCACCCTTGTTCTTTGTGCAATTTATATGGCCACAATACCCACCTTTGCCCCTGCCTGGACGAGTATCGTGCTTCTTTAGCCACATACCGCCAATTCGAAGCCACCCTCGCCCGTAATCCTTCTTCCCTCACATCGGACCACCTGTCTACCACGATTACCATTTCTCCTCCTAATACTGAAATGACTGAAACTTCCGCTACCATTTCCTACCTTTCCTCATCACCGCGATTCTCGGCTACCAACCCCTTAGTCCCTTCCCCCGACGCTTCGCCTGATCATTCAACTGCTCACTCTGTCACCTCACATGACATCATCCCAGTGAGCCCTTCCCATCACAATCAAGAGTCTCATCCCTCTACCTCCTCAGGTCAACCTCTTCCATCCTCTCTTCCCATCTTCCAGTCCGATGAAGACATCATGGAAGCCATGACCAACCCTGATTTTCCATGGGATGATATGCACTATCGTGCATATTTTCTCCCACATCAATCCCATGACCAATATGCCCTCGAATCCAAAGACTTCATTCCTGATAAAGTTGATTGGTTCAAAAACCCCATCCCTGCACCTGACGCTTTTGAAGAAGGAAATATGGCTAATATTTCGCCCACCATCAAAATCGACATTTCTGTCAAACTAGGTATTGAAGAACTTATCACCATGGGCGCCCAATACACTCCGGAAGAAATTGAAGCCTACACCAAACTCTTCAAAGAATTTCGTGATATTTTCACCTGGTCATACTCAGAAATGCCCGGACTCGATCCTGCCATTGTCGAACATCACATCGACACATGGCTTGATTCCATTCCAGTTCGTCAAAAGTTGAGACCCATCCATCCTTCTCAACGTGAAGCCATCAAAGCTGAAATTGACAAGCTCCGGCAGGCTGGTTTCATTTACCCCATTGAATATACCACTTGGGTGTCCAACCCAGTTCCCGTCCTCAAAAAACAAGGCACCATTCGTGTTTGCACCGATTTTCGCGATCTGAACAAAGCTTGTCCCAAAGACAACTTCCCCACACCATTTATTGACCAAATCATCGATGAGTGTGCGGGGCACGAGATTCTCTCCTTTATGGATGGCTTCTCCGGATACAACCAAATTGTTATCCGTCGTGCTGATCAACTTAAAACCGTGTTCATTAGTCCATGTGGCACTTTCGCATACCGAGTCATGCCATTTGGCCTTAAAAACGCCGGCACCACCTTTCAACGAGCCATGTCTTATTGCTTCCATGACTTAGCCCATATTATCCTTGCCTATTTAGACGACCTTACCGCACGTTCTAAACATCGGGCGCAACACCGTCATACCATTTTTCTTCGATGCCACAAGTACAACATTCTCCTTAACCCTTTGAAATGTGTCTTCTATGTTCCTGCCGGTCGTCTCCTCGGCTTCATCGTGTTTAAAGACGGGATAAATCTCGACCCTTTGAAGGTTCAAGCCATTCTTGAACTTCCTATGCCTCGTACCTTATGCCAGCTACAAAGTCTCCAAGGCAAAGCTAATTTTCTTCGCCGATTCGTTCCTGACTGCCCCACTACCGCACACGGCTTCCTTAGACTTCTTCGATCTCACACCCCTTTTTTCTGGGATACATACACGCAAGAGTCTTTTGATGCCCTCAAGCATTCTCTCACATCCGCTCCCTTGATCCATCCCCCTGACTTTGACCGAGATTTAATTCTATACATCTCCGCTTGCACCTATTCGGTCGCTGGTGTCCTTATCTAGGAGGATGATAACGGTGTCGAACATGTGATCTATTATGTCAGTAAGAACCTTGCCGGTCCACTTGTGTCCTACTCGCATGAAGAAAAATTAGCACTAGCTGTCGTGTTCTCGGTCCAAAACTTGCGTCATTATATCCTCATGCGTTCCACCAAGGTTGTGACTGATTCCAACCCCATGGCTTTCTTATTGAGTCACCGCATCCTCAATGGGAGGTATGCCCGTTGGGTCATTATTCTCCAAGAATTCGACCTTGAATTTGTCACCCAAAAAAGTAAGAAAGGTTTAGTCCTAGCTGAACTCATTTCTAACTTTCCCACCAGGACGCAAGATACTCCAATTAATGATGCTCTTCCTGATGAACATTTGTTTGCCATCACCACTGATGATCCTTGGTACGGTGACATCCTTACTTACTTGCGAACCCAAAAGTTCACCCTTCATATTGATGGTGCTACTTGACGACGTATCCGACACCAAGCCTCTCGCTACCTTCTAATCGGTGATGACCTTTATCTTCACGGAGTAGATACTGTCCTTCGTCGTTGCCCCACCCACGCTGAAGCTGAGCAAGTCCTCAATGCCTGTCATAGTGGCGCTTGTGGAGGCCACCTCTCTAGCCTCACCACCGCCCAAAAAATCATGTGTGCTGGGTATTTTTGGCCTTCTCTCTTCAGTGATTGCATTGAAGCAGTCAAACACTGTTCCAATTGCCAACATTTCTCCCCCAAGGCGCGAGCCCCTCCTGCTCCTCTCCATCTTGTCGTCACAGCCGGTCCTTTTTGTAAATGGGCCATCAACTTTATGGAATGTCGACCTCCATCTGTTGGTAACCACAAATATATCATCGTGGCAATTGAATATTTCACTAAATGGGCCGAAGCTATGCCTACGTTCAACAATACGGCAACCACTGTGGCCCTCTTTTTCTTTAACCATGTCATTGCTCGATTCGGAGTTCCAAAACAGTTAGTCTCGGACCATGGCCGACATTTCGAAGATCAGATTTGGCATGAGCTGTCCTCCCTAATGGGTTTTGAGCACCAATATTCATCTTCCTATTACCCCCAAGGTAATGGCCAAGTTGAAGCGGTCAACAAAATTCTTAAGACCATGCTTCAACGAACGGTGAATAAACACAAAACCAATTGGCATCTCATGCTCTTCCTTGCTTTGTGGGCTTATCGTACTTCTGTTAAAACCGCCACCGGTTTCACTCCTTTCCACCTTGTCTTTGGCGAGGAGGCAGTCTTACCAATCGAATGTGAAATCCCTTCCCTTCACTTGGCCATCGAACTTCTCCCTGATACCCAACCTCTAGAACAACGACTTGTCATGCTTGAGCACACTTCTGAAGATCGTCGCGTTGCATTACAAACTCTTGAAGTGGCCAAAAAGCGCACCAAAGCTCAGTATGACCGAAAAGTCCATCCTCACACCTTTCATGAAGGTGACCTTGTTTTAGTATATGACCAGGCCCATGATACCCTCGGTCATGGGAAGTTTGAATCATTATGGCTAGGTCCTTACATCATCAGTAAAAATCTGGGGAAGGGGGCATATCTTTTAGAGGACTTTGAAGGCCACCCCCTTCCTAATCCTCGCAATGCACTATATCTCAAGAGGTATTACCCTTAGCATTTCCCGCTCGCAATGCATGTTTTACTTTCTTATAGATAGCCAACATATGTTTGTCTTCATCAGTCCCTACTTCACCAGGACACATGTTGTCCACGAATTCTTCCTTTCCTCCTTTTTCAAATTGAATTTCCTCACTTACAACACTTTTCCTCGGGGCACCACTTAGCCTCCATCCTTATTCTTGTCTGTGTCGATTTTCGTCATGAGATACAATTTCATACTCATGTTTTTTGGGTCCCCTTTGGACCTTTCATCATTTCAACATCATCATTAGTCTTCGTCTGGGTACCTTGGATCCAGCCTCTTTTCAGCATGTTCGCGATACGTATACTTGGTGGTCCAGTGATGCCGCAGCGCTATTGGTGATTCCCGGGCATGTGTGAGATGTCTCAACCCTCATGAGGGGGTGGCCCTGTAGGTAGCCCCCCACATGCCCGGATGACTTCATTCCCGCCCTTGATGCAGCTCCTCTCATTGGATGATATTGGCTTCAACCACTTGCAGCGCCATTTTCGATTCACATGTCTCTGTCAGATTTTGAGAGCCCTTCCCCGTGTGTAGGGGGAATTTGGGTATATTTTTCTCTCATGTACTACGATTATTCTAGGCATCACATGTATGTGGGATTCATCCTATGATTTATCTGGCTCATGGTTTGGCCAGCACATGCTTCATTATTGCGTTCAGTGGTTTTCTGGGTGCCTTATTCTTTGTACTTATTGCATTCCGTGGTTTTTTGGGCACCTTATTCTTTGTACTTTGTCTCGGCGGGCATAGGTATGCCTCCCCCATCGCCTTTAGCATAGGTACCAATTCATAAACTAGAGACTTGTTGCACATGTAAGTCTCATCTCCTCAGGGTCTAGTCCTTTAGCACATCAGACAACCTTACATTTCTCTCTCTCACTTCCCTCTCGATATCTTGTGATTGAGTTCTTACAACGTACTTCGGTCATACGATTTGCTCCTAACACTCGTACGTTGGGGGGCAATCTGTTACACCATTTTTTGGTCATCTAACCCATTATCGTTAGATGAACCCAAGTACACCATGTAAGACCAATTTTACTCCAAGTAAAATTGCTTTCACCACATTTGTTTAAGTTTCTTGGTCATATTTAACCCAAAACAAGGTAATCAATTGAATAAATCATCATTTATTTAATTATTTCCTAAGAATAAGTTATTTAAATCATTATTTAAATAATATTCTTAGTTAAATTTGACTAAATCACATATAAATAATTAAATAAATCATTATTTATTTAATTATATTCCCACCATCTCCCTAAAATAATAAATAAATCATTTATTTATTTATTGTTTATAAATAAAGGAATTGACCCAAGTCAAAAGACCTTTTCCCTCCAACAAATATAACAAAATATTCCTAAAAGGTGGTTCTAGAATTCGATTAATAATATTTTATTCATGCGACAAGTTCTAGATAACCCTAATATTTTGTTATAAATAGGAATGTTTTCCCCTTTCATTAATCACCTTCATTGCATTAGATCACTCTGGATCTACTCTTGGTCACCATTTTCCATTTTTTCTTTGTGAACTCCCATTGAGTTCTATGTTTGTTTTTCTACACCACTAAGAGAGAGGAATGTTAGATCTGAAACACTGAGGACTTCCAAGAACCCATCCCACTGAGGAGAACCGGAAAACACCTTTCTTGTTTTCCTCTCAGGTGCCCCATTCTTTAATATAATATAAAATTATTTTAAAAACGTTGTTTCTTGTCTTGTCCATTGAATGCATGGAGCCATGTTATATTTTATCTGCTTAATATCTTTTATGCTTAGATCTGAATTTGTGCAGCAAACTTGAAGATATTTTGCAGCCATAATCGATGTTAGGGCTATTTGTTATGCGTAGCTAAAGTGATCTTTTATGACGAAATATTTATACTAACATTGAGATTTCCCTCATACAAAGGTACATCCACCTTTGGTCTTCCAGTTTCCTTAATCAACATTTTTAGCATTTTAGCTACGTCATATTATGCTTATTCTTCTTCCTCAAAAGTTTCCTCTACTGTGCTGAAATATCCTTCTTCAGGTGCTCTCCTATTGGAAAATTCTACTGTCTCCATTCTTGTACGAAGATGTCGAATTTCATTTAGAATAATTTCGTTAGCTTCCGGTCTTCCATGACCTATGCCAGCTCCTGTCGTGGGTGGCTTCTTTGCTCCAACTTTCAAGTACAGACTCAATTCTGCTATGATACCAAATGATGCAGAATAGCTGCAGAAATTTCAGAGTATGCACAGAAACTCTAGAGTTTACAGTATACACAACCTTATTACCCAAAATAATTCAACTGCGCGAAAATCCTTACTGGAGGGTCCCACGATGAGCCTGATCAATCATCGTCGATCGAAAATCACACAGTTTGCAATTCACTTTAACCCTTTAACTTTAATCCTTCCGAAGTGCGAAACCACGCTGAGTCAACACGTGTCTTCCTCCTTTTCGCATTGCAAATAATTTTTTTTACTTTGCAATGTCTTAACGCCTATCTTCTAAACCTTACGAATGGCGAAGTTGCTCCCCAGTGCTACGATCTCCATTGTTGGTTTATTCCTAGATCCAATGATCCTCATTGTCTCTCTACTCCTCACTTTGCATCACCGATTAAACAATTTGACTTGTGACTCTTTAACGTTAAACTCGATTCTGTGTGATGTGCAATGAATTTCAACTTGCGATGAAATCTCTCCCATTGATCGGGTTCAGATCTACGACCCTTGTCACGCCTGCAATCCAATTGTCTTTCCACTGTATAACTTAATATAGATATATATGATTCAACATAGTTTTAAATCAAGAATTCGAACAGAGAGCCCAATCAATACCAAAAAACTTTAAAATTCATAATAAAGGAATTTACCAAGCCAAGCCCTTGATCGGCTGGTTATAACAATTGTTTACGCTCTCTTTGTTCTCTCCTCTCGCACACCTATTTCATACTTGTCCCACTCTTTTCCACACTCTTCTCTCTTTCTCACAACTATCTCATACATACATACATACATACATACATACATACATACATACATACATACATACATACATACATACATACATACATACATACATACATACATATCTATATATATATATATATATATATATATATATATATATATATATATATATATATATATATCTATATCTATATCTGTCTGAAGCGATCCTTCTCACCTAAAATATATTTCTGTTTGAACCACTCCTAGCAAACAAATTCTACCCTATTTCTAAGCTCTTATCCTACTTGGTTCAATATCCTCACAGGGAGAAACCAATTTCTATTTTATTTCCTAATTAATTTAACAAACCCAAACAAAATAACTTCTCTCATTTAAAACTAAGTAAAATATTAATGGCCAATGTTTATCCACCTCATGTTAGCCACAACATGTGAACATACAATCATATTGCTAGCTAAGTCCAGATGCTCATGCATCATACTTTCGGGGAACAAAATATTGATCCATCAATGCTTCAGGATATGTACTAAACTTCTGTAACTCTGCTGCTGTCATCCAACTGACATCTTCCACATGGTGTCCTTTCCATTTGACTAGATACTGATAGTAAGTTTGTCCTATGGTCTTCTTTGTTTCTCTTTTCTCCAAAATGGCTTCCACTTCTTTCTTTTTTTTCTTTGGCATATGTTCCTTCCAATTCAAAGTTTTTTCTTTCTCTTCTGTAGAGTCTTCTTGTATTTCTTCCTCTGTTCCTTTGTATAGGTACAAATATGCAACATTAAAGATAGGCAATATTCCAATTCCTTCTGGTAATTCAATCTCATATGCATTTGAAGAAAATTTCCTCAAAATTATACATGGTATTATCTTTTTCATCTTTATTTTTTTGCAAGTCCTAACAAGAAACCTTTATTTTCTCAGGTACACCATGACTAGGTCACCTACTTTAATATTCCCAATTAGCCATGAGCTAGTTGGAATATTAAATTTTGTTTTGCTGCTTTGTTTTATGAATAAGAGGACAATGGAGGTCCATAATTCTCCTTAATAATGAAAAATCAATGCCAATGTGAAAAGGATAGATCTTGGCAGCTTAATTGAGCACCCTTAGGTGTGAAAAGGGGTTGGAACACCTTGACTGGGTCAACTTTGACCAAGTCAACAAGGTTGTCATGGAGGAGTGGTCATCAATGAGAGACAACGCAGTTTTAGATGGAGATGCTTTGCATGGAAGTAGTGCTATTATTGGATGGGGCTTAGGGTTTGAAAGCTCATATCTTATTTAAGGAAGAGTATGGTAGCCATTATTCATAATATTGATGTATATGAATTTTCTGAATATATGGTCTATTTAGACATATATCTTTCTCTTGCTATTTAGTTGAGATTGAGTGTTGTTTAGCACTAGGTGTTCCTGATCGGGAATCCCACCTCTTCCATTGAGAAGCTCTTGGAGGAGTCTTGTACTACATTGTCCATTATCAGGCTTAAAGCCACGCTTTGTCTTTCATTTACAGCACAAATCCTGTTGAGGGTTGAGTTGTTTTGCAGGTTGCAGTAGTGGAGATCATCTTTGGATCATATCACTACTTATTTTCAGTGGAGGAGGCTTCCTTTCCATTGGGAGGAAGTAAGGAAAGACCTTGTGCATATTTTCATATCTTGGCATTAGGCCAACTGTTTATTTATCCCTATAGTGCAGTTTACTTTCAGATCTATGTTATTTATGTAGGAGGAGTTGCAAGGTGGTTTGGCACACCATTTGGAGAGAAGGTTTTCCAGTAAAAGGGATCTGCCTTTCATTTAGAGGATCTATTGGAGGAGGCTATTCTATTGTGCATATCAGATTATCCAACCTTTCCAGATCTATATTTTGTAGTGGATCTTCAGCCCTAGGGCCTAGATCCCCATCTTGTACATGGTGTTTTGCTGAAAACCCTTAAGGGGTTCTTCAAAGGAGGTTGTATAGTGCTCAGATTTGTAGTAGATCTATATTTTGAGGCACATACCAGCCTTAGATTTTTTGTATAGTCATTTTCAGTAGCAGTGCCTTTAAAACAACGCTGTAACAGTCTTCCAACTCTTTATATATAGTAGAAGCACCTCTTTTGAGGGATTTTTTCCATTGGAGGCTTGTTCTTTCTTGTTGTACATCTTATGGCCCATTATTTATGCATATTTTTCTGTTGTTATAACATATGAAAGTTCTCCATATTGGCCTCTTTCTTTTATATGATGGTTTACACTATTTTTCCATCATTTTTCTCTATATTCCTACTTTTCCCATTTGGGAATATTATAGTGGTATCAGAGCATAATATTGGCACAACCTATGCATCTTGAAAAGCCAATATGTCATCTGAAGAAGGATATCCTCTTACTGATAGAAAGAAGAGGTATCAAAGAAGAAGACACCAGAATTTTGATTATACAAATGACAAAGAAAACAAGGGTAAAACCCCTTTATCTGGAGAAGAATATGAAGAGAAGGATTTTTCCAGGATCCTTCTTAGAGTCATGAAAGACATTGCTAGAGAAATCAAGGAGATGAGGATGGATAGATACAAGGAATCCCCTAAAGGATTTCATCATGGTGAAGGCTTTGGCATTTCTCATCACTGGAGTGATCAACCAGTGCAGCAACAAGAATTTTCCCAATGCTATATAATGCCTACATTCTTGGCTATGGGTAATTAAGGGTTTCAAGTGCAAGAATCCCTTGAAGACTATTTTAGAGTATGAATATAAAACTCAGAGATTCAAGGATCAATTGAGTTTTCAATAATTTTGTCAAATCAAGGACAATAGGAGACCCAAGCATCATAATAGAAGTGGTGGATTCATTCAGAATCATGATCTACACCACACTATGGGCATATTCTTCTTACCCAAATTTGATGGGTCATCCAAATGCACTGCTAAATCAAGGGTAGAGAAGCTTGACATCTACTTCTAGTTGAACAAAGTTCCAGAAATGGAGGCCATTAATATAGCAATGCTACACATTGAGGGTGAAAGCAAATGATTGGTGGTTCCATGGCTTGTCTACATTGGGTCATGCCAATGTGACTGCATATTAAGAGTTCAAAAGGAGGCTAGTGGAGAGGTTTGATAGAAGAGATCCTGAAGCACCATTCACGGGGCTTGCAAATCTAAAACAATCAAGTAATCTAGAAACTTACATTTATGAATTTTTGAGACTTTCTGTCATGGTTCCTGATTTATTTGCAACAAGAAGGGTCTATATGTTCATTGATGGATTAGATGAACCTCTACATGGGTTGGTTAAGTCTATTAAGCCCACTACCCTTCAAGATTCCATTGAAAGGGCTAGAGATATTCAAGATGCCTTTCCAAAAGCAAAGGAAACATTTCAACATAAGCCTTCTTTTACATCAAAGGGAAAAGATGAGAAGGCTCCTCTTTCAAAGGAGAGCCAAAATAAAAAACCTATTGATGATGATGTCCGAAGAGATTTGAGGAGGAGGAATCTTTGCTTCACATTCCAAGAATCTTGGGCACCCAGACAAAGATGTGAAGCAAGAAAGGCACACTACATAAAGGTCTTCTCAGATGATGAGGAGGAAGAAGAAGATGAACCAAGAAGAGGTCACAACACTGACACAACAGGAGATGAACCAACACCATCAGGAGATTGGAATGGGGAATTTTATCCAATTGGAGGGGCTCTTGCATCATTAAGAGGAGTACCTAAGTAATTGACCTTGAGGGTTTGAGGTTCCATCTTAGATCAGAGGGTTTCTGTTTTAGTTGATAGTGTGGCTAACTACAATTTTATTGATGCCCAAATAGTGCAAAGGAGGGAAATACCCACTGATAATTTTGAGGGATTCTCTATTTTGGTCCCAGGAGATAGAACTATGTAATGCATGCAATATGTTCCATCCTTATCAGTCACCGGGGACATATACATTGACTGATCACTTCTTTTTGGTTGACATACCTGACACCAATGTGATATTGGGTGTGCAGTGGTTGATTACTTTGGGGAAAGTCACCACAGATTGGGAGACTTTGCAGATGGAATGGGTGAATAGAAAGAGTGGAAAACTCATATGATTAAAGGCATGCACATATATCCCTTGCATACAACTTCCACATAGAAATCAGAGATGGATTTGCGCAACGGAAGCAAGGACCTAACAGTCCCATCTATTATGCCTATGATATTGGTTCATGGGAAATTATTATTTTGTGGCAAACCACCTGGAAGGCCACCTGATCCAGATTTGGTGAGATATGTCTCACAACATGATGCTCCAAGCATAGATCTAGGAGGGATGGGAGCATTATAAGGCCATGATATAGCTGAGAGTCTTGGGTAGATTCAAGGAGGAGGGAGACATTCTCCCAACATCATCATTACCACTCTCAGTTCATATTCTGTGCTGTGGGAGAAGAAGCATGGGAGGAATAGAAACCTTCCAACATATACCTTTGGCATGGGAGATGTCAAGGAGCAGAGAAATGATATGACATATATTCTTTGTGATAGATCATCAACAATGTCACTATGGAATATTGATCCATATTGGAAATACCAACTGTTGGTGGATTATTCCAAGGATCTTTTCACAAGCATGATACTTGATGACCAGCTACATGAAGAGGGCTATTCAGTGCAATAAGAAGTAATCTACTATCATGGTATGATCTTCTTATCTAGAACCTCCAAGCTCAAGGAGAATTTGATACAAAGAGCACATGAGGAATTCCTTTTCAGCCATACTTATTCCATGAGGGCCTATAACACTATCATGGAGAGATACACTTGGGAAGGCTTTGAAGATGAAATATATCAACATTTTCAAAGATGCATGAACCATGTGGAGTTGGAAGAGAAACATGACTCAATGAAGGAGTTATTACAGACACCTCTTTCCTCTCTTGGAATGAGAGGAAATATATCTATGGACCACTCCATTTGTATGAACAAAATTTTTGGTAAAGAACACGCTTATGTACATAATGTTTCATTTGATGATTATTTGCATTAATTTACCATGTATATGTAGGACATAGCTCCAAGGAGGAGAATTATTCCATATAAACTTCATGGCCAACTTTGGGCCATAAACATTTCTGAACATGACCACTCCCTTGGAGGACATAGGGAGATTTTGTATCATTGTGGGTGCACTCAAAACATATCTCACACTTTCAGCCATGGTGAGAAGACTTGGGCAGCAAGTAAGTGGTGGGGAAACCACTTACCATATCATTATCTGTTGCAGTTAGGATATTTACTGCGCTGGTTCCACATGTGGGACTATGATCCACCTCCATTTGTACAACTTTCTGTTTGCATGTACTTAGTGTTGATCCTATACATTGATGATGTACTTATTCTTTTTATGGGAATGTTTGGAGGGAGGATGGGAGGAATGCATGTGCCCTATGGGGGAGAGATTCTTCATACTCATTATGCTACATGTTTTATGGAGAACCTTGGGCAAACCATGTTTTTTTCATTGGAACTACTATCTCCTTGTGGGATGAATTGTTTGCATCTCATAAGAAATTTGGAGGAGCAATTCATGGAGGGATGGATTGGTAGACACTTAGCTTATGAGGGAAGCTTATCACATGTTGGTGTCACCAATGATGGAGGAGAAGAGTTGCAACACTCACTTTGTGAGTTGCTTGAGGACAAGCAACATTTGGGAAGGGAGGACTGCAATATTCCCAATTATCCATGAGCTAGTTGGAATATTAATTTTTTGAGGGTTGATTTGTTTTGTGGGTTGCAACAATGGAGACCATATTTGGGTCATCTCACTACTTATTTGTTGGAAATATTGAGAGCGGGGGGAATCAAAGGTCCCTTTCAATTAGGGCATTAGTTAATCTTCAATTATTATCAATGTTTGTACAATGATATAAATAAACAAAAGAAACACAAATGCACACAATTTTTAAGGTGGAAACCCACTCTGGGACAAAAACCACCTAATTATTTTCTAATAATTCTTTAATATTCAACTCCAATTGAAAATAAAGCTCCAACTTCCTAGAATCTAGAAAAAAATTCTTCTCCAGCTCCCACTGGATGGATGCTCCAACGCCTGAGATCCTTCAGTAGTCAACTGAACGGATGCCCCAACACTCAATGAGCTACAACTCACCCTAGCACCACCCTACCACCCTATATAAGAATAAAAGAAGAATGGACTCCCGTACCAGGAAAAACGGTCCACTTTACAATGATATAGAATGATGTAAAAGAAAAAGACACACTAGACCATAACCCCAACTATGACACAAGTACCTAATGATGATCCTAGACTTCCTGACACTGCCTCTTCAACTCTTGGTAGATAGAGACTAGTACAATTTTTACAATAATGTATTTATAATGACTTAGTACAATGATACCTTTATAGTGACAGTATGCAGTGCTGCCCACTTGAAGAATTCATGTGATGAAATTATTGCTGCTGTTCTTCACCTTGGTTGCTTCTCTTTTCATGCTACCCTCTGCTGCACCTTTCTTTGCTTTGCTACCCTAGAAAGTCTGGTCCTTTGTAGCCCTTGACAACACATGATCTAGCTTTTTCTTGCCTTCTAGGAGTTCGATATTGAATCTGGTGTATCTTTGTTATTTCAGATCCCCAATATGTGATTTTCGGTCCTGTAGTAGTCCTCTGAGTTGTATTTCCAATGCCAAAGGTTTGACCCAATTTGGATTCTTCAAGGGAGAGTTATGCCCAATCTCTCACAATTCCCTAATTATGGACCGTTTCAGTAGATAAAATTTGTACGGCGTGCCACGTGTCACTGTTTCTTCATTCGGCTCTGAAATTGATAGGGAGAAAACTACAGTCCATGCACTATTTGTCATTTTTTATAGAATTCCAATCGATACTTAGAGAGAGATTTATGACGATTTTTCCAAGGCCACTTCTTTGAGATGAATTTTAGGAGCCTACAAAACATTGACTTCCACAGATCATATCTCCGAAAATATTGTGCACCTTGATCTAAATTTTTTACAAGAGATTCCTCAGGATTCTAGCTTCGCCTCATAAAATTTAAGCTTTTGAATCTTCGTAGAACAAAAGTTAGAGATAAAATTCCATGATGACCTATTTCAGATTGCGAAATCCTTGCATAAGAAGGATATGAGGATCACAATTTATATAAATTCTTAGGTTGAGAGGGGCTTCATCAAGTGAACATGGGAGGGATTTTAGGAGCTTAAAAAATATTAATTATGACTTTCAAATGACCCATGCCACAACCCCACGGGGTTTTAGCCCACTAACTGGGGGTACAAACTTCAAACATGAATATCTCTCTAACCGTGAAGAATTACGTGGCGTGCTATATATCAACAGAAACATCTAGACAAGTAGAAACCATCAAAAGAATTCTTGACCCAGAATATATTAATTTGGTAGGTCAAAATTCCATGCAATATTGGGGTAGCCCCTGGTGCTACTTGGGTTGACATCAATGACAACTGTTGTTCAACATTATTTTCAGTGGAGGAGGCTTCCTTTCCATTGGGAGGATAGTAAGGAAGGCACTTGTGCATATTTTCATATCTTGGCATCAAGCCAATTGTTTATTTATCCCTACAACGTAGTTTACTTCCAGATCTGCATTATTTTTTTAGGAGGAGTTGCAGGGTGGTTTGGCACACCATTTGGAGAGAAGTTTTTCTAGTGAAAGGGATCTGCCTTTCATTTAGAGGATCTATTGGAGGAGGCTATTCTATTGTGCATATAATATTAGCCACACTTTCCAGATCTATATTTTGCAGTGGATCTTCAACCCTAGGGCCTAGATCCCCATCTTGTACATGGTGTTTTGCTGAAAACCCTTAAGGGGTTCTTCAAAGGAGGTTGTATAGTGCCCAGATCTGTATTATATCTATCTTTTGAGGCACATATCAGCCTTATATCTATTGTATAAACATTTCCTATAGCAGTTCCTTTAAAACAATGCTATAAAAATCTTCCAGCTCTTTATATATAGTAGCAACACCTCTTTTGAGGGATTTTTTCCATTGGAGGCTTGTTCTTTCTTGTTGTACATCTTATGGTCCATTTTTTATGCATATTTTGCTTCTGTTATAACATATGAAAGTTATCCATATTGGCCTCTTGCTTTTATATGATTATTTACACTATTGTTCCAGCATTTTGCACTATATTCCTGCTTTTTCCATTTGGGAAAATTACACGTACTTGGAATTATTTTTCTTTCCTCTTCATATCAAATATTTTCTTGTATTTGCCACTACTTTCCTGCAATCTGTTTTGACATCTTCCTGTAGTTTCTGCATTTTTTCTACAAACTCTTAGCCTTTACGCTCCTTATTTCTTGCTTTCCTAAATTTTTGAGCTCATACACACCTCTTGGATTCATTCCAAAAACAATCTGGAATGGACTCAACCTAGTACTTTGATTGGGAGTATCATTATAAGAAAAATCAGTCTAAGAAAGTGCTAAATCCCACTGCTTAGGATTTTTATACACTAATCTCCTCAATATATTTCCCAAGCTTCTGTTCACTACCTCGGTCTGTCCATCCGTTTGAGGGTGATAAGTTGAATTGAAACTAAGGTTGGTACCTAGTTTCTTCCATAGAGTTATCCAGAAATGACCAACAAACTTGGTATCCCTGTCAAACACAATACTCACAGGAAATCCATGTAATCTTACAACTTCTGAAAAAAACAGATTAGCAATACGTGCTGCATCACTAGTTTTCTTGCATGCAATGAAATGATCCATTTTAGAAAAACTATCCACCGCAACATAAATGGAGTCATTTCCTCTTTGAGTTTTTGGCAAACCCAAAACAAAATCCATACTAACTACATAACATGGTCGGTTTGGTATTCGTAATGGATGATACAATCCTATATTTTGACTTCTTCCCTTAGCATTCTGACAAATCCTACATTTCTCAAAAAATATCTTAACATCAATTTGCATCTTTGGCTAGTAGTAAAAAGCATTTACCTGAGAAAATGTCTTGTCTTGTCCAAAGTGTCCAGATAAGCCTCGACTGTGTTTCTCCTTAATATATAAAATTTGGGAATGAACAATTTATTACTTTTGAATAACAACCTCCTTGGATAAGATAGTCCAAACACTAGCTTCTATTATGAACCGTTGGATTTTTCACAACCGAGCAAGTGCTAAATCCCACTGCTTTGGATTTTTATACACTAAGCTCCTCAATATATTTCCCAAGATTACGTTCATTACCTCGGTCTATCCATCCGTTTGAGGGTGATAAGCTGAACTGAAACTAAGGTTGGTACCTAGTTTCTTCCATAGAGTTCTCTAGAAATGACCAAAAAACTTGGTATCCCTATCAGACACAATAATCACAGGAAATCCATGTAATCTTACATCTTCTGAAAAAAAAAGATTAGCAATATGTGTTGTATCACTAGTTTTCTTCCATGCAATGAAATGATCCATTTTAGAAAAATTATCCACCTCAACATAAATGGAGTCATTGCCTCTTTGAGTTTTGGAAAACCCAAAACAAAAACCATACTAACTGCATAACATGGTCGGTTTGGTATTAGTAATGGCTGACACAATCCCGTATTTTGAATTCTTCCCTTATCATGCTGAAAAATCCTGCATTTCTCAATAAATCTCTTAACAACAATTTGCATCTTTGGCCAATAGTAAAAAGAATTTACTTGAGAAAATTTCTTGTCTTGTCCAAAGTTTCCAGATAAGCCTCCACTGTGCTTCTCCTTAATTATGTTTTCCCTCATAGAACATTTGGGAATGAACAATTTATTACTTTTGAATAGCAACCTTCTTGGATAAGATAGTCCAACCACTAGATTTTATTATGAACTGTTGGATTTTGCACAACTGCATACATTTCCTTAAATTATGCATCTTCTTTATACATGTCAACCATTTCTTCAAATACTACAACACCAACTTTTAATTCTTGCATGATTAAATTTACTCTGCTCAAAGCATCAACAACTTTGTTCAAATTACCACTTGTATGCTTAATCACAATAATAAAACAATGCAAAAATTCTACCCATTTGGGATTTTCTGGTTCAATTTTTGCTAGTTTTTTATAAACTGTAATGAATGGTTATCAGAATATAATACAAACTCTTTTGGTAACAAACAATGTCTCAATTTTTTTAATGCTTGCACAACAACATAAAACTCTTTGTCATAAGATGAGTATTTCTTCTTAGCTTCATTCAGTTTCTCACCGAATTATGCTATTGGTCCCCATTCTTGACTTAAAACTACTCCAATTGCAACTCCACTAGCATCAGTTTTGTGATCAAAAAATTGTACTTGATTGGTTGCTGATCAGACAAATCTATGTAACAGATTCAAACCAACTTTTGACTAAAGCTTAGCCTCTTCAGTCTGAGAGGGCTCTCTCAAGGGGTTTTATGATATTTGATAATGATAGTACTAGATGGCTAACTCTATTTGAAAAGTAACTTGTTTTTTATGTATGTAGGTTGAAAAGAATGCAGACTTACTACCATTGGGCTTATGAAGTCAAAAATCAATATTTTCAGTGGCAAGGTTTCTTAGCATGGAAGCTGAGGCAGATAGGGGTCTTTAACAAAGGAAATTCACTCATATAACATAGGAAAACATAGTCATTTCATTACTAAAGGAAGTCAAAGCATAGAATTGTGAATTCTGAGTAACAGAAATGAAATCTACTGCAAGTGGTAAAACATAAGATGTAGATCAATAAGACATTAAGAACCCCATGAGAATCTCAGGTCTATCAAGAAGAAAGTCCCTCTGTATTACTGATATAAGTCAAAATAAATAAAGCAACAGTTTGGTGCGAAAAATCTCCAACCCTTCACTACTTCGATGATTTGTCTTTAAATAGACATTCCTACAACAAAGATGATCTGTTTGGTGGCTAGATTCATCGAGTTCTTCTATGACACATCACATAACTGCAAAACATGACTTATAAAAAGAAACTGATAGCTACACCTTAAAGAAGACATTTCCTAATAGGACTCAAACTCCTATTTATTACATCACTCTACCTTATCTTTGAAATAGTTAAATGATGGTTGCAACATAAGTGTCACATGCTCGAAAAATCCATAACATAGTTCATCACCACTTTACATATTAAAAACTCTCCTAGACATGTGGAACAAAACCCTATTTTTTAGGAATGCATAATCCTTATCTTCAACAAGATCTTTGGTTGATGATCTGTCTCCACAACACTTCCTTCAAGAAATAAATGTTTAATGTTAAGGTCCTTTGAGATGTTGGAGGAGTCCACCTGTCTGAAAATTCCATTAAGATGCTCCAAAACCTTCAAAAGTAACTTGCTACGAAAACATGACAGTTTTTTAGCGAGCTTTGGTATCGTTGTAAAAGAAGCTTCTGCACCCAAAAAATCTACTCTTTTGGTGTTCCATGGTGTCAACCTAGTCATGACACATCACCACCATCATTATCCCTCCTTGAAAACTGAAAATAGTGAATTTAGAGGCAAAAAGGCTGCTACAGGTTTTTTTGTAGCATTTTCCTAGCTTAAAGCCTAGGAAATGCTACAAAACTGTGTAAAAGTGCAGAAATTCTAGATTTCAAAACTGTCTCCAAAAAGTGACCTCCAGTTGTAAGAAATTGATCTTAAACATGCCATGAAACTTTAAAAGACATTCAAATTCAACTTAAGGCTTCTGTGGTGTTTCCTCCTCATTTATGATCAGTTGAGCTATGGGCTTCTCAACCACAATCATCTTCAAACATTTCTTCTCCAACTCTTCATGAATCATTTCTAATTGCCCTTGAAGATATTTTAATTGGTCCTTTAGTGTCCTATTCTTAAATTGAAAATTCAAGTTCATTTTTCTGATATGTTTAACCTCTTTAACCTCTCCTCTCAATGGATGAGTCCATTTGATCAATTTCTCTGTGTTATCCAAGGTCTTTGACACACTTATGACCTGCTATTCCCAAATTTCTTTCATTTTTTCAAAATGTACCTTCTGAAACTTGTGCTTCCTGGCCTTTTTCTTCAAGACTGATATTTCATCATTTTCCAGCTTCAACTGCTCCTTAAGGACTTCAATCTCTGCTTTTTCAATGATTTTCTCTTTACCCTTCCTTTGTTTAATGACTAATTCTTCTTTTGCAGGTGAGGAAAGGACTATGATGCTTGGTGGTAGCTGAGTAGTTTCACTGACCTTTTGAGCTTCTTTGTTGCTTTCCAAGACCTTTCTGGCATGTCTTATCATTATCTTTCTAGCTTGAAACATGAATCCTGCATCTTCACCTGCAAACTCTAACTTTTTATCTGTTTTGGCTTTCTTAAGCTTCCTTCCTCCCTCATCTGTCTTCAGCTTGGACTATGAGAGTTTATTCAATACAATAGCATGTAAAATGTCCTCTAAGTTACCCATAGCCATTGTTTGGCTCCTTGTAACCCTCTTGCTGCCATGTTTGCTCATTGTTGGATTTTGTTTTGCAGGTGTAGCTTTGTGTGTATCAACCTTTTACAAAGGCTCTGTGTCCATGATCACTGGCTCTAACTGATCTCCACTGAAGGTGATGGGATATCTGTAGGTTTGGGAGTTCTTTTAGGAGTGATAGCATCTAATTCAAAACCAATTATGAACTAAAAAGATGACCAATCTCTGCCTAATATTTTTAACTCCTCTAACACCAGCAACTTAATCAAATCATGATGAAAGAGTGAGGTTTCATTTCCTTCTTTTTTAACTTGAACTTTATCTGACATTTTAGCTAAGCTTCTGTATAAGTAAAAAGGAAAATCAAGGGACCTCTTACCCACAAAGTGCAGCAGGAGCCTAGGGTGGTAGGAATAGACCATGTGATATCTCCCTTCACAAGTGAAGTACTTCTGAATAATTAACAACAACTTTGAGAAGTTGTCTTTTATGTAGCTCCTTGGGATGGAATTTGTGAGATCAATCTCATTATGCTTTGGCTTGATAAATTCTTTACAGTCCTACATGGTGAAATTGAAGCCTTTGAACCATTGTTCTCCTCCTCTAGGGATTCTTGTTGCTGATACAATGGTCTCTGGTGTTACTGTGAGGTTTAACATTCCCACCTTTGAATATGTCCCATTGAAATTGATAGCAAACTCCTTAGAAACCTGCACATGGCACCCTTGCAATTTTTGGCAGAACTACAAACACCCCGTTCTTCTGAAAACTTCTAATGCAGTTGGGTATTCATTTAACAAATTCATGTCTGATGGATCATATCGGAGGCAGTGACCACCTTTGTTGGTATTCTTCTTTTCAGCCGTGGTGATTTTATACCTTCTCTACCTCGCTTGATTAGTGACACCTGCAACTTTTGAAAATGCCAGCAACTAGCTTGGCTTAGTGAAACAACTCTCAAGAACTCAATAGCATGTAAAGATGAAGCGGAGAATGAAAAAAGACTCAATTGGGTAATTTTTCAAAGTTTCGATGATAGCTCATGGCTTAATCATTACTCATGCATGCTAAAAGCAGTAATAATGACTTGAGCCATGACCTTCGTACCTTGGAAATGACCCTAACTGATTCGAATGACATCCACCCTAACAGTTATAATCATGGACTGACACCTTGCAACAAATTTGACAAGACAGACATAAATACACTTTTTCGTAGCGTGGTTAGTTCATTTCATGGAAGTTTCGTTACAAAACTATTAGGTAGTTTCGTAGCGAAAACTGCCTTTTTATAGTGTAAATCACTACGAAAACAAGAAAAACTGGCTAAAGTGACCTTTTTGAATTAAAAATATTGGGAAATGAAATATGTCAGGAAATAATGACTGATGGGACATGATATGAGTTGAATGGAGGTGGATTTGAACCTTAGAATAGGTTAAGATGAAAAAATTTAAATTTTCCTATACCAACTTGTGACAAATGAACTTTATGACTATACCTTTGACAAATGAACTCTACGACCATGTCAAACAATGTTTCACTTTTTCTGAGTGATAATAGTGGCTCCACTTGGGATGGTGTGCCCCTGTGGTACACCAAAGAACCTGTAGTTCCTATGTTATTCATCTTCTTGGAAATAAAAAATCTGAAATTTGCCAAGATTTCCTTCAAATCTAATGGCCTTCACCTCGAGCTCAAGCTTGATGATCAACTTGTCTTTATTAGTAGAAAAATCATAATAAAATAGAATATGTACAATGGAATGAAAGGTAAGTATAACTTAAGAGGAATAGTGCTTCAAAAACTTGGCATTGATAGGCCCTCCAGGTGACAAGGCTGTCCATCCATCTCCTGCAATAGGTAAGTGTTTTTTCCATGAAATGCAACCACTATGAATGGGCTTTTCCCCTTTTCTTCAATCCTGGCCTCCCATTTCAATACCACATATTGAATCTGAAAGTTTTCCTCTTTGACCTTTCTGTCAAAAGTCTTCTTAATTCTATTTTGAGATTGCTGATTACTATTATAGATTTCCTCCCTTTTTTCCTGCAAGGCTATCAACTGATTTATTCTCCTCTGAATTTCATTTGGCTCCTCCTCTAATCCTTGTAGCAGCTTCATGACAGTCACTCCCAAGGATGTAGGAAAAATATCTTCAGCCCCATACACCAACTCATAAGGTGAAGTTCCAATTGACCTTTTTATGCACACTCTATCAGCCCACAGAGCATACTTCAGCTTCAAATGCAATGATTTATTATTTTCCTACAACACCTTATTAATAATCCCCACAATGCTTTTGTTAGAAGATTCAACAAGACCATTACCTTGTGGACAATATGTTGTAGAGCATCCATGTGTAATGTGATATTGATGATAAAAACTGATCAACCTCTTGGATTTGAATGCTTGGGCATTTTCAGTGATGATCTTCATAGGACAAATAAATCTAGACAATATGTTATTCTCCAAAAATGAATGATAACTGAATCATTTTCTTGCCTAGTTGGGATTACCTCAATCCACTTGGTGAAATAATCAGTTGTTGTCAGAATCTAGCGATGCTGACATGAAGATGATGGATGAATCTCACCAATAAAATATAACCCTCACTACTGGAATGATGCCTCAACATAGATAGGAATCAAGGGTAAAAGAACAAGCTTTTTCTTATCATAAAAAATCTGGCATTCACGGCGGGCAACAATATTTTTGTAGACATCTTTCAGCAGAGTAGGCCAGTAGTACCCTGCTCTGAGAATATTATTTGTTGTGGCCTTCCAATAATTATCACCTCCACAATCTCCTTTGTGAAACTCTTTAATCACTTTTTCTCCCTCCTCTTCCAGCAAACAATTTAAAAGAATACCACCAGTATATTTCCAATACATATTTTTATCAATGATGCAGTACCTCAAGGATTTCAGCTTCACAAACCTTGCTTTAGATTTTGTCAATTCAATAGGAGTCCTATGATGATGTAAGACAAAAACAATGTCTTTGTACCATTCAGAAAGGATGTAATTCTCTTCAATGGGAATCAGATCTTCATCTTCATCTAATAACTCTGAAATTTCTGCAATTAAATTCATATCAAGACAATCAAAATTGGACTATTCCATCAGCTTTGCTAGCCCCTGACCTTTCAACAATTTTGTAGGTCTGATTTCTATATCAATTTCCAGCAAGTTAGCTATCCACTTCCCTCCCTTACCATCATGATAAAGTTGAGTCAAGATGTCCTTCACAACAACATTAGGAACAAATGCTATAACATGAGAATGTAGAATGTAAATTCTGAAATCTTTGATGGCTTTGTCCAAAGCATAGGCCTATTTCTCTAGGATGTTTTACTTTAGCTATGAATTAGCTAAGGTCCTGCTAAAAAATGAAATGGGCTGCTCAGTACCTTGCTGTCCTTTCTGCAACAAAACTCCAACAATTTGTATTTTCTGATGCAAATGTAAAAAAAAAAAATTCCTTTGAAAAATCCGGGCTGATCAACACTGGTGCTTGAGTGAGTGCCTTGTTGATCTCCTCAAATGAATTCTTTTCCTCCATTATCCATTTGATGTTAGCTCCTTTCTTCAGCATCTTAGTTATGTCTTTAACGATGTCAGCAAAGTTAGGAATAAACCTTCTCACAAAATTCACCCTTCCAAGGAAAGACTGAATTTCCTTCTTGCTTCTAGGAAGGTCCACTTTCTGAATGGCATTAACCCTATTTGGATCAATATTATTCCCATGTTTAGATATAATATGCCCAAGTAAATTCCCTGAAGTCAGAGAAAAAATACTTTTAGTGGGATTGAGAGAAATTCCAAACCTTCTACATTTCAGTAGAACTTTCTCTAGATGCTTCAAATGGTCTTCCTCTCTCCTTGAGAAAACTGTTATGTCATCCATATAGACAACCACAAAATTATCCTTCTCCTCAGCAAAGGCAATTTCCATTGCTCTTTTAAAAGTCGCTCTTGCATTCATCAGACCAAAGGGCATCTTGGCATACATGAATGTGCTCCATGGTGTGGTAAAGGTAGTTGTCTCCTGATCTTCTGGACGCACAAGTATCTGATTGTATCCTGAAAATACATCCAGCATAGACATAATTTGGGAACCAACAATGTTCTGCAGAATTTGGTCCATCTTTGGGAGAGGGTAGTTGTCCTTCTGAGAAGTTTTTTTCAAGTTTCTGAAGTCAATGCAGATTTTGATTTCTCCACTCTTTTTTCTAACTGGAATCAAGTTTGCAAGCCACTTTGAGAATCTGATTAGAACAATAATTTTGGCATCAAAGAGATTCTTGATTTCCTTCTCAATCAGAGGCATGAGAAGTGGATTAATCCTCCTCAGCTTCTGTTTGAAGGCTTTTCATTTTCTTTAATAGGAATGGTATGCTAAATAATAGTAGGATCATATTTCTTTAAATCAGCATAACTCCATGCAAAAACATCTATGAAACTTTTCATCATCTAAATATATTTCTATTTCATGTCAACTGAAAGAAACTTTGAAAGATTAATCATTTTTGGCATTTCTACTGTACCAAGGTTACAACTCTCTACCTCTTCATCATCAACTTGTATCCTAGGAGATTTGAACACATCATTCTGGTCAAAAAGCTTTTCAAGTGGGATGAGACCTTTGGGTACAGAATTATTCTTCAGCTGTAACACTTCAAAATTCCCCTTTGTTTCAACAAGCATGTTTTTTTGATCTACTTGTGTGCTTTCAAACTCCTCTTTCAATTATATAAAGTTTTTGACTTGCTGGTCATCCTCAAAAACTTGCCAATGAATTATGTTGTCAGGGATAGCAAGTCTATGATGAAATTCAACCCCATATCTTTCAGTGGAATGTGCAGGAATAATAAACAGACTTGCAAAGACACCTAGGGAGTCATCTACTGAGTTTTGGTCCCTAGTCTTCACAATAAATGAATATTCTTGAAAATTCTCTAACATCTCCATGATCAAATTTATGTATGCTCTCATTCTTACACCCTTGGTGTGATATACACCCTCAATTTTTTTAATAACTAATTCAAAATATCCACAAACATAAATATTTTGGGCACCCATTCTTTTCAAAATTTCTAAACCCAAAAATAGAGATTCATACTCAGCCATGTTATTTGTGCAATAAAAGTTCATTTTGAAAGAAAATAACTTACTTTCATCTTCTGGAGTTGTGATCCAAATTCCTGCTTCAGCCCCCTCTCTTCCTGCTGATCCATCAAAGTGTAACAACCACCAACCTTCTACCTTATTTTCACTAATTTGCTGATTTTCAACCTCCTGAATTTCTGCTTTCTTCTCATCTTCTGCTTCATCAGTTATTTCATTGAAAAGTATAGTAGATCCTAATTCAGTATCAATGACATAGATTGGGAAATTATGAGGTTTTTCCTTGCTGCTTACCATATAGGCCATCCTTGTTTCTCTATATAATTTTCTTTTCTCACCAAAAACAAGAATGGTGGAGTAAGTTAGGTCCATCTGCATGGTGCCTTTGTTATTTTCTATCCATGATCTAGATAGCAGCATGCCACAATGTCCATTACCATTGTATTGGCAGGGACTTGTGTAAGACCAACAACAACATATTTTATTAAATCAGTGCACTAAAATCTTTTTGAATAAAAATAAAACAAGTCCTTATATGGCCTAGTAGTTTCCAATCCTTTCCATGATTACTTTAGGCATGAGGTTACGAGAGGCCCTTGAATCCAACATGGCATTTTGTAATGTCATGTCATGAATACTAAGGCTGACATAGAAAGGAGGCACCTCTTCATTCTGCGCATCTTCCAATATTGGTCCTAAGTAGATGGTTGGATGATCCTCTTGAATATTAAGGATGTCAGTAGCCCCTGGTTGGGAATCCAACATTTTTACAGCTTTACTTCTATATTCATTCACTTTAAGAATTTCTCCAAAAGGAACTGGGATTTTGATCTTGGAGATCTCATTCTCCAAACTAAAAACAGAAGCAATTTTTTCAGTCTGAGGTGGTGGATATTTTATAACCTTAGTTGCTTTGGGGGAATTTTCCTTGGGCTATGTTTTGTTTGCAGTAATAACAACATTTCTGTTTCTGAGGTTGTATTGTTTCTGCATCTCAAAGGTTGCATGTTGATATCCTTTAAGGTAATCAGATGGTTCCTCACCCTTGTTAACATCATGATCAAACTCATCATGTTCTTCCTTAGTCAAAAACATCCCAGACATGTTTTCATCCAAGGAATGAATAGAGTCTTCTGGTATTTCTGGCTGATCTTCTTCATCAACTAAATTTTTCTGAAAAGGAGGCCTTACTTGAGGGTCAGGCTGATTTCTGTTTTCCCTTGGTCTCTGCTGGTTTTGAGGTCTTCTGAACTGAGGATTATAAACTGAGGTTCATGTTGTGCAGGAGGTGCAAAGTCATTCCCAAGGGCATCCCCATCCATCAATTTTTCCATTGTCTTTTTCATAGAGTCAAATCTATCATCTAAGGTAGAAGGCTTATCTTCTTCTTTCAATTTGGTATTTTCTATCTTGGAATTTTTAGCTGCTATCATATTGAACTCTACCTTCACAACATCATTTTGCATTTCAGATAGTGAAGGGGATTATCTTTCTCTTAGCAGGATAGAAAATTTATAATAAAAAGCCTCATCATATCTCAGTTGAGCTACTCCTGGAGGAGGCTTAAGATGGGCAGGGATGGAGTCATAAACTTTGTTAAATATCTTGGAGAAATTTTGGACAATTTCATCAACAACTCTTTTCAAACTATTGTACTTAGTGAGGGATTGTACATGGTTGGTTCTATTTACCCACTTTCTCAAGAAGCTATCTTCAAATTCATTCCGATTATGTAGGCTTCCTAGAGTAGGTGCTCTGAACCACTTTCTAACCTCACCAGTAAAGCTCTAAGAAAATAATCTCATCTTGGCATCCTCATGGTCAACCTCCTCCCTATTTATGAAGTCATTGAATTGATCTACATATTCTTCAGCTGTAATCTCTTCATCACTTCCCCAAGTTTTGATTCTAGTAGAGTATTTTCTAGGAAGGGAATTAAGGACAACTGGGAGAACAAGAGGGGCATACCTAGCAAGTGCAACAACAGGTGGAGGTGGCACATTTCCTGCCAAGATGACCGGAACTGTGGTAGTTTTAGGGAAAATGATGGTAGAAGAAAATGGACTGTTAGGAAGGGGGGTGGTTGGTATTTGTTGTCCAGTTAAAATTGAACTCTAGTAAGGTAAAGGAAAACCAGATTTACTTCTTAGCAATATTTCAAATGGGTCTAGTTCTTTCAACCTATCTAAAGATTCCGTCTCTAACAATAACTTTGATGTGACTGCTACCCAAAAATATTCTTTATCTTTTTGGGTCACTAAGGGTGAGGTATAAATACCTCTTCTTTTTAGGTCTAAGACAATTTCAGTCAATTCTTTTTCATTTTCAGACCCAAACAAGACTTCCTGAATTTTATCATCAAAATTTTTATCTTCAGGACTTCTTAAAACTTCAGAGGACAAGGCTTTTGTGTGTAATGGAGTACTTGATTGTGCAAAACTGCCTTGAATGCCTCTGGAAATTGTGTTTGGATTATCCACAATTGTAGGTGTTGAAAATGCAGCAAGATGATGGAGCTTAGTGAAATGAAGTCGCCTTCACTAAGTGGGCCCGCAGGCTATTTTTGGCACAAAGTCTATTTTTAGACTATGTCTATTTTTAGACATATGGAGCATGGTCCAGGGGTTGCAGTATGTTATTCTTGGAGTATTGGTCATGTTGGTAAAAATAGATGGACCTCTATTTTTAGACATTTAGGTCGAATTTGGATTATCCACAATTGTAGGTGGATACAGGTCAGGGATTACTCTGTATATCTCCTTTCGAAGCCACTTTTGAGCATGAGAATTTTGAATGGAGTCACCAAGGTAGTTGTAGCCTCAAAAAACTTCACAGGCTCCTGCTACCTTCCAAAGGTTAAACCATAATTTCGGAAAATTATATCTTCGAGGCTCTCGACGAGACACACAAAATTTATCACAAAATTGTACTTGATTGGTTGCTGATAAGAAAACTCTATGTAGCTATTTCAATCCAGCTTTTGACTAAAGCTTAGCCTCTTCAATCTCATAGGGCTCTCTCAAGGGGTTTTATGATATTTGATAATGATAGTACTAGATGGCTAACTCTATTTGAAAAGTAACTTGTTTTTTATGTATGTAGGTTGAAAATAATGCAGGCTTGCTACCATTGGGCTTATGGAGAGAACAATTAGTATTTTCAGTGGCAAGGATTCTTGGCATGGAAGCTGAGGCAGATAGGGGTCTTTAACAAAGGAAATTCACTCATAAACTTAGGAAAACACAGTCATTTCATTACTAAAGGAAGTCAGAGCATATAATTATGAATTCTAAGTAACAGAAATGAAATCTATTGTAAGTGGTAAAACATAAGATGTAGATCAATAAGACATTAAAAACCCCATGAGAATCTTAGGTTTGTTAAGAATAAAGTCCCTCTGTATTACTGATATAAGTCAGAATGCATAAAGCAATAGTTTGGTGCAAAAAATATCCAACCCTTCACTACTTCGATGCTTTGTCTTTAAATAAAAATTCTTACAACAAAGATGATCTGCTTGGTGGATAGATTCATCGAATTCATCTATGACACATCACATAACTGCAAAACATGACTTCTAACAAGAAACTGACAGCTACACCTTAAAGAAGACATTTCCTAATATGACTCAAACTCCTATTTATTACATCACGCTACCTTATCTTTGAAACAATTAAATGATGGTTGCAACATAAGTGTCACATGCTCGAAAAATCCATAACATATTTCATCACCACTTTACATATTAAAAACTCTCCTAGACATGTGGAACAAAACCCTATTTTTCAGGAATGCATAATCCTTATCTTCAACAAGATCTTTGGTTGATGATCTATCTCCACAACACTTCCTTCGAGACTTAAAAGTTTAATTTTAAGGTCCCTTGACATGTTGGAGGAGTCTAGTTGTCCAAAACTTCCATTAAGATGCTCTAAGACCTTCAAAAGTAACTCACTACAAAAACATGACAGTTTCGTAGCGAGATTTGGTACAGTTGAAAAAGAAGCTCCTGCACCCAAAAAATCTGCTCTTTTGTTGTTCCATGGTGTCAACCTAGTCATGACACATCACCACCATCATTATCCCTCCTTGAAAATTGCAAAAAGTGAATTTTGAGGCAAAAAGGATGCTACAGGTTTTTTCGTAGTATTTTCCTAGCTTTGAGCCTAGGAAATGCTACGAAACTGTGTAAAAGTGCAGAAATTCCAGATTTCAAAAATGTCTCCAAAAAGTGTCCTCTAGCTGTAAAAACTCGATCTTCAGCATGCCATGAACCTTTTAAAACACATTCAAACTCAACTTAAGGCTTCTGTGGTGTTTCCTCCTCATTTATGATTAGTTGAGCTGTGGGCTCCTCAACCACAGTCATCTTCAAACCTTTCTTCTCCAGCTCTTCATGAATCAGTTCTAATTTCTCTTGAAGATATTTGACTTGGTCCTTTAGTATCCTATTCTTAGATTGCAAATGCAAGTTCATTTTTCTGATATGTTTAACCTCTCCTCTCAATGGCTGAGTCCATTTGATCATTTTCTCTATGTTATCCAAGGTCTTTGACACACTTATGACCTGTTCTTCTCAAATTTCTTTCATTTTTTCAAACTGTACCTTTTGAACCTTGTGATTCCTTGCCTCTTTCTTCAAGATTGATATTTCATGATTTTCTAGCTTCAACTGCTCCTGAAGGACTTCAATATCTATTTTTTCAATGATTTTCTCTTTACCCTTCCTTTGTTTAATGACTAATTCTTATTTTGCAGGTGAGGAAAGGTCTATGATGCTTGGTGGTGGCTAAGTAGTTTCACTAACCTTTTGAGCTTCTTTACTACTTTCCAAGACCTTTCTGGCATGTCTTGTCATTAGTTTTCTAGCTTGAAACTTGAATCTGGCATCTTCACTTGCAAACTCCAACTTTTTATCTATTTTGGCTTGCTTGAGCTTCCTTCCTCCCTCATCTATGTCTTCAACTTGGACTATGGGATTTTCTTCAATATCAATAGCATGAAAAATGTCCTCTAAGTTACCCTTAGCCACTGTTTAGCTCCTTGTAACCCTCTTGCTACCATGTTTTCTCACTGTTGGCTTTTGTTTTGCAGGTGTAGCTTTGGGTGTATCAACCTTATGCAAAGGCTTTGTCTCCATGATCACTGGCTCTAACTGCTCTGCCACTGAAGGTGATGGGATATATCTAGGTTTGGGAGTTCTTTTAGGAGTGATAACATCTACTTCAAAACCACTTATGAACAGAAAAGATGACCAATCTCTGCCTAATATTTTTAACTCCTCTAACACCAACAACTTGATCAAACCATGATGAAAGAGTGACGTTTCATTTCCTTCTTTTTTAACTTGAACTTTATCTTAAATTTTAGCTAAGCTTGTGTATAAGTAAAAATAAAAATCAAGAGACCTCTTACCCACAAAGTGCAATAGGAGCCTAAGGTGGTAGGAATAGACCATGTGATATCTGCCTTCATAGGTGAAGTACTTATGAATAATTAGCAGCAACTTTGAGAAGTTGTATTTTATGTAGCTCCTTGGGATGAAATTTGTGAGATCAATCTCACTATGCTCTGGCTTGATAAATTATTTACAATCCTGCATGGTGAAATTGAAGCCTTTGAACCATTTTTATCATCCTCTACGGATTCCTATTGCTGCTGCAATGGTCTCTAGTGTTACTGTGAGGTTTAACATTCCCACCTTTGAATTTGTTCCATTGAAACTGATAGCAAACTCCTTAGAAACCTACATATGGCACCTTGAAATTTTGGCAAAACTGCAAACACCATTTTCTTCTGAAAACTTCTAATGCAGTTGGGTCTTCATTTAACAAATTCATGTCTGATGGCTCATATTTGAGGCAGTGACCACCTTTTTTGGTCTTCTTCTTTGCAGCCATGGTGATTTTATACCTTCTCTGCCTCGTTTGATTAGTGTTACACAGTAATTTGTCACCGTCCCTGCAATCCCCATTTCGCCCATTGGAGGGTCATTTTTGTGACCAATAAGTAGTGTCATGCCTTTGCGAATACCATCATTTCATCCATTTCCATGAGGACAACATTCCTTCTATTGATCATTTCCTGAGCAGACCCCTAAAAACACTTGTTTTTTCCTTCGCACTGGTAGCCCGTTATGTCCTCCCGCCAATGAGGAAACTTAACACTGAGCCCATGCCAGTTGGCACTCTGTCCCAGTTAAGCACCCACACCAATATGCTTATGGAAATTTTTTTAAAAAAAGAGGCGAAGTTTCGATTACAACAACTTCGTGGATGAGTCATGAGGAGTGGTTTTGACTGAATAACCATGGCCTTCCTCCTTTGGCCTCTTGTTTCCACCTTATGGGGAACCTCCCAAGGGATAAGGCCTCCCTTCCACTATTGTAGGGATCCAAACCTCCTCCTCTCCTCTATAAATATAGCCATCTTCCATTGATGAAGGGGCTGAATGGTTGAACTAGCTGAATAACTGAAAGCCTAAATAGAGCTGAATCAATTGTAAGGAGATTATCGTCAGACGACCGAAGAGAGAGAGACTTGTCCTTTTCCCGATGAGCTTTACGGAGACGTACTCATCTATTGACCCGCCGAAGGAAGATCCAGCGTCAGAGCTCAGGTTGTATATTTCTTTGTTCTGATTAATAATAAACGACTTCGATTATGGTTCCACTCAGATGTTCATGATTTATGTTATGACTTGTATCTTCTTTGACTGATACATAATTTCATGTATTAGGTTTTACACTTGTTTATTTTTTGTTTCTTCTTGTACGTGTAGGTGTTCGATCGCATTAAGTGGGAGAATTGTGATCTGCCAAAGCAAGGGATGGAAGTGCCATCTTCTCCGCAAACGATAGCAACTTAGGACTTAAGGTAGGCCTCTTGTCGCATCTTGGTCTTTTGTAATTAGGAACTCGCATCTTAGCGTGACTTAGTTGTTGCTAGACCTGATATGGGCTAGTAGGGATCGCCTCTATCTGCAGAGGGGATTTACCTCTCCAACAATTAGTGACAGCTACAACTTTTGAAAATGCCAGCAACTAGCTTGGCTTGGTGAAACAACTCTCCAAAACTCAATAGCATGCAAAGATGAAGAAAAGAATGAAAAAAGACTCAATTGGATAATGTTTTAAAGTTTTGATGATAGCTCATGGCTTAATCATGACTAATGCATGCTAAAAGCAGTAATAATGACTTCAGCCATGACCTTCGTACCTTGGAAATGACCCTAATTGATTTGAATGACATCCACCCTAACAGTTCTAATCATGGAATGAGACCTTGCAATAGATTTGAAAAGACAAAAAAATACCCTTTTTCATAGCGTGGCTAGTTCATTTCTTGGCTATTTCGGTAGGAAACTATTAGGTAGTTTCGTAGCAAAAACTGCCTTTTTATAGTGTAAATCGCCACGAAAACAAGAAAAACTAGCTAAAGTGACCTTTTTGAATTCAAAAGCTTGGAAAATGAAATATGTCAGCAAATTATGACTGATGGGACATGATATGACTTGAATGGATTTGGGTTTGAACCTTTGAATAAGTTAAGATGCAAAAAATTAAATTTTCCTATACCAACTTGTGACAAATTAAATTTATGACTATACCTTTAACAAATGAACTCTAAGACCATGTCATATAATGTTTCACTTTTTCTGAGTGATAACAAGTTTCAACTTGGATTTTTTTTTTCAAAACATGGCAAAGCTAAAATTGTTTTTTTCTGTAATTTTATTTTTCAGCAACTTAAAGTTTCGGTTTGCTGCTTTTGTCCACTTGAATGGATGATTAATTTCCTTGATTGTTTCAATAATGGGTGCACAAATCTGACTAAAGCTTCTCATAAATTTTCTATAGAAACTTGCAAGACTGTGAAAGATTCTTACCTCAAATATGTTTCTTAGAATTGGCTAATTCAAAATTGCTTAGACTTTCTCCGAATCCATTTTCAGGCCTTTCTTAGCAACTACAAATCCCAAATAGACTAGCTCTTCCTTCATAAAACTGAATTTCTTCAAATTTATTAGTAGCTTCTCTTTATTAGCAACTTAGAACCAACTTAAGGTGCTCCAAATGATCTTCTTTACCTTGACTGAAAATTAGAATATCATCAAGATAAACAATTACACACTTGCCGACATATTCCTTCAACATTTCATTCATTAATATCATGAATGTGCTGGGTGCATTAGTGAGCCCAAAAGGCACCACTAACCATTCATACAAGCCATTTTTTGTTTTGAAGGAAGTCTTCCACACATCCCCTTCTCTAATCCTTATCTGATGATAAGCACTCTTCAAATCTATCTTAGTAAAATATTTTGATCCACTCAAGCAATCCATTAAATCATCCATTCGTGGTAAAGGAAAACGATACCTGATGGCGATTTTATTAATGGCTCTGGAATCTGAGCACATGCACCATTCACCTCCTTTATTTGGATTGAGTACTATTGGTACAACACATGGACTAAGGCTTTCTCTTATCAACCCGTTATCCATCAATGCTTTCACTTGTGTTCCAACTTCTGCATTTTCTTGAGGAGTTAACATGTATGCTACTTTATTTGGAAAAATTGCTCCAGGTATTAGATAAATATGATGACTAATACTCCTGATTGGTGGTAATGCATTTGGAAACTCATCAATAATATCAGAAAAATCATTCAATATATTGCGAATTTCTTCAGATAAATATTCTAAATCTGTGGAAGTTAGAATTACCTTGGGTATTCCTATAATAGCAAAATGCATCTCCTCATCCTTCTCGACTTCTTGCAATAGTTATTTCCCACTCATCAACATAACATTATTTCCAGGTGCTTCTTTGTTAGCATCATCCTTGAATGGCAACAGTGTGTGGTTGTTTCCATCCTGCTCCAGAGTAGTTTCTTTTGCCATCATGTATGGATTTCTGATCAAACTGCCAAGGTCTTCCCAATAATATGTGACGTACATCCATCATCATTACATCACATAATATAACATCTTTGTAAGTACCAATATAAATCTCTACCTTACTGTTAGGACCTCATAATGTACCATTTTGACTACAGATTTTGTCACCACTTTACTGTTTCTAGTCCTTATTTAAAGCTTACATTATCATTTCCATCCATTTTTCCCAAAGGTATATAAAGTTCTTCTCTTTACTATATGTTTAATTTGTCTTGCATATAATTATACATTACTTTTATATTTAATCATTAATTGAAGGTATATAGTTGCTGAGATAGTTTAAAGACTGTAGATAATCTATTTTGAATACTGCGTTGCTGAAACAGTCAACATGCACGCAAATCCCGTTGCTGAAACAACTCGTGATTTGCGATTTTGAAGGCGTATTTCAAGTATGATGGCAACAAGAAAAAGACAAGCAAGGGAAGATGTTACACGGACCATTATGAAGCCAGTATTCTTGTATCCATCGTAACAACATTCTACTATGGAAGAACAGAAAGACCCTGTTTTAGAACAGAAGATCAGATTTGGATAAAAATAGGATTTCTCTGATGTAACTGTAATAGATGTCTCCTCTTTAAAAAGAGGAGACATCATCATTAGAAGTTAGTTAGAGACTGCGGGAGGTGCATTAACCTGAACAGAGAAGGAGCGAGACTCTATTGTAATATGTTGCTTTTTGACAGATGAATAAAAGTTTTTTTAAACACTTCAATTTAATTTCTTTCTCTGGGGAATCTTGTGAGAAGGAAAGGGCCCGCCTTCATCACAAGTTTCACCCATTTGTTCCCGTAGTCTGTTAACTGTTTATGTTATTCGCACCTTGATTAAACCCTGTTTGCTGAAGATTATTTATGCAGTTCTGAAATCTCGTGTTTCCTGTTAGAACTCTATTTTCAATTATTTACTGCATTGGTTTTATGCAATTCATTCTTGAGAAGCTGTGAGTTACTTTATTTCAGCAATCTATTTATGGAATGAATGTGTGATAGTTTGATATCAGGAAACAGGTGCTGAAGATTCCTACTTGGAGGAATAGGGTCCTGTTCTCCATTATAGTTGATTGATCTTCATTTCCGCAGAATGATTTCTTTTCATTATCTTTTCTAGGATTCTTTTAATGAAACTCTGCGATAGAAGGATTGTCTTTGCTGTAACACGAGTAGGCTTCATCTTTGTTAAAGTGAGGTGTGGACAGTGTGGTTAATATAATTAGTGTAATAAATACTACAACCTTTCTTTGCTTTTGGAAGTGAGCATATATAGTGTGTGATTGCCTTTTAAACAACCAGACCTTCCTGGGTTGACAATTTATGTGGCACTTGAATTGTTAAAACAATTAAAGTGACCAACATTTTGCTGCCATTGCTGGGGAAGGTAGTTATAGATTTCAAAAGCATTGATGTTTTTCTTTTAGATGTGCAGATTGTATGAGAGAACGCGAAACCCATAAGAAAACTAACCCTACAGGTGGCAAGGGAAAAGGAAGAGGAGGAAGAAATACTTTTATAGACAAAATTGTATCAAAAGCTGAATCTTCTCAGAGATTAAGCTCTCGAAGACCAAAGCCTCAACACTCCCCATAATCAAATTATGAAATAGAGGAGGTTGTGAGCCCTGAAAACGTAGAGGAACCATCAGCAGATGTTGAAGAACCAGTAGACAGTGTTGAAGAACCAGAAGAAAGTACTAAAGAATCAGCAGAGAACGTTAAGGAATCAACAGGAAATATTGAAAAACCAGTGGAAAACATTGAGGAGCCAGTAGAAAAATTTGAAGATCGAGAAACTGTAGTAGGATATCAACCAATGGAAGGAAATAACGAAGGATTCTTTGGTGGAGGACGAGTAGATCCTGAAGGAGAGGGAAAAGATGAAAATTCTCTCTCTACCCTGGGATTTCCTATTAGTGATCTCCCTAGAGGAGCAACTCCTATGAAGAATATCCCACTGTTAGCCTTACCCAACTTTCATGGTTTATCCTCTGAAGATCCTGACAAATTTCTTTTTGAATTTGATATATTATGCAGAAGTTATGATTATGTTACTAATGCTCAGAAGCTGAAACTATTTCCAACAATACTAAAAGGAAATGCATTAAGGTGGTTCATGAGCCTCGGAAGCCAGGTAATCACAACATGGGAACAGATGAAACAAAAATTTCTGCTTAAATATCAAGATTATTGTCAGACAAGAGAAAAGAGGGAGGAATTATTCAAGATGTTACAAAAGGAGGAGGAGAATTTGGAGGACTTTGTGGAGAGACTGCAGTACAATCTGCAGAGATCTGATCATCCGAGTGTAAGTAAAGATATTCTTATAACAATATTACTGAAAGGAGTAAGGGATGATTGTTTAGACATGCTAAACATTCTTGGTAAAGGAGATATATCTAAAGAATCATATGATGAGATTGTTGACCTCTATAAAAGATGTTCAAGAGGAGCTGCAAGGAATAGATCAAACAACAGAGATGCCACATATTCAAGAGTTCAGAAATCAGCCAGTGGGGGAGCAAAAAGAGCTAAAATAGGTAATTTACTTGAAGAATTTAAAACTGAAATGTTAAGTTCTTTTGCTTCAAAAATTGACACCTTGCAGGTTAAAAGGAAGCAAGCTGAAGCAAAAGCAGCTTTGGCTGTCTTCTGCCCCAAATGTAGAGACAAAAACCCACTAAGGGAATGCCCATTGGACAAGATACCAATCTGCACCCTTTGTGAGAAATATCACGAAACACAACAATGCCCTTCTCTACCAGGAATAAAGGCAGCATTGCAACCAATGGAAGAAGAAGCTGAAGCAGTCTATCTGCTAACACAAAGAAGACAATGGCAACCACGAGGACAAGGTATGAATTATAGTATGCCATTTACATCTTCTAATCGTTGGAACAATTATCCTTCTTTTAGTCAGACAAATTACCCTCCCTTTAACGAAATGAAATACCCACCCTTTAATCCGATGAATTACCCACCCATGCAACAAACAAACCCTCCCTTTGTAGATCCTGCAATGTGGACTTCTTGGCCTCCACAACAACCGTCTTATTTTAACCAATGGAATTCAAATTGGAGGGGCCAACAATTTCCATTTCCAAATCAATTTCCTCAATTTCAACAACCACTTCCTCTACCATCAGGTGCTCCACCAAATAATAAAATGAGACCCCAGCTACCTATACAACCAAATCCTAACCCAATAATAAAGCTGTGCAAGTTATTGACATTCAGAACCAGCCTACATTTCCTATTTTCCCTGCACAATGTAATGACATTCATTTAAGATCTGGGAAAATAGTTGAACCTATCATTGATGATGCTACTTCTTTTGATTCAGATAAAGAAGAAACTGAGAAACATGACTCACATAAAGAAGTACAATCACCTCCTAATAAGCATGTTGAAACAACAGAACCACCATTCCCCGAGCATTTAGCTTGAACTAAAATGCCTGACCCACCTTCTTTTAATATTTTAGGGGAATTGCAAAATTTGAATGTTAAAATTCCACTTTTACAGGCACTAAGAGATGTACCAATTTATGCCAGAACCATGAGAGATATTTGTGTAAAGAAACCGGGTAAGAAAGCTAAAGATCCCCTTACAGTTCATGTTATGGGTGATATATCCACATTAATGTCCAGTAAGACTCCTCCAGTTAAATATGGTGATCCCGGCCATCCTACTGTGACAGTCCAAATTGGTAAAAAATAAATCCCTCAAGTTCTAGTAGATTTAGGTGTTGCTATAAATATCATGACTCTTGAAACTTTACAATTTTTACAGCTAAAGAACACAATTAGAGAAACACCAACCATCCTAGAGTTAGCTGACCATTCTACAATCAAACCAGAGGGATTTTTTGAAGACTTAGTTATCTCGGTTGAATCCTGGAATTACCCAGTTGACTTTGTGGTGTTACAAACTAAAAAAAAGTTGGGGGGACATCCTCTAATTCTAGGGAGGCCTTGGCTAGCCACAATTGATGCCTTTATCAGCTATAGATCTAGTTCAATGACAATTTCCAATGGATATGAAACTAAACAACTTACTCTTTACCCTCATGCTACACCCATGGTTAACAACGAAAATTCTGTGTGGATGGATTATGATGATAGTGCTATTTAACCTATTTTGACTATCGGGCAAGCTTTAAGACTTAAAGACAACACAGAGGATGAAGTAATTAATAATTTTGTCTGTGAACCCTCCTCTATGACTGCTGAAACACACAATCAATTGACTACACTTTTGGAAATAGATACCCAGGAAAAGATTAAATCTGAAGATCTACCTCAAACATCAACCACCATCTCTTCTAAAAGTATAATAGTGGAAATCGAACTTGGAAAAACACTGAACATAAATCCTGATCTGACAGTTGCTGAAACACAACAGTTAATGAAGTTACTGCTTGAAAATAAGGAAGCATTCGCATGGGATTACATGGATATGAAGGGAATCTCTCCTGAATTATGTACTCACTGAATTTATATTAAGGAAGGTTGTCGACCAGTCTGCCAACCCCAAAGACGAATGAACCCTAATTTAAGAGAAATTGTTAAAGAGGAACTTCAGAAATTGCTTAATGCAGGATTTATATACCCTATATTTGACAGTGAATGGGTTTCCCCATTGGTAATAATCCCTAAGAAAAATGGGAAATGGAGAGTGTGTGTAGATTATAGAGACTTAAATAAAGCCACTCAAAAGGATCACTTTCCTTTACCGTTAATTGATCAGGTGTTGGATAGTTTGTCAGGGAAGAAATTATTTTCCTTTTTAGATGGATTCAACGGGTATAACCAAATCCGAATTGCACCCCAAGACCAAGACAAGACCACTTTTACTAGCCCTTGGGGAACTTTTTCCTATAGAGTTCTTCCATTCGGACTATGTAACGCACCAGCAACTTTTCAAAGGGCTATTATAGGAATCTTTCCTGATATGCTGAATGACTCTATGGAAATATTTATGGATGATTTTACTCCCTATGGTGTGTCTTTCGAAGATGCATTACAGAATCTTAAGAAGGTACTTAAACGTTGTATACAAGCTCACCTCTCCCTAAGTACTAAAAAATGTCATATGCTGATGAGTGAAGGAGTAGTACTTGGAAATTTTATCTCATCTCAAGGCATTCAGGTAGATCCATCCAAAATACAAGTCATTCAGAATATTCCTGTTCATAAAACACAAACTGATGTGAGAAGTTTTCTAGGACATGCTGGATATTACAGGAGATTTATTAAATTTTTTTCCAAGATAGCTTCTCCTTTATTTGTGTTGCTCATGAAAAATGCTGAATTTAAGTGGACTAATCTTTGTCAAGAAGCCTTTGTAGAACTGAAACATCAGTTATCCATAGCCCCTATTTTGAGAGGACCTGATTGGGCACTCCCCTTTCATATATCTTTTGATGCTTCAGACACTGCAATTGGAGTTGTCTTGGGACAAGAGGAAAACCATCTTCCTTATGCCATCTACTTTATCAGTAAGAACATGACCCCTGCTGAGCTTAATTATACAATTACCGAAAAGGAATTTTTAGCAGTAATTTATGCCATTAATAAATTTTGAAATTACATTACTGGTTACTCTACTTTTTTCCATACTAATCACTCAGCTATTAAGTATCTAATGAATAAATCTATCACAAATGCTCGAGTTACCAGATGGTTATTGTTACTACAAGAGTTTGATATTACAATTGTAGATCGACCAGGTAAAGAAAATGTTGTGGCTGATTTCCTTTCATGGTTAAAAACTGATAATAATATTCCAATAGATGATTCCTTTCCTGATGAGTATTTATTTGCAGTATCTGCTCACTCACCTTGGTACGCAGACATTGCTAATTATCTGGTTGTAGGAAAGTGACCATCACACCTGTCACATAGAGAAAAGAGAAAAATAATTCAACAAAGTGCCAGGTATAGCTGGATAAGCGGGTGTCTTTTCTACACAGGATTTGATCATGAAATCCGAAGATGAATTAGAGAGGATGAGGTGTATGACATACTAAAAGCTTGTCACGATGGCCCTTGTGGAGGGAATTTTGCTGATAAAAGAATGACAATAAAATTCTGAGGATGGGTTATTATTGACCCTCAATGTTTAAGGATGCAAAGAAATATGTGCGGGCTTGTAATAGCTGTCAGAGAATGGGTCTACCTAATCATAGAGATGAAATGCCATTAAACCCCAGGTAATACTTGAACCATTTGAAAGATGGGCCTTAGATTTTATAGGTTCCATTAATCCTCCATCCAACCAAATATTTTATATATTAGTCTGTACAGATTATATGACTAAATGGGTGGAGGCCAATGCACTTCTTAGAGCTAATGAAGAAGCTGTCCTAGCTTTCTTATTTGAAGAGATATTTGTTAGATTTGGAATTCCTAGAGAGCTAGTTACAGATGGAGGACCTCCCTTCAATTCTCATGGTTTCAAATCTACCCTTCAGAAATACCATATTCATCATAGAATGACTACACCATACCACCCCCAAGCCAATGGGTAGGTGGAAAGTACAAATAAAGTAATAGAAGCCATTATAACCAAAATAGTGAAGGATAACTGGAAGGATTGGTCTCAAAAGCTCCATGAAGCACTATGGGCTTATAGAACTACCTAGAGAAATACTACAGGATTTTCTCCCTATGAATTGGTTTATGGTAAAAGTGATGTTTTTCCTGTGGAATTTGAAATTAAAAATTTAAGAATTTCTTTAGCTGTTAACCTTGACTTGACAGATGTGCAGACAGCCAGGTTGCAGCAGCTTCTCGAACTGGATGAAAAGAGATTATATGCCATTCATTAGAAAACCATGATTCAACAACAAAGAATAAAGTGGTATGATAAAACCATCAAGCATAAGCAGTTCCAAAAAGGTAATTGGGCCTTATTGTATGATTCTCGGTTTGAGAACTTTCAGGGCAAGCTACGTACAAGATGGCTGGGAACTTATGAAGTAGATGCTGTTTTTCCCAATGGAACAGTAAGACTTTTAACAATTGATGATTTTAAAACACCACTACTAGTAAATGGTCATAGGCTCCGTTTGTACCAACGCCTTGTTTCTAAAGAATATTTTAAGGCTACTTGCATGACAAATGCACATTATCTTTTTCTAGGGGAGTCTTCTGCTCCTCACAGCATTTAATTGTTTTCTGCACTATATTTTTAGTATTATATTAGATTTAAAACTAATAATCCCTATCAAGGGTTGGCATGTTACAATTGTATTTTGCAGATTAAGGAAGAACTTACCAAGGAGGACAACTTCATAACAAGAAGATATAAGCTTCAATCTGAGAAGCTTTGTTTCCCTTATCTCAATTCATTTCCTCATCTCCCAGTAACATTTCATCACTTATCCCCTAATTCTTTCTTTCCCTTTTCATATCATTTTCCTATTTTTCCCATTTTACCCATTGCTGAAACACCATTCTCCAGCAAGTATTTTCCCTATTCCTTATTGCTGAAATATCATTCCTCAGCAAATACTTCCCTTATTTTTCCATGGCTAAATCATCACTTTTTAGCAACATTTCCCTTATTTTTCCATTGCTGAAACACCACTTTCAGTAGCATGTCATTTATCTTTCCGTTGCCAAAACATCATTTCTTTCCCCTAAAGACATGACTATGCAAATTTCTTCAGTCCTTCCCTTTTATTCTTCATACTCCTTGTATGAATACTATCCATTTACTACCTCTCTCTTATAATTAAGCAGACTCTAATATGATCCTCTTACATTTCAGAGAATTCTAAAGTTCTTCCATCAATATTACGCTACCATAAACAAGCACTATATATTTCGAATCACAAAGCAAAGGTAAATATAAGGTATATGAATTTTATGTAATACAACTAAATGATAGTTTAAAGAGAAGATTTCCCTCATTATGATTATAATCTCCACACACTTGAAAACATCATTTCACCATACATGGGGGGGATTTCGAAATTACAAACCATCATTTCACAACATGCAAACTACCGTCACTCTTTACATCCATTACTTCGGCCCTTTACCGATACTCCATGTTCTCGGTCACAACGATTACTCTGTTCAAATCCTGGTAATTCTGCTCTCTACCTCTGCATTTTACTTAAGCTAGTAACTATGGGAGGACCGGCCATCAGACATGAGCCCGGCTCAATGGCTCTCCTTGAATTGTTTCTGGATGCTTATCAAATCTTCCAACAGGCAGGATGGGTGACATATTTTGAAAGACTTCAAGAATTCAACCCTTAGCAGGTCCTGGAATTTGCACAGAACATTCAAGAGGACCATTCTACAGTTCAGGGGGTCCGAATTACTGTTTCAAAGGATGACATAGCGCAAGTCTCGGGTTTTCCAGTCACAAGTGCTCAGTGGTTTAGTATTTTAGTAGGAAGCATCATCTACACATCTTAAACGTGCAACAAGAATTCCTTCTTCCGGGGAGAACATGTTAAGATTGTTGGCTCGATTCTTCCTGAGGGGTACAGAAGAGGCAAAACTCAAGGCAACATCAAACCAAGCTCAGCCTCGTAGCTAGCCCTACGAGGACAGGAGAGGGCTCTCTCCAGTCAATCTCGATAAAATGAGCAATAGGGTGCGAGATGACTTAAAATGGGAACTGATTTTAGGCTAGTAAATTGATATAAAAAGGGTTTTTAATAAATGTCGGGGTTTCTGGGCTGTGTAGGGCAAAGACAGCAAGAGCAGAGATCAAATGAAAAACACAGATTATCTCCTGAGGCAAGGTAAGCATGAAGTTTAGCAATTAAATTGAGATAAACGGAATGACAAGACTGCTGAGAAGTCGACAAGGGCATAGAAGATGGATCCTTGTCGAACAGAAGAAAACATTAACTATGAATACTTCCTCAAGACAGAGCAAATAAATTGAATTCTGCCTTTCTCACTTAAAAGTATTCAACAGAAATGATTTAGGAATGAAATGAAAAAACATTACAAGATACATATGAGACAGAGAAGAAACATATGTCAAATGTCATACCACAGGAATCTCAGGGGTAAGAGCTGTATTTTTCATTAAACTCTCTGTCAAAAACTGTACAAGAAAGCGCTCTGTTCTCCTCCACGCACCAGCTCTCAGAATTCTCTCCTCCCCTCTTACAAGTGATTTTACAATACATTAAATAAACTAAGAGAAATGCTAACTAATCGATGAAAATAAGGGGCAGTTACATCAATAATCATGAAAATAGGAAAACTCTGCTCTAAAAGGAATAGCGCTGTATTTGTTTGTTGATGACCAATGAATTGGTAGAACCGGTAGCTGAATTTTCTGAACTGCAACTGAAGACCCAAAATGAACTAACCAATTCGATTTGCTTTGCTGGGATAATTATCTGCACTTCCGGCTTCTAACTTTGATTGCCATGTTACATTTACCATTTGAAGTTCTCTGCTAGCCAATGATTAAGAGACAAATATGGAGCGCAGACCCATCTGGATTGTTAACTGAAGTCATTGAAATAGGAATCAAATCCTACTTTTCTGTTGTGGTCGATATCTTCTTTCTAATTTCGGCCTTTGATTATTTATTTCCCCTTACCGCTTTGAATAAAATCAACAAAAATAACCTTTAAACTGAAATTCTGCCGGTTCCAGACTTATCGCATTCCAATTCAGCATCAGCTCTTAAATTTCCAGACTCATGCCTCAGTCGTATTTTTGCATTTTCATGTTCCAAACAAGCACAGCATTTGATAATCATTGCAAATGACCAGTTTGGAGACAACCATTCACATCGCATGCCCGATTTAATGTGTAAAATGATTCATCCTTATCATCGTCAACATATGCCTGTTTGCAATTCGTTGAAGTCGCTTTGGATGAAGACTGGGCGCACAAAACACAACTTTCTGAGTTCTGCTGGCAAATGGGTCGCTCACCTCCAAGTGGGTCGCTCACGTTGCAATTTTACACTACGAAAATCACCCAAGTGGGTCGCTCTGCCCAGGTGGGTCGCTCGACCTTCAACTCGGCCACAAGATGCACAAGCTTAAATTTCTGATGCCTTGAACTTGAACATCATACAATTCAGCAAATTTATTCCCATTTTCAAGGGGAGGCATTGCTAACACATTTGTTTCAACTTTGTGTGTGCTCGGTTCTAAATCGTTCAAGCAGTGATGGTCTAAATCAGAAGATGCAGATAGCCATCTTAGCACTAAATGAATTGTACGCTTGGTTCTTTACAAAAGGAACCACAGTATTCATTCCATTACACAAAACATCATCTGATCAATACATATCAACCATATCAATCATGTCCCCTTTGATCATGTTAAAACTCCAGTAGTCCTTTCTACCATTGTAGTTCCAGCTATTCTTCTGTTACGTCCACCTCAGATGTCCACACAATGTTCTTTAAAGCAGTAGAAAAATTCTCATAGAACTTGTTGTACTCTAGGGTATCCCCGCTAGTTTTTTTTCACTTCCACAACAAAGAGAGAAGGAGAAACTTCAAAAACCTCTGTAGCTACAGAAAAATGCCCCTTTCTACCTGTTTCAGACCCCTGGAATCTCATCTTGTAATCACGTCTTTTAACATTGAACCCAAGTAGCTTCACGCTCTCCTCCATCTTTGTGATGATTTCTGTAGCTGGGTGCTTAGATGTAAACCTTGCTTCCCTAGTAGCACTCTGTTTTTTCTCAAACAGACCAGATAGATTTAGCCCCTTGGACAATGAAATGATATCAAATGCATTCATAAGAGAAGGTCTGACCCCCTTCAATTCCTTCTGTTCCATTACAAGGTGTTCAACAGAGTCACTAAATACGGCATCGATGTCATCCAGACTGGTATCTCTTTCTTCTTCAAATTTGACTGGATTGTAGCCTTTCTTGAACCAAGAACTTTCTAATATCTGAGGAATTGTAATCCGATATTTAGGATTCGGCTCAAGTATTCTCAGAATCAGTTTCCGAGCTCCTGGAGAAAACCATTTCGGGCAAGTGAAATCTGCTCTGTATATCTTCTTATAAAGGGCTATGATGTTGGGTTCATCAAATGGTAAATAGCCGGCCATGAGGACAAACAGAATGACTCCACAAGACCACAGATCAGCTTTAGCACCATCATATCCCTTGTCCACAATGACCTCTGGGGCAACATAGTTGGGGGTTCCACAAGCAGTATGCAACAGTCCATCTTCCTTCATTTGTTGTGAAAGTGCACTTAGACCAAAATTAGATATCTTCAGATTTCCTTTTGAATCCAAAAGAAGGTTCTCCGGCTTAAGATCTCTATGGTAAACTCCTCTGCTATGACAATAATCGACTGCATTTATAAGTTGCTGAAAATATTTTCTGACATCATCTTCCTTTAATTTCCCATGTTGAGCAATTTGATTAAAAAGCTCTCCTCCTGTAACGTACTCTTTGTCGACTTCCCTGTTGTATCCTTTTTATTCACTTCTCTTTTTGGCTCGAAGTTGATGGTATCTTGTTGCAACAAATCTGCTCACTTGAAGATACTGTCGTTATCTGTTGATTTTGTATCAAAGAGCCTCCTCCTTCAGGTATTCCTGACCTTTGGAGGCATTCCTTTCCTGCCACTTTTCCTTCCGCTGTTTAGCATATACTTTGCTGGGCAGCTTGATTTCACAACTAGTCCTTTTGATATCAATGTCTTCATGCAGCTCCACCCAGAATACCAATCTTGGAATGAGTTTCCGAACCTTCCAGGCGGTGCACCAACACTCTCTTGGATGCTCTGGTTAAGAGTTTCTTCTAAACTCTCAAGCTCCTCAAGAATCTGTTCAATATGTTGTTCATTTCGAGCAATTTGAGTCTGTTGACCCTATGTCAATCCACCCTGTGCTATTTCTTTTGTTTGGATAGCATCAATCTCCTTTTTCAAATTAGCAACCTTTCCATTCCGCTTGATAATTTTATCTCGAGTTTTACTTTGCTTCTCAGTGAACTGACCCTTGTATGTTTGCTATGTCATTGCCCACAACCCAGATCTCCAATACAACAGCTGCAGCTGACTCTAGAATTTTATCATGGTGTAAGGATATTTTAATGTGAAGGCTACTACAACAGGATAACCTTCATGAAGAAGTTGCACAAACTAGACTGGAATTTAATAACTCGAGACGGCCCAGTATCCTGTGTAGTATCTGAGATTTTAGCAGCCTTTTGGCACTTTTGACATTGAAACTCTGTTTTACAATTTCCTTCTCTGATTGCTGATGATGTATTTTGTCACTCTTTTGCAGGGATCGGAGCTGAGCTGCTGCCTTTTGAAGAGCTGGAAAATTTGATACATATTCTAAAAAAAACACATTTAATGATTTCTTCTTCAAAACAAGGTTTTGAAGAAGAATCAATTTCACATTGATGACATTCATGAACGAAAACACCTACTGAACCTTCCTCTGACCTACTTCTAAAAACTAAACCCTGAACTCTAGAATTAAAGTTACTCTTTAATGACTGCAAATAAGGAGAAATGAACCTTGGTGAACTTGATTGCAGCAGACTGACAGGACGGAGTCTAACATTGGCTCCAATGGGGATGGCAGCTGCCGCTTCTTGGAGGTGCCAAGAACCGCAGAGCTTTGGGAGAGCAGACAGTGCCTCCATCCATTGGGCGATGGAATCATTATTCTGACAAACAAACTAAAGACTGATAACTCAGTTTTTTAACTAGAAATTCGACTCACACTGACTTGATGCAAACTGAAATGACTGAATTAAACAAAAACTTTCTAAAAAGGGCAGCAGTCCATCAAAATTTCAAAACCCTGATGGCAACCCCCTGCCTACTGATGTGATATGTACAATCATGCATAATTGGCTTTCCAATGCAACCAATCCAGCAAATGGTTGCACCCCAAATTTCTGCTCTTATTCTCCTTGAGCAGGCAGAATGATGAACCTGTAGGAAACTCAACACAATCACTGAAACCAAATCTCATTATAATAAACCAGGCAATATTTATCCTTTCTAATGTTTGCAGAAGAATGCTGAAGGGGTCTTGAAAATCCTGAAGCACTGGCTTATCTGGAAATCCAGCTGCAAAAATACTAGTAATCACCTCACTCTGATCTGAAAGGACAATTGATTTCTGAGGGATAGAAATGCACAGATCTGCCATCTGAGTGTTAGCTGTAGGTTCCTTGACCATGAGAAATTCTGGCATATACTCTTCAATTTCATGATCTAGGTCATTCTTAAACAAAAAACAATCTTCAAAGTTATTAAACATGACAGCCTTATCATCTTTGTGAAGGAAAAAATTATCTGTTTGTTGATCTACACAACTGATTACAAGACAATCATCTTTTTCAACAGAGGAAGAAGTTTCACCAACACTTTCCTGATTATGTGTGCACTGCAAATCTGCTGTAGCTTGGGCTGTAACAAAACCTTTCAAAAGTTGATCTATCTCATCTTCAGACAAAGGAGACAATGCTTTTTGTTTTCTTCTGCTTAAACAGTAATTATCTTCATATAACAGGGCATTCAAACTATCATTCATTACTGAGTTATTGAAAGGAGCTTTATCACTTACTTGCACAAAGATCTCATTTTGATTTTCATGAACTGACTGGATTGCTTCTTCATGAAGGCTGTGTTCTAATGATGGGCTGACAGTATGACTGAGAACATTTGGATCCATTACTGTGTCTTCTGCATCCCAGATGATTTCAACAGCAGAGTTCTCCTTGATGGGCTTTAGCACAAGATATGCTTGGTCATCCTGATCTGAATCTGAATCTGAAGTAGTTGTCTGGACATTATCACAACCTGCAATTAGTATTGGACTTACTTGCATGCTACTGTTTCTTGTGGGCAGATCTGAAATGACATTCTCTCTTTCATCATTTTCAGCCATGTGGCCCTCTTCAACCTGCTGATCTTGATTCTGCTGCTGAAATGGGTTTTCATACAATGCTTCCATGATCTCATCATCCATGAAATTATCATCTTCATAATATTTCTCAAGGCTTTCAATAAAAGTAGAAGCATGTTTGCAACAATCATGAACTAAATTTAACGATGGATAAGATACTTGATATCTTTCAATGAACAGGGCATGAAAATCCTTTAAACAATAAATACAGGCCAGCGGCAAATTTTCATACCAAGATTGGGCTTCACCTTCCAGAGTGGCCAGGAATATCTTCAACAAGCAATCTTCAGGAAAATCCACTTTCAACTTGCGAATATGCATATGAAATCTAACCAGATGTAAAGCAGCATCTTTCTTACCATCATCGTTAAACGTAGGCAGATTCCTTGACCAATCTACCTTGGGCATCTTATTCGGAAAACCTGGAATGTGATCTCGGCTCATGGGAGCGTATCTTCTTGCAATCCGGTCCATCTTGACAATTCTGAAGCTACTGATCTGCCTGCAGTGAAATCACCATGGAGCATTTGATTGTCTGGATTGTTTAGTGTGTGAAGTCGCCGGGTGAATGATTTCAGCCTTGCGGTGTCTGACTGCTGTCCACCATCAGCAATCGGATCTGAACTCTGTTATCCTTTACCGGGGAGGACTTCCCCAGTATGGTCGCCACTATGTTAGCGCTCGATTCTGCCACAGGCTGAAGAAGGAAAAACTCGAGGCAACATCAAACCAACCTTAGCCTCGTAGCTAGCCCTACGAGGACAGGAGAGGGCTCTCTCCGGGTCAAACTCAGTGAAAGATGTCCAATAGGATCTGAGATGACCTAAATGAAACACTGATATTGATTTTAGGCTAGTAAATTGATAGAAAGGGGTTTTTTAATAAATAATGGGGTTTTCTGGGCTGTGTGAGGCAAAGACAGCAAGAGCAGAGATTAAATAAAGAATGCAGATTATCTCCTGAGGCAAGGTAAGCATGAAGTTTAGCAATTAAATTGAAATAAACGGAATGACAAGACTGCTGAGAAGTCGACAAGGGCATAGAAGATGGATCCTTGTCGAACAGAAGAAAACATTAAACTATGAATACTTCCTCAAGACAGAGCAAATAAATTGAATTCTGCCTTTCTCACTTAGAAACATTCAATATTGAAAATGGCGATTAATGAACTGTGAACATAACGATGAAATATGAAACAAAAGGAAAAACATTTGCTAAATTTCAAGCCACAAGAATCTCAAAAAACAGAGCTGTATCTCTTCATTAAAATCTCTGTCTAAGACTGTACAATAAAACTCTAATTTTCTCCTACACTAGCTCTCAGAATTCTCCTCCTCCAAGTGATTTTACAATACATTAAATAAATTATGAGAAATGCTAACTAATCGATGAAAATAAGGGGCAGTTACATCAATAATCATGAAAATAGGAAAACTCTGCTCTAAAAGGAATAGCGTTGTATTTGTTTGTTGATGACCAATGAATTGGTAGAACCTGTAGCTGAATTTTCTGAACTGCAACTGAAGACCCAAAATGGACTAACCAATTCGATTTGTTTTGCTGGGATAATTATCTGCACTTCTGGCTTCTGACTTTGATTGCCATGTTACATTTACCATTTGAAGATCTCTGCTAGCCAATGATTAAGAGACAACTATGGAGCGCAGATCCATCTGGATTGTTAACTGAAGTCATTAAATAGGAATCGAATCCTATTTTTCTGTTGTGGTCGATATCTTCATTCTAATTTCTGCCTCTTGATTATTTATTTCCTTACCGCGCTTTGAATAAAATCAACAAAAATAACCTTTAAACTGAAATTCTGTCGGTTCCAGACTTATCGCATTCCAATTCAGCATCATCTCTTAAATTTCCAGACTCATGCCTCAGTCGTATTTTTGCATTTTCATGTTCCAAACAAGCACAACGCTCCTTCAGCATTTGATAATCATTGCAAATGACTAGTTTGGAGACAACCATTCACATCGCATGCCCGATTTAATGTGTAAAATGATTCATCCTTATCATTGTCAACATATGCCCGTTTGCAATTCAAGGTCGTTTTTGATGAAGACTTCGGGCGCACAAACACCGGTTTCTCGAGTTCTCATTGGCGCTAGGGTCACGCCACCTCCAAGTGGGTCGCTCACGTTGCAATTTTACACTACGAAAATCACCCAAGTGGGTCGCTCTGCCCAGGTGGGTCGCTCGACCTTCAACTCAGCCACAATATGCACAAGCTTAAATTTCTGATGCCTTGAACTTGAACATCATACAATTCAGCAAATTTATTCCCATTTTCAAGGGGAGGCATTGCTAACACATTTGTTTCAACTTTGTGTGTGCTCGGTTCTAAATCGTTCAAGCAGTGATGGTCTAAATCAGAAGATGCAGATAGCCATCTTAGCACTAAATGAATTGTGCGCTTGGTTCTTTACAAAAGGAACCACAGTATTCATTCCATTACACAAAACATCATCTGATCAATACATATAAACCATATCAATCATGTCCCCTTTGATCATGTTAAAACTCCAGTAGTCCTTCCTACCATTGTAGTTCCAGCTATTCTTCTGTTACGTCCACCTCAGATGTCCACACAATGTTCTTTAAAGCAGTAGAAAAATTCTCATAGAACTTGTTTTACTCTAGGGTATCCCCGCTAGTTTGTTTTCACTTCCACAACAAAGAGAGAAGGAGAAACTTCAAAAACCTCTGTAGCTACAGAAAAATGCCCCTTTCTACCTGTTTCAGACCCCTGGAATCTCATCTTGTAATCACGTCTTTTAACATTGAACCCAAGTAGCTTCACGCTCTCCTCCATCTTTGTGATGATTTCTGTAGCTGGGTGCTTAGATGTAAACCTTGCTTCCCTAGTAGCACTCTGTTTTTTCTCAAACGGACCAGATAGATTTAGCCCCTTGGAAAATGAAATGATATCAAATGCATTCATAAGAGAAGGTCTGGCCCCCTTCAATTCCTTCTGTTCCATTACAAGGTGTTCAACAGAGTCACTAAATACGGCATCGATGTCATCCAGACTGGTATCTCTTTCTTCTTCAAATTTGACTGGATTGTAGCCTTTCTTGAACCAAGAACTTTCTAATATCTGAGGAATTGTAATCCGATATTTAGGATTCAGCTCAAGTATTCTCAGAATCAGTTTCCGAGCTCCTGGAGAAAACCATTTCGGGCAAGTGAAATCTGCTCTGTATATCTTCTTATAAAGGGCTATGATGTTGGGTTCATCAAATGGTAAATAGCCGACCATGAGGACAAACAGAATGACTCCACAAGACCACAGATCAGCTTTAGCACCATCATATCCCTTGTCCACAATGACCTCTGGGGCAACATAGTTGGGGGTTCCACAAGCAGTATGCAACAGTCCATCTTCCTTCATTTGTTGTGAAAGTGCACTTAGACCAAAATTAGATATCTTCAGATTTCCTTTTGAATCCAAAAGAAGGTTCTCCGGCTTAAGATCTCTATGGTAAACTCCTCTGCTATGACAATAATCGACTGCATTTATAAGTTGCTGAAAATATTTTCTGACATCATCTTCCTTTAATTTCCCATGTTGAGCAATTTGATTAAAAAGCTCTCCTCCTGTAACGTACTCTTTGTCGACTTCCCTGTTGTATCCTTTTTATTCACTTCTCTTTTTGGCTCGAAGTTGATGGTATCTTGTTGCAACAAATCTGCTCACTTGAAGATACTGTCGTTATCTGTTGACTTTGTATCAAAGAGCCTCCTCCTTCAGGTATTCCTGACCTTTGGAGGCATTCCTTTCCTGCCACTTTTCCTTCCGCTGTTTAGCATATACTTTGCTGGGCAGCTTGATTTCACAACTAGTCCTTTTGATATCAATGTCTTCATGCAGCTCCACCCAGAATACCAATCTTGGAATGAGTTTCCGAACCTTCCAGGCGGTGCACCAACACTCTCTTGGATGCTCTGGTTAAGAGTTTCTTCTAAACTCTCAAGCTCCTCAAGAATCTGTTCAATATGTTGTTCATTTCGAGCAATTTGAGTCTGTTGACCCTATGTCAATCCACCCTGTGCTATTTCTTTTGTTTGGATAGCATCAATCTCCTTTTTCAAATTAGCAACCTTTCCATTCCGCTTGATAATTTTATCTCGAGTTTTACTTTGCTTCTCAGTGAACTGACCCTTGTATGTTTGCTATGTCATTGCCCACAACCCAGATCTCCAATACAACAGCTGCAGCTGACTCTAGAATTTTATCATGGTGTAAGGATATTTTAATGTGAAGGCTACTACAACAGGATAACCTTCATGAAGAAGTTGCACAAACTAGACTGGAATTTAATAACTCGAGAGGGCCCAGTATCCTGTGTAGTATCTGAGATTTTGGCAGCCTTTTGGCACTTTTGACATTGAAACTCTGTTTTACAATTTCCTTCTCTGATTGCTGATGATGCATTTTGTCACTCTTTTGCAGGGATCGGAGCTGCTGAAGATGAAACAAGGCTGCCATTTGAAGAGCTGGAGAATTTGCAGCATTTTGACAAATTACATATTCTAAAAAACACATTTAATGATTTCTTCTTCAAAACAGGGTTTTGAAGAAGAATCAATTTCACATTGATGACATTCCTGAAATAAACACTTACTGAATCTGCCTCCGTCTCGCACATGTTAACGAAATATTTCTCAAGACCGCACCTTACTTTAATGACTGGAAAAATTAGGAGAATGAACCTGTGAATATGATTGCAAACAGAACACAAGACGGAGTTCAACAGAGATTAAAGGCTGTGGCGTAGGACTACACTCATTACTTCCTCCGTGGCCAAAGGTAGCTGAATTTTTCAAGCATTATTTAACTTGCGAGGGTCGCTATCAGGTAGTTTATCAACACAACTTTGTTTTAATGAGACACTTACGACATGGTAGACTAGTAAAAATTCCTTATTATCTGCTTAGATGTATTAAAAACATGTCATATTATTGTAGATGGGTAAAATTTCCACTACTTTCCCTTACTCATCATCACCTTTGTCAACTATTAATTCAAAGGGGCTTTGCTCAGCAAAACCCCCCTCTAAACAACTTACCTTTACCTCCCGAACAAGCCCCCGAAATTCCCCAGGAAGCTGAAAACCCCCAAGAAATCCCTGAAAGTTCCTACGAACAACAATTGGAAGATATTCCTGATCCTCCATTGATTCCATCTTTAGAACTAGTTAATCTAGTTGACCTATCCTCAAGCCCATCTCATTTAGCAGAATCATCCCATCCCATCGTCCACATCCCTAGAGACGACTCTCAGGCTGAAACACCACCATCTTCCCCTATTCATAAAAGAAAGAGGCGAATTGCAACAGTCTCTGTATCAAAAAGGAAAACAAGGGCTGCATCTAAAGCAACCACCTCCTCCGATAGCCCTTCTCCTAGGGAAAAATATCCTCATAAAAAGAAAAATCAAGCTACCGCTTTTTCTGCTTTCCTACCTAGGAGAAAAATGAAAACAACCATTGAATCTGAAACCATTCCCACTACTCCGGACCCTTGAGCCATTTTGCTAAAACTTCATTCATAATCACCATTCCAAACCTCAAAATCATTACCCGTCTCGTTCTTTGGCACTGCTCCACAAGAACCAGATGCCCAGGGTAATATGACATCATTTCCTACACAACCAGCAGTTGCTCCACAAGAACCAGCTACTCACTTAGCAGCTGAAACACAAGAACCAACTGCTGACATGAAAAAGTCAAACATCCAGCATGATATTACAAGGAAACCAGCTGTAGCTGAAACACAAGAACTAGCTACAACTGAAGAACAACAATCAACTTCAGCAAAAGCAACCGATACACAGGGTCTAGTCACCATGGCCTCTCTTTTAGAAGAAAATGAATTTCTAAAGTCAGAATTAGAAGCCTACAAAAGAGAGTTGGTAATGGCAAGGGAAGCCTTTGGCAAAGAGCTAAATCTCTATATCTTGGCCCATACATCATCGATGCAAGATAAAAAGAACGACCCATGTAAAGAATATATGTGCCATGAATGTGGAAACATCTATCAACAGGCCAGATACAAGATAGTTAAAGTCCCAATGCCTGGGGCATCCACATTGGTTGCAGTTAAGGAAGAATGCCCTACTGTCACACAAGAACCAGTAGGGCCTTCAAAAACTTTGGAGAAAGAAACCAAGGTACAGGTATCCTGCCCTACATTAATTGATTCAGCTACTCAAACTATGCCTCAGCCCATTACTTATAATGCCGAAACACAAACTCCACCATGGAAAGAGTTGGAAATAATGAATAAATGGAAGAAGCAGTATGCTATTGATCAAGACAAAGTTTTACAACAACATAAATTGGCCTGGAAATATCATATGTATTCCAATTGGGATAATTGGGAGCAGACACTTCAGAAACTTAGAGATTTCAAGAAAGAGAATAAGGAATTAAAAGATAAACTGATCCTGATGTTTCAATTAGTACAAAAACTATTAGCCACCAGGAAATCATCTTTGAACTATTCTCTGTTTCTTTCAGAACGCCTTGTTTATTTCCAGTTGAAAGCAATTAAGGATGGAAGACCTTATGAGCTACTCACAGCTGAACAATTTGTCAAAACATTTGCTAAGGCTTCCACTAGTGATCAACATTTATTATGTGAGCTGTATCTTCATAATGAGGCTATGCCTGAAAATAGAGAGGTCAATCTTAATCCTATTTTTGGTGATGTACAGATTAGGGCGTTTGTTTCCTTTCTTGCCAATCAAATAACATGGCAAACCGCTTTCCTTGCAACTAGGCACAACGAGGATAATCGCCTTCTCTGGATAAGGCTAGAACCTAAAAACTCGGCCATTTTTGTAGCAGAGTATCATCAGTTTTTGTAGAAGCCAGGAATGATTATATATATATAGAAATTGCAAGCCCCAGTACTCCAAGAGTGTCATCAGTTAATTAGGGCCAAAGAGACTGCTGCTCTGAAGGCAAACAACATGTTGTGGCAACAATCCTCTAAGGAGAGACACGAGTATAATCCATTTAGCCCTATTAACCTTGAAACTGCATTGTCCAGAATACCAAACTACATCAAATGTGTTCAGCAATGTGCTTAGAATTGGATAGGCTATCATTTTCACTTCCCTATCTTATGGATGCCAGCAGAACGATATTAGGCTCATTACAGATTGGCTAATAGGGATGAGGAACTAGCATGGAAAAAATTGCAAAGTAACCAGGGATTCAGACCTTTGACAGATACCACCTTCCATAGTTATTGCTTGAGTAACTTGCATGCAAAAAGTCAGTATCCAGACTCTGACTCAGACTAAAAGTTGCCTGAGGACATGCAACCCTTTCAGTTGGGGGGGATGTTTGGACCTCATAATGTACCATTTTGACTACATATTTTGTCAACACTTTACTGTTTCTAGTCTATATTTAAAGCTTACATTATCATTTCCATCTATTTTTCCCAAAGGTATATAAAGTTCTTCTCTTTACTATATGTTTAATTTGTCTTGCATATAATTATACATTACTTTTATATTTAATCATTAATCGAAGGTATATAGTTGTTGAGACAGTTTAAAGACCGCAGATAATCTATTTTGAAGATCGCGTTGCTGAAACAGTCAACAAGCATGCAAATCCCGTTGCTGAAACAACTAGTGATTTGTGATTTTGAAGGTGTATTTCAAGTATGACGGCAACAAGACAAAGACAAGCAAGGGAAGCTGTTACACAGACCATTATGCATCTAGTATTCTTGTATCCATCGTAACAACATTCTGCTATGGAAGAACGGAAAGACCCTGTTTTAGAACAGAAGATCAGATTTGGATAAAAATAGGATTTCTCTGATGTAACTGTAATAGATGTCTCCTCTTTAAAAAGAGGAGACATCATCATTAGAAGTTAGTTAGAGACTGCGGGAGGTGCATTAACCTGAACAGAGAAGGAGCGAGACTCTATTGTAATATGTTGCTTTTTGACAGATGAATAAAAGTTTTTTTAAACACTTCAATTTAATTTCTTTCTCTGGGGAATCTTGTGAGAAGGAAAGGGCCCGCCTTCATCACAAGTTTCACCCATTTGTTCCCGTAGTCTGTTAACTGTTTATGTTATTCGCACCTTGATTAAACCCTGTTTGCTGAAGATTATTTATGCAGTTCTGAAATCTCGTGTTTCCTGTTAGAACTCTGTTTTAAATTATTTACTGCATTGGTTTTATGCAATTCATTCTTGAGAAGCTATGAGTTACTTTATATCAGCAATCTATTTATGGAATGAATGTGTGATAATTTGATATCAGGAAACAGGTGCTGAAGATTCCTACTTGGAGGAATAGGGTCCTGTTCTCCATTATAGTTGATTGATCTTCCTTTTTGTAGAATGATTTCTTTTCATTATCTTTTCTAGGATTCTTTTAATGAAACTCTGCAATAAAAGGATTTTCTTTGTTGTAACACGAGTAGGCTTCAGCTTTGTTAAAGTGAGGTGTGGACAGTGTGGTTAATATAATTAGTGTAATAAATACTACAACCTTTCTTTGCTTTTGGAATTGAGCATATATAGTGTGTGATTGCCTTTGAAACAACCATACCTTCCTGGGTTGACAATTTATGTGGCACTTGAATTGTTAAAACAATTAAAGTGACCAACACTTACGTTGTTCTGTCACAATGATTTGATGTCCTTTTTGTAGCCATGATACCTTATAAGGAGTAGGGTGCACTGTTTTTACCAATCCCAACTTGTCCATCATCTCAGTAGAAACAAGGTTATTAGTGCTTCCACTGTCAATTACCACTTTGTAACATTTACCGTTGGACTTTCATTTAGTCCTGAATAGATTCTTCCTTTGAGTTGGTTCTCATGCTTATTTTTCTGCTTTAAGCACTATCCTTTTCAATAATAAGGATTCTCCTGCCTCTGGTGGTTCCTCAATTTCTTCCTTTGTTTCAGCAACATTCACATTTCTCTAGGTTGTTGAATTATTATGAGGATAGTCCCATGACCTATGTCCCCATTCACCACATGTAAAGCACCGAATATATCTTCCTCAGCCTCTACCTCTGGGTACAAACCTTCCTCGATCAGAGTCTCCTCTCTATGGTGATATGCTAGTAAAACCTCCTGCTTCATTATGGGAATGTCTAAATCTGGTTTTGAATGTTCCTCTTCCTCTTGCTGAACTCTTTCCTCGATTCCTCTGAATTTTCTTTCTCTGTATCTTCTCTTTTGCTTTTAAGGCTGCCTAGTAAGCATGTTCATTTGTCTTCAAATTTAGTAAACTGATCTCATCCTGGATATCACACCTCAAGCCATTTATATACCTGGCTACTTTCCCAACATCATCCTCTACATGTCCAACTCTGATATTCAGTTTATAAAACTCCTCAGTATATTCTTTCACTGTCATTCATTTTTGTTTCAAATTCTGTAATTGCTTAAAAATATTTAATTGATAATCCTTGGGTAGGAACTTACTTTTTAATTTTCTTACCATTTTTTACCATCGCTTGATTTTGGGCTTTTCTTTTCTCTATATGGATACTTGTAACTCCTCCCACCAGATAGCTGCATGACCCCTTATTATGGTAGCTACAAACTTCACTTTCCTTTTGTCTTCAACTTCTTGAAATTCAAAGTACTTGTCTAATGAACTGATATAGTCCATTAACTCTTCCATATTGAGATTTCCCTCATACAAAGGTACATCCACCTTTGGTCTTCCAGTTGCCTTAATCAACATTTTTATCATTTTAGCTGCGTCATATTCTGCTTATTATTCTTCCTCAGAAGTTTCCTCTGCTGCGCTGACATATCCTTCTTCAGGTGCTATCCTCTGGGCAACTTCTACTGTGTCCATTCTTGTACAAAGATGTCAAATTTCATTTATTTGAATTGTATTAGCTTCCAGTCTTCCATGACATATGCCATATCCTCTCCTGGGTGGCATCTTTGCTCCAACTTTCAAGAATAGACTCAAGTCTGCTCTGATACCAAATGATGCAGACTAGCTGTAGAAATATTAGAGTATGCGCAAAAACTCTAGAGTTTACACTTTACACAATATTATTACCCAAAACAACTCAACTACGTGGAATTCCTTACCGGAGGGTCCCACGATGAGCCTGATCAATCACTAGTGATCGCAAATTGCACAGTTTGAAATTAACTTTAACCCTTAAAATTTAGTCCTTGCGAAGTGTGAAACTGCATTGAGTCAACACGTGTCTTCCTCCTTTTCGCATTGAAAGTAAATTTGTTTACTTTGCGATGTCTTAACGCCTATATTCTGAACTTTGAGAATGTCGAAGTTTCTCCCCGGCGCTACGATCTCCACCGTTGGTTTAGTCCCGGATCCAACGATCCTCATTGTCTCTCAACTCCTCACTTCACATCGTTGATTAAACAATTGTACTTGTGACTCTTTAATGTTAAACCCAATTTTAAGCGATGTGCGATGGATTCAACTTGCGATGAGATCTCTCTCGTTGATCGGGTTCAGATCTACGACCCTTTTCGTGCCTACAATCCAATTGTCTTTCCACTATATAACTTAATATATATATGATTCAATAGATTTTTAAATCAATAATTCAAATAGAGAGCCCGATCAATACCAAAGCACTTGAAAATTAGTAATAAACGAATTTATAGAGCCAAGCCCTTGATCGACTGGTTATTACAATTGTTTATGCTTTCTCTGGTCTCTCCTCTTGCACACTTGTTTCACACTTGTCTCACTCTTTTCCACATTCTGCTCTCTTTCTCACACATATCTCATACATACATACATACATACATACATACATACATACATACATACATACATACATACATACATACATACATACATACATACATATATATATATATATATATATATCTCTAAAGCGATCCTTCTCACCTAAAATAGATTTCTGTTTGAACCACTTCTAACAAACAAATGATATCCTATTTCTAAGATCTTATCCTACTTGGTTCAATCTCCTCACCGAGAGAAACCAATTTCTATTTTATTTCCTAATTAATTTAACAAACCCAAACAAACTAAATTCTCTCATTTAAAACTAAGTAAAATATTAATGGCCAATGTTTATCCACCTCATGTTAGCCACAACATGTGAACATACAACCCCATTGATGGCTAAGTTTGGATGCTCCTACATCAATTTCCATGAGACCAAAGATGCCAGGAAGAAGCGAGAACTAATAATAGAGGTTGGGATATTTATTGGGTACACAGATACCCCCCACAACTATCGGGTGTATTTTATAGCACACAGGATGAAAGTTGTAAGGAGAGATGTGAAATTGTAATGAGGAGAAAGCCATGCGATTGTCCCTTGCGAGGGAGCTTGACTTGCATGCAGAAGAGGAACTCTTAGTTCCAAAGGATGAACCTTAGGATGTGGATCAGCCAAGAGCAGAGGAACAGAGAGTGGTAGAAACCACTCATGCAGAGGCATCCACTAGAAGTGGTAGGAAGTGCACCAGAGAGGTTGACAGATTGATGCTAGATGCAACAAATAATGTAGGTGCACCTACATTATAGTGCAGGCAGAGAAGGTCCCTAGACAGGTATATTGGATACATAGCTCTTATGAGAAAATGTATTATGACAGAACCATACTCTTTTGAGGAAGCATTGCAGTAGTTGGTATGGATTGATGCCATGGTTGAGGAGTATGACTCCATTATCAAAAATAGTTCATTAGAAGTGGTCCCAAGAGTAGTGGGGAAGTCAGTGGTTGGATCCAGGTAGATATATAAGGTGAAGAAAGAAGAAGATGGGAATGTGGAGAAATACAAGGCTATATTTGTGGCTAGAGGATTCTCACATGTAGAGGGGATTGACTATGAGGATAATTTTGCACCAGTTGCAAGGTAATCATCGATTAGATCCATGCTTGCACTCTTAGTGAAAATGGGATGGCAGATACATCAGATGGATGTAAAGACAACCTTTCTCAATGGAGTTATTGAGGAATAAGTGTACATTGAGCAACCATAATGTTTTGAGACCTTAGACAGGGAGTTTCATGTGTGCAGATTGAAGAGAGCACTATAAGAGCTGAAGCAAGCACCTCGTGCTTAGTAAACCAGGTTTGAAAACTATTTCACTGGGTTGGGATTCACAAAGAGTGAAGCGGATGTGAACCTATATCATATTGTGGTTTATGGTAAGATTTTTATTATCGTACTTTATGTAGATGATCTGATACTGATAGATGATGAGAATCTCATAACTTGTTGTAAAGAGGGCCTTGCAAGAGAGTTTGAGATGAAAGACATGGGGCTCTTGCATTATTTCCTTGGTTTGGAAATATGGCAAAGAGATGGAGAACTATTTGTATCTCAGGGAAAGTATGCCAAGGAGATTCTGAGGAAGTTCCACATGGAGGGCATCAAACCCATGGAGATTCCTCTTGTAGGAAACTGGAGGAAGGAGGATGCTACTTTAGGTGAGGTAGTGGATGCTACCGTTTACAGGCATCTTGTGGGTTCACTTATGTATTTCATGAATACACAACCAGAAATATGCTACACAGTTAACCAACTTACTCAAGTCATGGTTAAGCCTACCAAGCTCTTTTGGAAGGTGGGGAATGATGTTTTGAGATATCTCAGGGGCACTACAGATTATGGATTATCGTACAAACGGATAAAGTGAGTGAAGCTTCAAGACTTCACCAATGAAAATTGGGTAGGCAATCCATCAGATAGGAAGAGAACATTAGAAGACATATTCAACATAGGATCATCAACCATTTCTTGGTACAGTAGGAAATGAAGATCAGTTGCACTTAGTTCAGCATAGGCAGAGTACATGGTAGCTAGTCAGGCTGCATGTGAGGCGATATGGATGAGGAAGATACTTGTTGGTTTGTTTGATCATCAGATGGATCTGATAGTGATACATTGTGATAAAAAGAGTTGCATAAAATTCTCGGTTTATCTGGTATTCCATGACAGGTCCCAACATATTGATATCTGGTAGCACCATTGCTGAGATTATGTTCAGAGGTGCATTATGTTGTTGTAGTACATTCCCACGGAGGATTAGGATGCAGACATATTGACGATGGCGCCGTCAAGGAGAAAATTCGAATACCACAGAGGTAGGATCGGGATAGATGATAATCCCTTTCTTGTTGAGAGGGAGTGTTGAAAATCAACAAGATTGCGCCGTCAAGGAGAAAATTCGAATACCACAGAGGTAGGATTGGGATAGATGATAATCCCTTTCTTGTTGAGAGGGAGTGTTGAAAATCAACAAGAAAATGCACCACATACTAGTGTGGGATTGCAGTCACACATTGGTGAGGAATTCAGTTACACATTTGTGCTAAATGTGGGCATCTAATTTATTTTTCCCTTAAATAAATTGGACAATAAATTGTATTTTCATCTCATAACAACTTGTATCAATTGACAAAGTCATGAAGACTGAGTTAGCTCAAGAATTTTCAGTAAGGGTCTAAGATGAGGTATGTAGAGTGATTCTAATATTTTGGGGGTCCAGTTGCAGTTGTCGCACTAGTGTGGTGTGAGTGTAATTAGTTAACTCAAATTAATTGAGTTAAAATCAATTTAACTAGTTTTAATTGAGAGAAGAATTACTGAGAAGTCCAGTGAATTAAATTAGATTTAATTCACAAGTAGTGATCAATCAGATAACTGATGATTCACATTAATAGCTGCATGCATGTCAGTTCTGATGAAGACTTAGTTGAGAAAGAGATTAAAGGGAACATAAATATCTGTTGTATAATTAGCAAATTTCCCGGATGAAATTATAAAGTCATGGGAAGGCCTTGATGAGTTGCACAATCAAGGAAGGTTGAATTTCCTATTTAATAGGGATTTATCTCTCTAGGAATTGCGTGAGCAAGGTAGGCTGGAGGAAGGCAAGGAATTGGCTAAGTGTTTGTCCAAGTTTTCCTAGATCAGTGTGAGACTATTGGTAGAGTGTAGGATATTCTTGTGAGCAAGAATAAATTGTATTGTTTCATGATTCCTTAAATTTATACAATATATGACAGAGGTTTTTTTAGCAGTTGTTTTCCCCAGGAATATCTTGTGTTGTGTGATTGATTTACTTCTTTCTCTTACTTGCATGTTATTGAGCGATCATGTTTTATATTCCGCAAATATTCTAGAAGGATTTAGTATCTTGTTTTAGTACATCACAAGATCAGATTGAATCCATTGGTAAAATTTATACAACAACAACCCACACTCCTTAAATATCAACTGCAATGCTAGGTAACCTTCCCATGGGGAGTGTTAGGGTCCTATATTTGATAGGATCTCAAGGTGATTGAGTTTATTCTTTCGGTCAGATTTAATTTGTAAAATGATTTCCAATCTGCAAATAATTTTCAAAATAAAAATAAAAAGTAGATAACATAAAAACTCAAAAGAGGGTATATGTTATAAATAAAAATATATAAGATGTGAACCCCATCAAAAAGAAGAAAAACAATAAATTCTGAAAGTGTTGCACATCCAAATGCCACTACTCTTAGTTTAGCTTACTTCTAAAAATAAATTGTTTGCATGTTGTTTAAAATGCCACAAAATTTCAATAAAATTCAATCACATAGTTTAATCATGATTGAATTAGGTTTAAATTTCTTGTCAATAGGTAGTGAAAAATAATTTGTCAAACTAATTAATCTTGAGAGATGATTAGTTACATATAAAATAAAATTGGTTCAATAGTTTAATATGAACCAAGGTAGGTGTCGTAACATCAATTATTTTAATAAGTTAGCATAAGTAGATGAAATAATTTCAAAATGATAAGGTAGGATGTGGATGCAGAAGAGTGAAAAAGTTAAAAATGTTAGGAAGATTATTATTTTTGTAGGCATCCATGTCAATAAAAAGTTAGGCTGTAGATGCTCTAAATAAAGGAGGCAAATGAAATAAAATTTCAGGTGGTAGATTCTCTAAATAAAGAAGGCAAACAAAACGTTAGGGAAGCAAGAAAGAAAAAGAAAAGCTTCATTTTGTTTTAAAGGTTTTGATTGGTTGCTAGCCTAAATGCGCCTATGGTAAAGTTATTTGTATGGTTTAAATTCTGATTATTAATTTTTATCTTAAAGTTTTAAACCATACCAAATTTCACCCCCCACTCTCATTTCATGCATTTCCCTTTTCATTTCCTTCCCCTTTCATATTTCCATACATTTCATTAAAAACCCCACATTCCACTTTTCCCATAGACCAAAACCCATTTATCTAGAAATCTGATTTTTTAGATATATTATAAGCTTCGCCACCCATTGAAAATCATGTTATATAAACCATAGACCTTATCATTACATATGTCACATATTATATATATAACAAGAGCCACCCAAAACATTGGTGGGGACCCTTGTGCCTCATCGCATATTGCCATTGCAAAGTTTTGTTACAACAATCGAATGCCAAAATTATAAATCGCCAATGTGATGTGAAGTTAGACCCAATCCCCACGGCGCTTTATTTTCCATTTCATTTTCCTTTGAAAAACATCAAAATTTACCTTTTCATCGCTTTTCCCTTGCTCCGCTTCCCATTTCCCGATCACGATTGAAGTGGGGCCCTTCATCAAATTTCACACTTTTTACATGTTTCGAGTTGAAACTAAACTCTAAATAATGTGATTGTTGATTTTGTGATATCACATCGCATTTGACTTACCTTTGTGAGCTTCCGCAGTTTATCTATTTTAATTTGTGATGCGGTAATATTGGCCCCACCTCTACAGCTCTGCCCCCCCACTTTATAGCCATTGCAATCCATTCATACATCATATAAACTCCATAACACTTACCGCTTAAACCTTTCATCGATTCATAACACTCCGCCTGATTTCCAGTGGGTTGCTCTTCCCCGGACTTCACAAAGTTTAGGTGTTAACCCTGCAGCTCATAGCTAAAAGCTAAAGGTTATGTTGTGCACCTACGATCCAGTCCCACCTCCCTCCACGTTACTTCCCTTTTCACATCACACCACTGATTCCTTTTTATATTGTAAACTGTTCAATCTGCGATATGTGATAATGCTATGGATGCGATAAAGTTCGGAAATCAAAACTAAAGGATTTCAGGTCTGGTATAATGAGTTTTTCAATGTTTTTTTTAGAAAAATGGTTAATCACGGCAAAATGGCTTCGGGTGAAAAAACAACAGAGAGGTCGGGTTGGGCAGCAAAAGGCATTCAGCACAGGGCGTTGATACAACTCATTTTACCAGCACAATAGTAAAATGATGTCCACGTCCTAACTACCCCAATACATCAACACTTACTCTGCACAACACATTCCACTGAAGCTATAATTTTGTAATATTTAGAGTTTTTAGTTCAAGTCTATTAGAGACTTTTTCTGCAAATAAAAGTTTGATTTTCATTTTATAGTGTGTGTTTTTATTTTTTTTAAAAATGACTTCCAAGAGACCATATACAAGATCTCATACTGATCCCAAACCTCCTGACATAGTGGATGATCCTTAAAGGGTTGAAAGAAGAACTAAGAATAATTCAAAGAAATCAGTTAAATAGATAAGTTCATCAAAAAGCCTGTTAGAGACTGTTTTTACAAATAAAAGTTTGATTTTCATTTTATAGTGTGTGTTTTGATTTTTTTTTTAAATGACTTGCAAGAGACCTTATACAAGATCTCATCCTAATCCCAAACCTCTTGAAATAGTGGATGATCCTTAAAGGGTTGAAAGAAGAACTAAGAATACTTCAAATAAATCAGTTAAATACATAAGTTCATCAGAAAGCCTGGGAAGTAATAATCCTCTTCCAAGAGCACAATCCCTTCCTGTTAAGCTTGAGTCACTACAAGATATCGAATTTGAATTAAATTTTGAGCAAAGCCTCTTTAGAAGTAAATTCATAAATTGGTTAGATACAATAGTCCTTGACCAATCGATTCTACATCCATATTCACCTAAAAGTCTATCTTCTTTAAAATCCAATCAAGAAATTGTCCAGGATTTTAAGATCCTCAAAGATTTGGTAATAGAATTTACTTTAGCAATTACAGATGCCTATCTTCAACAATTAGTAGAATTATTTGCATTAAATATTGATGCTTCATCTATCACATCCCAAACAATTCAACAAATATCTGTGAGTCCAACCCCTTTTGAAAATTTTACTACTTATCCTCTCATAAACACTCAAAGGTCTTCATCTCCATCACTTCATCCATCCTCTCCTTTGCATATAGTTCATTCCTTACCACCTCCTCCACCACTTATTAATCCATTACCTGTCAACCCTCCAACCCCAATCATGGCTGCACGTTATGCTCCCTTCAATCTTTCTCAAAATCTAGGGGCTATGTCCCAAGGCTATCAATCTAAAATACCCCAATTTGATAACACCCAGCACATTACTACTCAGCAGCATGTTGACATAATGAATGATTTCTTTGATCGATATGAGATTGATGTTGATGATGTTATTTGTTCAAACCCTTGGAGACGAGGTCAGGGAATGGTTTATATCTTTACCAGCTGCTTCCATCAATGATCTAGCAGTTCTACAACGTCAATTTCTAGATAGATGGCAAGTTAAAAAGAACACCCTCCAAATTCTCTCAGAATATGAAAATATCAAAAGAGATAATGGAGAGAGTGTGTAGGATTACTGTGCCAGATTCAACTCTATTTATAATGCTATTCCTGCTTGCATAAAACCACCCGAAGGATTAGTGCTAATTAAGTTTCCAAATGGTTTTGAAACAAACATAGCTTATCAGTTAAGAGAGAGGAATCCTGACATTTTAGAGGAAATGAAAACCATAGCTATCAGTGTAGAAGCCAATTTATTGGCCAAAAGAGCTACAATGAGAGCTAGGAAGAGAGTTACAATAAAAGAAGAAGCATCAACCTCTAGCATTGATGCCAAGATAGATTCTTTAATGAGGGAAATGGGATGAATGATGATTGATAGAAACATCCCTAGGGAAAATAAAAACCCTCCCCAAAACCACAATCAAAATAATAGGAGGAATCAACCACATATTAAACAAAGGGGACCTGACCAAAAAATTAGACCCCCTTTTCAAGATAATTATGTTGATGAAAATGGAGAGATCATTTAAGAGGAAGAATAAAACCAAGTTAATATGTTTGGTTTACAAAATAATGATACTATTTTCTCATAGAAGAAGACCAAAAGCTATTTTCATTAGCTCAAACAGAGCTTGAATCAGATGAATGTGAAGAATATAAACAAGGATTTGAAAATTCCATTATGGAGGTGCACAAAAAATATAATCTTAGGAGCAGAAAAAGTTTTAAAAATATTGCTAAAAATAATACTGATCAACCTCCCAAAATTTCCTCTGATTCAGATCCTAAGAAAACAGTAGAATAGTCTTCTAAGAAATCTGCTGAAACTCCTGGTAAGAAACCTTCAAAGGTTTTTACTAAAAAGACAATTGATTTTATCTCTAAAAAAAATCAAATTGATGTTCCAACCACGAGTCAACAAACCCTTCTTAAATCCAAAGAGACTGTCGATGTAATTGGCATTCCTATTGTTGTTAGGATTCACTCATCATTTAATATTGAAAATGAACTAGCTAAAGTAAAAATTCCCATGCCTTTGAAAGAGCTAATGAAAAAACAAACATACAAAACTCAGGTAATGGAAGTACTGGAAATAGGGGAAACTGATGACACTCTCAATCTGATTGATGATCAACTTGAATTGTTGTTTGGTCCAGAAGTAGATGGTAAGTTACAAGAAGGAGTAGTCCCTCATTTCTATGTCAGCTTAAACATACATGATAAAATCCTACATAATGCTATGCTGGATTCAGGGGCTTCACACAACTTAATGCCCAAAGTTGTAATGGAAAAGTTAGTTATTGACATCACTAGGACGAACAAAGATCTATACTCATTTGATTCAAGTAAAGTGAAGTGTTTAGGTCTCCTCAAGGACTTGCGTATAACTTTGTCTCAAATCCTAGCCAAAAGCCTAGTTATGGACATTGTCGTAGCAGAAATTCCTCCTAAATATGTCATGCTTTTATCACGTTCTTGGGGAGAAAAGTTACAAGGAAATCTTCAACTAGATATGACTTTTGCTACAATACTAGTCTTTGGCCAACAAATAAGGTTATATAGGGAAACTCTCATGAAATATATGGTAAGAAGTCAAGAAAAACTCATAATTACCCTCTATATTCTGTTCCCATTGATTTATATTCATTCATATTATTCAATGATACTGAAATGGAAGTCCAATTTGGAAATTACCTGGATAAACCTGAAAACATAGCTCTAATCAAACAATTAACTCCTACTTTAGAACTCTTCTGGAATATTACCTTTGATGGGGTTTATAGTAAAGAAGGCTCTAAAGCATGAATCTGGTTATATAATCCAGCTAATATTCATTTTGAAGGGAATTCCTATAAACTAAATTTCCAGCGCACCAATAATATTGCTGAATATGAAGCTCTGATGTTAGGTTTGCAGTCGCTTAAGAAATTAGGCTCCAAAATAATTACTGTGCAGGGAGATTCTGAATTAATCATTAAACAAATAAAAGGAGAATATGCTGCTAAACACCCTAGATTAAGAGCTTATAGAAATGCAGTGCTCGATTACTTACATACTTTTGTGGAATATGATCTAGCAGTAATTCCAAGAAGTCAAAATGTCATAGCTAATAGTCTTGTTGTTTCTGCAAGAACTTGAAAAATACCTCACCCGAATAAACTGCACATAATTGAAATTAAACATCGATCTGCAATACCAGATAACATGCGATACTGGTAGGTTTTCGGGAATGACAAATAGAGTGAAAACTTCTTGCTGTCAAAAGGTGAGTTTGAGGAAGCACAAATAGATTTGGATAATCAGGAACATAAACCACAAGATCATGTGGAAAATTCAATAGTTGTATATAATCCTTTGGAAAACCAGTGTGATAGATTAGATGTAAATAATCATTTAGATGAAAGTGTGCATAAATTAGAAATTCATGAAATAGATCCTGAAAAGGAAGATTTTGAAATGCTTCAACTAAAAGATAATGTTTTTCCCCAGGGATTAGCTCCATTAGAATACCTTTTTGACGTCAATGATGTACCAAAGAAGCCTAAAATTGAGCCCATTGGAGCATAATTTGAGGAATGTAACATAGGTATTGAACAAAACTTGAAGATGATTGAACTATCAAAAAAATTACCTCTTATTACCAAACAGAAATATATAGCCCTATTCAAAGAATACATTGATGTGTTCGCTTGGAGTTACGAGGATCTAAAAGTTTACGATTCCAACATCATTCACCACAAAATTCCAATTAGAGAAGAACAAAAGCCTTTCAAACAAAAACTTCGGAGGATAAATACATATTTGTTACCTTTAGTTGAGAAAGAAGTTAAACGAATATATGATGCTAAAATAATTTTCCCTCTCAGATATTTGAATTGGGTGTCAAACATAGTACCAACTAGAAAGAAAACTGGAGAAATCAGGTTGTGCATTGACTTTAGAAACCTGAATAAGGTTTCCCTGAAAGATAACTATCCCTTACCCAAAATGGACCATATATTACAAAAGGTGAGAGGATTAACTAGGATATCATTATTAGATGGTTTCTCTGGCTATAACTAAGTCTTGGCTGATCCAGAAGATCAAGATAAAACAACTTTTACCACTCCATGGGGCACTTTCATATATGTGAAAATTCCTTTTGGACTGATGAATGCTGGGGCCACGTTCCAAAGAGCAATGGAAATTGCCTTTTTAGAAGAGATTAGCCTCTTTATTGTAATATATCTAGATGATATAACTATGTATTCAAATTCCGATGAAGAACACTTGAGACATTTGAGACGAGTCTTTGAGAAATGCAAGAAATTCGGCATATCTTTAAATCCTAAGAAAACACTATTTGGCCTACAAGAAGGAAAAATGTTAGGACATATCATATCAAAAGATGGAGTTAGAATTGACCGTAATAAAATTGGAGCAACCCTAAAGATTAGTCCCCCAAGAAACATTAAATAAATTCAATAATTCATCAGGAAAATATTTTTTTTGAGAATATTTATCCCTAATCTTGCTGAACTTCTTAGAAACAACCAATATTCTCAAGAAATATTCTGAAATCAAATGGAGTATAGAAGCTAGGAAATATTTTGACATGGTAAAACAGGCATTAACTAAAGCACCAGTGTTGATCAGTCTAGATTTTACTAAAGATTTTATAATATTTTCTTTTGTTTTGAGCACACTATTGTAGCTGTTTTACTGCAGAAAAACAATGAAGGATTTGAGAAGCCAATAGCTTTCTTCAACAAATATTTAAGAGATTATTCTCTCAAGTATAACATCATGGAAAAGTATGCTGTTTCACTAGTCAAGGAAATAAAAGATTTTAGAGTTTATATTCTGCATTCACATATAATTTCTTATGTACCTAATGTTGCGGTAAAAGATATTTTAACGTAGAATGGAATAGATGGAAAAAGAGGAAAATGGATTGCAGTAATTTTAGAGTATCATCTGAAAATAAAACCTTCCAAAATAATTAAAGGGCAAGTACTTCCACAAATTATGGCTAAGTCCAATTTTCAAGCTCTGGACATAAACTTGGTGGCAGCTTTGGATGATCAAGAGGAGCAGGAGACTCCACAAATCAATGAAGAATTTTTAAATTCTCCTTGACAATATTATGAATAATTTTCATGAGGGATACTGTGGTGGTCACATGTACTAGAAGACTACTATAAATAAGATTCTCAGGGCTGGTTCTTACTGGCCCACCCTATTTTCTGATGTCCACAAGAAATTCACAACCTGTCACAAGTGCCAAGTTTTTTAAGGTAAAAAGAAACTCCTACCCTTTCCTCTCAAACCAATTTCTATTGAAAGCCCATTCTAACAATGGGGTTTGGATTTCATAGGTGAAATCCATCCTCCTTCCTCTGACCAACACAAATGGATTTTAACAGCCATAGAATACTTCACTAAGTGGATAGAGGCCATCCCTTCCAGAAATCCCACTAATTCCATTATCACCAAGTTCCTTGATACCAATATCCTGTCCAGATTTGGCAGCTCAAGGAAAATCATCACTGACAATGCAACAACCTTTAAGTCTAAAAATATGGTTGAATTCCGTGATAAATATCATATTTCTTTAGGACATTCAACAACCTATTACCCACAAGGTAATGGACTGGCTGAATAATCCAATAAGAGTCCGGTAAGCATCATCAAGAAATTATTAGAACAAAATAGAAAATCTTGGCATAATAAGTTAGTCAGTGCACTTTGGGCTGACAGGCTTACTACAAAGAAGTCCATTGGTATGTCACCATACCAACTTATCTATGGAATGGATGCTATTTTTCTATCTTCTCTAGCACATCTAGTGATGAACATGATGCAAGAGTTACAAGTGGAACCAAATTATGCACTCAGAAGTATCCATCAAACAATTCAGTTGTAGAAAACAAGAGAAGAGGTATATAACAAAACACAGCTTTTCCAGGAAAATATCAAGAAATTTTTTGACAAAAGGACCAAGGCAGCTGATTTTACTATTGGTGACAAAGTTTTAAAATGGGATGCAAGGAGAGAAGATAAAGGGAAGGATATCAAGTTTGATAATCTATGGATGGGACCATATATTATAAATGATTTTAGAGGTGAAAATGCATTTTTTCTAACAGATATAGATGGAATAGAGTTACCTAGTGGTCCTGTAAATGGAAGGATGTTGAAGAATTATTTCTCCTAGTCTAAAGATTCTTTTTTAATCATTTTAAATATCATAGTCAACATAGATTGGATTGGATGATTTGCTTATTAAGGTTGAAGCTCGCAGAAAAGGCCCTAAGCCATGGTCAATAGACCATCATAATATTTGAAGCAGAAAAGGAATCAAATTATAGATTGCTCAGATGTGCAGAAGGATAAGGCTACTAATCATAGGTTCTTGACACTTCATTGCATGAAAGTGCCATCCCCAATTGGAGCCATTGTTAGGGTCCTATATTTCATAGGACCTCAAGGTGACAGAGTTTATTCTTTCGGTTAAATTTACTTTGTAAAATGATTTCCAATCTGAAAATAATTCTCAAAATAAAAATAAAAAGGAGATAACATAAAAAATCAAAAGAGGGTGTATGTTATAAATAAAAATATATAAGATGTGAACCCCATCAAAAAGAAGAAAAAAAATAAATTCTAAAAGTGTTGCACATCCAAATGCCACTACTCTTAGTTTAGCTTACTTCTAAAAACAAATTGTTTGCATGTTGTTTAAAATGCCACAAAATTTCAATAAAATTCAATCACATAGTTTAATCATGATTGAATTAGGTTTAAATTTCTTGTCAATAGGTAGTGAAAAATAATTTGTCAAACTAATTAATCTTGAGAGATGATTAGTTACATATAAAATAAAATTGGTTCAATAGTTTAATATGAACCAAGGTAGGTGTCGTAACATCAGTTATTTTAATAAGTTAGCATAAGTAGATGAAATAATTTCAAAATGATAAGGTAGGATGTGGATGCAGAAGAGTGAAAAAGTTAAAAATGTTAGGAAGATTATTATTTTTGTAGGCATCCATGTCAATAAAAATTTAGGCTGTAGATGCTCTAAATAAAGGAGGCAAATGAAATAAAATTTCAGGTGGTAGATTCTCTAAATAAAGAAGGCAAACAAAACGTTAGGGAAGCAAGAAAGAAAAAGAAAAGCTTCATTTTGTTTTAAAGGTTTTGATTGGCTGCTAGCCTAAATGCGCCTATGGTAAAGTTATTTGTATGGTTTAAATTTTGATTATTAATTTTTATCTTAAAGTTTTAAACCATAGCACATTTCACCCCCCACTCTCATTTCATGCATTTCCCTTTTCATTTCCTTCCCCTTTCATATTTCCACACATTTCTTTAAAAACCCCACATTCCACTTTTCCAATAGACCAAAACCCATTTATCTAGAAATCTGATTTTTTTAGATATATTATAAGCTTCGCCACCCATTGACAACCGTGTTATATAAACCATAGAACTTATCATTATATATGTCACATATTATATATATAACAAGAGCTGCCCAAAAAATTGGTGGCACCCCTTGTGCCTCATCGCATATCGCCATTGCAAAGTTTTGTTACAACAATCGAATGCCAAAATTATAAATCGCCAATGTGATGCGAAGTTAGACCCAATCCCCACGGCGCTTTATTTTCCATTTCATTTTCCTTTGAAAAACATCAAACTTTACCTTTTCATCACTTTTACCTTGCTCCACTTCCCATTTCCCGATCACGATTGAAGTGGGGCCCTTCATCAAATTTCACACTTTTTACATGTTTCGCATTGAAACTAAACTCTAAATAATGTGATTGTTGATTTTGTGATATCGCATCGCATTTGAGTTACCTTTGTGAGCTTCCGCAGTTTATCTATTTTAATTTGTGATGCGGTAATATTGGCCCCACCTCTACAGCTCTGCCCCCCCACTTTATATCCATTGCAATCCATTCATACATCATATAAACTCCATAACACTTACCGCTTAAACCTTTCATCGATTCATAACACTCCACCTGATTGCCAGTGGGTCCCTCTTCCCCGGATTTCACAAAGTTTAGGTGTTAACCCTGCAGCTCATAGCTAAAAGCTAAAGGTTTTGATGTGCACCTACGATCCAGTCCCACCTCCCTCCACGTTACTTCCCTTTTCACATCACGCCACTGATTCCTTTTTATATTGTAAACTGTTCAATCTGCGATATGTGATAATGCTATGGATGCGATAAAGTTCGGAGATCAAAAATAAACGATTTCAGGTCTGGTATAATGAGTTTTTCAATGTTTTATTTAGAAAAAGGGTTAATCACGGCAAAATGGCTTCGGGTGAAAAAACAACAGAAAGGTCGGGTTGGGCAGCAAAAGGCATTCAGCACAGGGCGTTGATACAACTCATTTTGCCAGCACAACAGTAAAATGCTGTCCACGTCCTAACTACCCCAATACATCAACACTTACTCTGCACAACGCATTCCACTGAAGCTATAATTTTGTAATAGTCATAGTTTTTAGTTCAAGTCTATTAGAGACTTTTTTTGCAAATAAAAGTTTGATTTTCATTTTATAGCACGTGTTTTGATTTTTTTTAAAAATGACTTCCAAGAGACCGTATACAAGATCTCATCCTGATCCAAAACCTCCTGACATAGTGGATGATCCTTAAAGGGTTGAAATAAGAACTAAGAATACTTCAAAGAAATCAGTTAAATAGATAAGTTCATCAAAAAGCCTGTTAGAGATTGTTTTTGCAAATAAAAGTTTGATTTCATTTTATAGTGTGTGTTTTGATTTTTTTTTTAAAATGACTTCCAGGAGACCTTATACAAGATCTCATCCTAATCCCAAACCTCCTGAAATAGTGGATGATCCTTAAAGGGTTGAAAGAAGAACTAAGAATACTTCAAATAAATCAGTTAAATAGATAAGTTCATCAGAAATCCTGGGAAGTAATAATCCTCTCCCAAGAGCACAATCCCTTCATGTTAAGCTTGAGTCACTACAAGATATCGAATTTGACTTAAAGTTTGAGCAAAGCCTCTTTAGAAGTAAATTCATAAATTGGTTAGATACAATAGTCCTTGACCAATCGATTCTACATCCATATTCACCTAAAAGTCTGTCTTCTTTAAAATCCATTCAAGAAATTGTCCAGGATTTTAAGATTTCCAAAGATTTGGTATTAGAATTTACTTTAGCAATTACAGATGCCTATCTTCAACAATTAGTAGAATTATTTGCATTAAATACTGATGCTTCATCTATCACATCCCAAACAATTCAACAAATATCTGTGAGTCCAACCCCTTCTGAAAATTTTACTACTTATCCTCTCATAAACACTCAAAGGTCTTCATCTCCATCACTTCATCCATCCTCTCATTTGCATATAGTTCATTCTTTACCACCTCCTCCACCACTTATTAATCCATTACCTGTCAACCCTCCAACCCCAATCATGGCTGCACGTTATGCTCCCTTCGATCTTCCTCAAAATCTAGGGGCTATGCCCCAAGGCTATCAATCTAAAATACCCCAATTTGATAACACCCAACACATTACTACTCAGCAGCATGTTGAAATAATGAATGATTTCTTTGATCGATATGAGATGATGTTGATGATGTAATTTGTTCAAACCCTTGGAGATGAGGTCAGGAAATGGTTTATATCTTTACCAGCTGCTTCCGTCAATGATCTAGTAGTTCTACAACGTCAATTTCTAGATAGATGGAAAGTTAAAAAGAACACCCTCCAAATTCTCTCAGAATATGAAAATATCAAAAGAGATAATGGAGAGAGTGTGCAGGATTACTGTGCCAGATTCAACTCTATTTATAATGCTATTCCTGCTTGCATAAAACCACCCGAAGGATTATTGCTAATTAAGTTTCCAAATGGTTTTGAAACAAACATAGCTTATCAGTTAAGAGAGAGGAATCCTGACATTTTAGAGGAAATGAAAACCATAGCTATCAGTGTAGAAGCCAATTTATTGGCCAAAAGAGCTACAATGAGAGCTAGGAAGAGAGTTACAATAAAAGAAGAAGCATCAACCTCTAGCATTGATGCCAAGATAGATTCTTTAATGAGGGAAATGGAATGAATGATGATTAATAGAAAAATCCCTAGGGAAAATAAAAACCCTCCCCAAAACCACAATCAAAATAATAGGATGAATCAACCACATATTAAACAAAGGGGACCTGACCAAAAAATTAGACCCCCTTTTCAAGATAATTATGTTGATGAAAATGGAGAGATCATTTAAGAGGAAGAATAAAACCAAATTAATATGTTTGGTTTACAAAATAATGATACTATTTTCTCATAGAAGGAGACCAGAAGCTATTTTCATTAGCTCAAACAGAGCTTGAATCAGATGAATGTGAAGATTATAAACAAGGATTTGAAAATTCCATTATGGAGGTGCACAAAAAATATAATCTTAGGAGCAGATTTTTTTTTAAAAATATTGCTAAAAATAATACTGATCAACCTCCCAAAATTTCCTCTGATTCAGATCCTAAGAAAACAGTAGAATAGTCTTCTAAGAAATTTGCTGAAACTCCTGGTAAGAAACCTTCAAAGGTTTTTACTAAAAAGACGATTGATTTTATCTCTAAAAAAAATCAAATTGATGTTCCAACCACGAGTCAATAAACCCTTCTTAAATCCAAAGAGACTGTCGATGTAATTGGCATTCCTATTGTTGTTAAGGTTCACTCATCATTTAATATTGAAAATGAACTATCTAAAGTCAAAATTCCCATGCCTTTGAAAGAGCTAATGAAAAAACAAACATACAAAACTCAGGTAATGGAAGTACTGAAAATAGGGGAAACTGATGACACTCTCAATCTGATTGATGATCAACTTGAATTGTTGTTTGGTCCAGAAGTAGATGGTAAGTTACAAGAAGGAGTAGTCCCTCATTTCTATGTTAGCTTAAACATACATGATAAAATCATACATAATGCTATGCTGGATTCAGGGGCTTCACACAACTTAATGCCCAAAGTTGTAATGGAAAAGTTAGTTATTGACATCACTAGGACCTACAAAGATCTATACTCATTTGATTCAAGTAAAGTGAAGTGTTTAGGTCTCCTCAAGGACTTGCGTATAACTTTGTCTCAAATCCTAGCCAAAAGCCTAGTTATGGACATTGTCGTAGCAGAAATTCCTCCTAAATATGTCATGCTTTTATCACGTTCTTGGGGAGAAAAGTTACAAGGAAATCTTCAACTAGATATGACTTTTGCTACAATACTAGTCTTTGGCCAACAAATAAAGTTATATATGGAAACTCTCATGAAATATATGGTAATAAGTCAAGAAAAACTCATAATTACCCTCTATATTCTGTTCCCATTGATTTAGATTCATTCATATTATTCAATGATACTGAAATGGAAGTCCAATTTGGAAATTACCTGGATAAACCTGAAAAAATAGCTCTAATCAAACAAATAACTCCTACTTTAGAACTCTTCTGGAATATGACCTTTGATGGGGCTTATAGTAAAGAAGGCTTTGAAGCATGAATCTGTTTATATAATCCAGCTAATATTCATTTTGAAGGGAATTCCTATGAACTAAATTTCTAGCGCACCAATAATATTGCTGAATATGAAGCTCTGATGTTAGGTTTGCAGTTGCTTAAGAAATTAGGCTCCAAAATAATTACTGTGCAGGGAGATTCTAAATTAATCATTAAACAAATAAAAGGAGAATATGCTGCTAAACACCCTAGATTAAGAGCTTATAGAAATGCAGTGCTCGATTACTTACATACTTTTGTGGAATATGATCTAGCAGTAATTCCAAGAAGTCAAAATGTCATAGCTAATAGTCTTGTTGTTTCTGCAAGCACTTGAAAAATACCTCACCCGAATAAACCGCACACAATTGAAATTAAACATCGACCTGCAATACCAGATAACATGTGATACTGGTAGGTTTTCGGGAATGACAAACAGACTGAAAACTTATTGCTATCAAAAGGTGAGTTTGAGGAAACACAAATAGATTTGGATAATCAGGAACATAAACCACAAGATCATGTGGAAAATTAAATAGTTGTATATAATCCTTTGGAAAACCAGTGTGATAGATTAGATGTAAATAATAATTTAGATGAAAGTGTGCATAAATTATAAATTCATGAAATAGATCCTAAAAAGGAATATTTTGAAATGCTTCAACTAAAAGATAATGTTTTTCCCCAGGGATTAGCTCCATTAGAATACCTTTTTGACATCAATGATGTACCAAAGAAGCCTAAAATTGAGCCCATTGGAGCATAATTTAAGGAATGTAACATAGGTATTGAACAAAACTTGAAGATGATTGAACTATCAAAAACATTACCTCTTATTACCAAACAGAAATATATAGCCCTATTCAAAGAATACATTGATGTGTTCGCTTGGAGTTATGAGGATCTAAAAGTTTACGATTCCAACATCATTCAACACAAAATTCCAATTAAAGAAGAACAAAAGCCTTTCAAACAAAAACTTCGGAGGATAAATACATATTTGTTACCTTTAGTTGAGAAAGAAGTTAAACGAATATATGATGCTAAAATAATTTTCCCTCTCAGATATTTGAAATGGGTGTCAAACATAGTACCAACCAGAAAGAAAACTGGAGAAATCAGGTTGTGCATTGACTTTAGAAACCTGAATAAGGTTTCCCTGAAAGATAACTATCCCTTACCCAAAATGGACCATATATTACAAAAGGTGATAGGATTAACTAGGATATCATTACTAGATGGTTTCTCTGGCTATAACTAAGTCTTGGTTGATCCAGAAGATCAAGATAAAACAAATTTTATCGCTCCATGGGGCACTTTCATATATGTGAAAATTCCTTTTGGACTGATGAATGCTGGGGCCACGTTCCAAAGAGCAATGGACATTTCCTTTTTAGAAGAGATTAGCCTCTTTATTGTAATATATCTAGATGATATAACTATGTATTCAAATTCCGATGAAGAACACTTGAGACATTTGAGACGAGTCTTTGAGAAATGCAAGAAATTCGACATATCTTTAAATCCTAAGAAAACACTATTTGGCCTACAAGAAGGAAAACTGTTAGGACATATCATATCAAAAGATGGAGTTAGAATTGACCGTAATAAAATTGAAGCAACCCTAAAGATCATTCCCCCAAGAAACATTAAAGAAATTCAATAATTCATCAGGAAAATAATTTTTTTGAGAATATTTATCCCTAATCTTGCTGAACTTCTTAGAAACAACCAATATTCTCAAGAAATATTCTGAAATCAAATGGAGTATAGAAGCTAGGAAATATTTTGACATGGTAAAATAGGCATTAACTAAAGCACCATTGTTGATCAGTCTAGATTTTACTAAAGATTTTATAATATTTTCTTTTGCTTCTGAGCACACTATTGTAGCTGTTTTACTGCAGAAAAACAGTGAAGGATTTGAGAAGCCAATAAATTTCTTCAACAAATATTTAAGAGATCATTCTCTCAAGTATAACATCATGGAAAATTATTTTGTTTCACTAGTCAAAGCAATAAAATATTTTAGAGTTTATATTCTGCATTCACATATAATTTCTTATGTAACTAATGTTGCGGTAAAAGATATTTTAACGCAGAATGGAATAGATGGAAAAAGAGGAAATGGATTGCAGTAATTTTAGAGTATCATATGGAAATAAAACCTTCCAAACTAATTAAAGGGCAAGTACTTCCACAAATTATGGCTAAGTCCAATTTTCAAGCTCTGGACATAAACTTGGTGGCAGCTTTGGATGATCAAGAGGAGCAGGAGACTCCACAAATAAATGAAGAATTTTTAAATTCTACCTGACAATATTATGAATAATTTTCATGAGGGATACTGTGGTGGTCACATGTACTAGAAGACTACTATAAATAAGATTCTCAGGGCTGGTTCTTACTGGCCCACCCTGTTTTCTGATGTGCACAAGAAATTCACAACCTGTCACAAGTGCCAAGTTTTTTAAGGTAAAAAGAAACTCCTACCCTTGCCTCTCAAACCAATTTCTATTGAAAGCCCATTCTAACAATGGGGTTTGGATTTCATAGGTGAAATCCATCCTCCTTCCTCTGACCAACACAAATGGATTTTAACAGCCATAGATTACTTCACTAAGTGGATAGAGGCCATCCCTTCCAGAAATCCCACTAATTCCATTATCACCAAGTTCCTTTATACCAATATCCTGTCCTGATTTGGCGGCCCAAGGAAAATCATCACTGACAATGCAACAACCTTTAAGTCTAAAAATATGGTTGAATTATGTGATAAATATCATATTTCTTTAGGACATTCAACAACCTATTACCCACAAGGTAATGGACTGGCTGAATAATCCAATAAGAGTCCGGTAAGCATCATAAAGAAATTATTAGAACAAAATAGAAAATCTTGGCATAATAAGTTAGTCAGTGCACTTTGGGCTGACAGGCTTACTACAAAGAAGTCCATTGGTATGTCACCATACCAACTTGTCTATGGAATGGATTCTATTTTTCCATCTTCTCTAGCACATCCAGTGATGAACATGATGCAAGAGTTACAAGGGGAACCAAATTATGCACTCAGAAGGATCCATCAAAAAATTCAGTTGCAGCAAACAAGAGAAGAGGTATATAACAAAACACAGCTTGTCCAGGAAAATATCAAGAAATTTTTTGACAAAAGGACCAAGGCAGCTGATTTTACTATTGGTGACAAAGTTTTAAAATGGGATGCAAGGAGAGAAGATAAAGGGAAGCATAACAAGATTGATAATCTATGGATGGGACCATATATTATAAATGATTTTAGAGGTGCAAATGCATTTTTTCTCACAGATATAGATGGAACAGAGTTACCTGGTGGTCTTGTAAATGGAAGGATGTTGAAGCATTATTTCTCCTAGTCTAAAGATTCTTTTTTAATCATTGTAAATATCATAGTCAACATAGATTGGATTGGATGATTTGCTGATTAAGGTTGAAGCTCGCAGAAAAGGCCCTAAGCCATGGTCAATAGACCATCATAATATTTGAAGCAGAAAAGGAATCAAATTATAGATTGCTCAGATGTGCAGAAGGATAAGGCTACTAATCATAGGTTCTTGACACTTCATTGCATGGAAGTGCCATCCCCAATTGGAGCCATTGTTAGGGTCCCATATTTCATAGGACCTCAAGGTGACAGAGTTTATTCTTTCAGTTAAATTTACTTTGTAAAATGTTTTCCAATTTGAAAATAATTCTCAAAATAAAAATAAAAAGGAGATAACATAAAAAATCAAAAGAGGGTATATGTTATAAATAAAAATATATACGATGTGAACCCCATCAAAAAGAAGAAAAAAAATAAATTTTGAAAGTGTTGCACATCCAAATTCCACTACTCTTAGTTTATCTTACATCTGAAAATAAATTGTGTGCAGTTTGTTTAAAATGCCACAAAATTTCAATAAAATTCAATGATACAGTTTAATCATGATTGAATTAGGTTTAAATTTCTTGTCAATAGGTAGTGAAAAATAATTTGTCAAACTATTTAATCTTGACAGATTGATTAGTTACATAGAAAATAAAATTGTTTCAATAGTTTAATCTAAACCAAGGAAGGTGTCGTAACATCAGTTATTTTGATAAGTTAGCATAAGTAGTTGAAATAATTTCAAAATGATAAGGTAGGATGTGGATGCAGAAGAGTGAAAAAATTAAAAATGTAAGGAAGATTATTATTTTTGTAGGCATCCATGTCAATAAAATGTTAGGCTGTAGATGCTCTAAATAAATGAGACAAATGAAATAAAATGTCAGGTGGAATATGCTCTAAATAAAGAAGGCAAATAAAGCGTTAGGGAAGCAAGAAAGAAAAAAGCTTCATTTTGTTTTAAAGGTTTTGATTGGCTGCTAGTATAAATGCGCCTATGGTAAAGTTATTTGTATGGTTTAAATTTTGATTATTAATTTTTATCTTAAAATTTTAAACCATAACATATTTCCCCCACCACTCTCATTTCATGAATTTCCCTTTTCATTTCCTTCCCCTTTCATATTTCCATACATGTCATTAAAAACCCCACATTCCACTTTTCCCATAGACCAAAACCCACTTATCTAGAAATCTAAAATTTTTAGATATATTATAAGCTCCACCAACCATCGACAATCGTGTTATATAAACCATAGAACTTATCATTATATATATCACATATTATATATATAAAAATATCTTCTCAAAACATTGGTGGGACCCCTTGTGCCTCATTGCATATCGCGATTACAAATTTTTGTTACAACAATCCAATGCCAAACTTATAAATCACTGATGCGAGGTTAAGTGAGACCCAATCCACACCGCGCTTTCTTTTATGTTTCATTTTCCTTTGAAAAACATCAAAATTTACCTTTTCATCTCTTTTCCCTTGCCCCGCTTCCCATTTATTGATCGTGATTGAAGTGGGGCCCCTCATCGCATTTCACACTTTTTTACATGTTTCACATTACTAAACTATAAAAAATGCGATTGCCGATTTCGCGATATCGCATTGCATTTGACTTACCTTTGTGAGCGCTCGCAATCTATCCATTTTAATTTGCGATGCGGTAATATTTTCCCCACCTCCACATCTATGCCCCCCCGCTTTACATCCGTTGCAATACATTCATACATCATATAAACTCCATAACACTTATCTCTTAAACCTTTCGTCAATTCATAACACTCCACCTGATTTCCAGTGGGTCCGTCTTCCCCACACTTCACAAGGTTTAGGTTTTAACCTTGCAACTCATAACTAAAAGCTAAAGGTTGCGATGTGCACCTGTGATCCAGTCCCTCCTGCCCTCCATGTCACTTCCCTTTTCACATGTCCTGATTCCTTTAGCTAAAGGTTGCGATGTCCTGATTCCTTTTTATATTGTAATTTTTTCAATATGAGATATGTTGAGATTGCAACAAGATGATGAGCTTAGTGGAAAGGAGTCGCCTTCACTAAGTGGGCCCGCAGGCTATTTTTAGCGCAAAGTCTATTTTTAGACTATGCATATTTTTAGACATATGGATCATGTTCTATGAGTTACGAGATGCTATTTGTGGATGGTTGGTCAAGTCGGAAAAAAATATATGGAAAGTTTCTATTTTTAGACATATTGGGCGGAATCTATTTTTAGATTGCCAGTCTAAAAATAGATATGTCGAATATTATTAGCTCTTAATAATATTTGGACTCTAAACATTATCTTATTCTCTCGGAGCACTTCAGTTAAGTGCACAGATGTGGCACAGGAGCTGACAGAATGAATTACGCTATTCCTGAGGGTTAAGTGGAGCTATTGCATGGACACTTCAGTTAGAACTCATGTGACAGAGTTTGGTGGAGTTGATTGAGGAAGTTAGTGGAGTTGTATTCAGTTTAACTAATCTAAACATAGTTGAGCTATTTGTATTCACTTTAACTAATTGATACAATTAGTGAGAGTGGTGTGAATTAATTATTAATTAATTCACTAATTATAAACTCATTAATCAACTAAAGAATGCATCAGTTAACTTTAGTGCATGGACAGTTTCAGTGGAGACCAGTGCAGAAATAGGTGAAAGAGCAGGTTAACTATCAGTTGTGACTATATTGTTGCTATTTGCAACACACAGATAGGTGGAGTAGCCCATGAGGATTGCGCAGTTCAATCCAGGTGGTTTATCTATTTAATGAAGCCATCCCATAGCATTAATTACGCAATAGAGGCTAGCTATCAAGTGGAAAAATATTGGAGCATGTGTTTTGCTAGATCTAGCTTGATAGTGTGTAGCAATTGAGGGTGTGCATGAGAGCTTGTGAGGAGCTTTTGTACTATGATTGTTACATGATCTCCATGAAATATAATATACAGATAGTTGGGGTTTTCAGCTTTAAGCTTTCCCATTAAATAATGTGTTCATATGTGTGATTGTTTGTGGTTTTAATGTATGCATGCAATTGATTTTATTTCCTCATGTGATGACCAATGGTAGAAGAGATTTTGTATTATGCATGAAGCTAAAATAGTGTGTGATCAGGAGAATCTCGGTGAATAATGTATCAGTTATTCAAATTTCTACATGGTATCAGAGCGATATTGATCATTGGAGCAATTGCAAAACATTGAAGCGGTTGAGTTTTGTGCTGGTGGAATTCGAATTTGCAGCAGTGTTTTCTTGGTGTCGAAGTTGAGATGTATTTCAACGGATTACGATTGGAGTATTCCCTTGAGGGAAGCTCGAATTATATTGCATGGAAGGACAAGATGGAGGCGGTGCTAGATGAAAATGGGTTGAAGGAGTTCATAGATGTTGAAGTCCCAAAGCCTACTTCTACTGATGCTGCCGCACTTGACGCATGGCAAAAGAAGACAGCAAAGTGTCGAAGGATTCTGTTGGAGGGTGTGAAGGATCACATAGTGTCCAAAATTCATGGTAAGGCTTCTCCATTCTTGATGTGGAAAGCCTTGACAGATTTATTCCAAGGCAAGAGCGACCAGAGGAAGTTGGCGCTCAAGGATAGACTCAGAAACATAAATATGGAGAAAGGCGACAGTATGCCCAAGTACCTCACAAAGTTCATCCAATGCAGGGATGAGCTGGGAAGTGTGGGGGTGACTATTGATGATGAGGAATTGGTAAGCTTGGCTCTCCTTGGGCTTCCGAAGAGTTGGCACTCCTATCAGGACTCTGTCAATGGTTGGGAGAAATTGACAGGATGGGAGCGACTTTGGTTGGATCTTGTGCAAGAGGAGATAAGGCGGATTACCAGGGATAGATCTTCATCAAAGAACTCTGATGAAGAGAATTGCACTTTGGCTGCCAAAGCAAAGAAGGGGAAGAGCAAGAAAGCTTCTCATTCTGGTGCGAAAGGCAAGAAGTAGGACATGTTCAAGGTGAAGTGCTTTCACTGTCACCAATACGGACATTACGCCACTAATTGTCCACAGAAGAAAAAAAATAAGCAGGCTGCTGGGACTGCAGCTGGAGAGGCCTTAGCCTCACAGTTTGAGCTGGATTTTTCGCTGATCGCATGCTTGGTCTCAATTGTGATGGTTTTAGTGTGGTTTCTTGACAGTGGTGCATCTTTTCACATGACAGGAGATCGAGATTTGTTTACTGATCTGGATGAGAAAGATCTTGGAGTGCACATCGAGATGGGCGATGATGGTAGATACAGTGAGACCGGTATCGGTACCATTTCCTTTGAGAGGGAGTCTGGTAAACCCTTTAGATTTAAGGAAGTGATGCATGTTCCAGGATTGAAGAAGAATCTTATCTCTGTGGCGATGTTAGAAGACAAGGGATATGATGTTATCTTTAGCGAGGGAAAGGCTTTCCTACGCAGTAAGGAAATTGGTGAGACCCGGAGGATAAGGGTTCAAGTTAAGAACCTTTATCAATTGCAGGTAGATGGCTTTGAAGCAATGGAAGGCAAGGCAGAAGGAGTGGTGAGCCGGGATGATGGCGAGTTGTGGCACTGGAGATTGGGCCACCTTCACCATGGAGCTTTGAAGATACTGCAACAAATTTCTACTGGGCTTCCTAAAGGCACTCTTTCACAGTCAGATCAGTGCAAGGGGTGTACCTTGGGAAAATTTGTGAAAGCCACCTTTCACAAGAAGGATAGTCGCACCACGACGATCCTTGAGAGAATTCACACAAAAGTGTGTGGACCTTTCTCAGTAGCTTCGACATAAAAGCACAGGTACTATGTGATATTTGTTGATGATTTTTCTTGTAAGTGCTGGATCTTCTTCATGCAGAAGAAGAGCGAGACATAGTCAAATTTCTGTGAGTTCAAGGCACTGGTTGAGAAAGAATCGGGGAAGCAGGTGAAGGCTCTTAGGAGCGACAATGGTGGTGAATTCATCTCTGGCGAATTCAAGGACTTTTGGCAACAGAGAAGGAATTCAAAGAGAGCTCATAGCACCATAACCCATAGTATAATCTGGGGTTTTCCACGGAAAGCGAAGAACAACGATCGTGGTGCCGTATGGGCGATGTTGCATGATCGGGCCTACCCATTCACTTGTGGGCTGAGGCATGCAATACTGCAGTATATGTGCAGAACCGTTGTTCTCACAGGATACTTGGCATGAGTACACCCGAGGAGGCGTTTTCTGGTAAGAAGCCTGATATTTCCCATTTGAGGATTTTTGGTTCACCTGTTTACATTCATGTGATGAAGGATGCTAGGAAGAAGCTAGAGCCGACTGTGGAGGTTGGGATATTTTTGGGGTACACTGATATGCCCCACAACTATCGTGTGTATTTTCCAGACAGTCGCAAGACTGTTGTGCAACGGGATATCAAATTTCATGAGGAGAAAGCCATGAAGTGTTTGCTTGAGAGGGAGCCACACTTGCATGCATAGGAGGAGCTATTAGTTCCTACGGATGAGTCTCAGGATGTGGATCAGCCACAAGATGAGGTTCATGGAGTGGAAGAGACCACTCAGGCAGTGCCAACCATCAGAGGGAGGAAGCGCACTACAGAAGCTGAGTGAATGGCTCAAGATGCAGAGAAGGTTGTAGGAGCACCTACATCATAGTGCAGATAGAGACAGTCACCTGATCGGTACACTGGATACATGGCTCTTGTGAGCAAGTGTATCGTGACAGAGCCATCCTCTTTCGAGGAAGATGTGGAGGACCCCGCATGGGTAGATGCCATGGTGGAAGAGTATGATTCGATTTTTAGAAATAGTGCATGGGAGATTGTCCTGAGGCCGGAGGGGAAATCAGTGGTGGGTTCGAGATGGATCTACAAAGTGAAGCAGGCAGCTGACGAGAGTGTGGAGAAGTACAAGGAAATATTTTTTGCTCGAGGCTTTTCACAGATAGAAGGGATCGATTATGAGGAGACCTTTGCACCTGTCGCAAGGTATTCTTCCATACGGACGATTCTTGCTCTCTCAGCGCAGATGGGGTGGCACATTCATCAGATGGATGTGAAGACTGCGTTCCTCAATAGAGTCATTGAGGAGGAGGTGTACATAGAGCAGCCCGAAGGTTTCGAGATCTTCAGCAGCGAGTCGCATGTGTGCAGGCTCAAGAGAGCGATGTATGGGTTGAAACAAGCACCTCGTGCTTGGTACACACGGATAGACAGTTATTTCACCGGACTTGGATTCTCCAAGAGTGAGGCGGATCCTAACCTATACCTGATTGTGGTGGAGGGTAAGTTGCTGATCATTGTACTTTATGTAGATGATTTGATTTTGACAGGTGATGAACTGTTGATACACTCATGCAAGGCTGATCTTGCAAAGGAGTTTGAGATGAAGGACTTGGGCCTCCTTCATTATTTCCTGGGATTGGAAATTTGGCAGCGTAGTGGTGGACTGTTTGTTTCTCAGGGTTAGTATTCCTGGGAGATACTGGAGAAGTTCAACATGCATGGCTGCAAGCCTGTTGATACTCCTCTTCCTGGTGGTTGGAGGAAGGAGGATGCTACTTTAGCAGAGGTAGTGGATGCCACTGTTTATCGACAGTTGGTGGGGTCGCTTATGTATCTGGTCAATACACGACCCGATATATGCTATGCTGTTAACCAGCTTTCGCAAGCTATGGTTAAGCCTACCAAGCTCTTCTGGAAGGCAGGCAAGCATGTATTGCGTTATCTTAGAGGCACATCGGGATATGGTTTGTGGTACAGACGGGAGGATGAGGTGAAGCTATGTGGCTTCATGGATGAAAATTAGGCGAGAGGCCATGACGAAATAGCACATCAGAGGATTTTTCGTTATCGGGTCGGCAATGGTTTCTTGGTACAGGGACGGATATCAGTGACACTCGGTTGGTAGTATGATATGAGTTTGGCTGCATGCGAGGCTATATGGATGAGGAAGATCCTGGTCAGGTTGTTCGGTTCACACTTAGAGCCTCCTGTGATTTATTGTGATAATTAGAGTTGCATCAAACTCTCGGTTAATCCAGTATTTCATGATAGATCTAAACACATTGAAATCTGGTATCATCATATCAGAGATTGTGTGCAACAGAAGATCATGTTACTTTCGTACATTCCTACGGAGGATTAGGATGCTGATATCTTGATGAAGGCACTCACCAGGAGAAAATTCAAATACCACAGGGGCAGGATAGGGGTTGCAGATAATCCATATCTTGTTGAGAGGGAGTGTTGAGATTGCAACAAGATGATGAGCTTAGTGGAAAGGAGTCGCCTTCACTAAGTGGGCCCGCAGGCTATTTTTGGCGCAAAGTATATTTTTAGACTATGTATATTTTTAGACATATGGATCATGTTCTATGAGTTGCAGGATGCTATTTGTGGATGGTTGGTCAAGTCGGAAAAAATAGATGGACTTCTATTTTTAGACATATTGGGTGGAATCTATTTTTAGATTGCCGGTCTAAAAATAGATATGTCGAATATTATTAGCTCTTAATAATATTTGGACTCTAAACATTATCTTATTCTCTTGGAGCACTTCAGTTAAGTGCACAGATGTGGCACAGGAGCTGACCGAAGGAATTACGCTATTCCTGAGGGTTAAGTGGAGCTATTGCATGGATACTTCAGTTAGAACTCATGTGACAGAGTTTGGTGGAGTTGATTGAGGAAGTTAGTGGAGTTGTATTCAGTTTAACTAATCTAAACATAGTTGAGCTATTTGTATTCGGTTTAACTAATTGATACAATTAGTGAGAGTGGTGTGAATTAATTATTAATTAATTCACTAATTATAAACTCATTAATCAACTAAAGAATGCATCAGTTAACTTCAGTGCATGGACAGTTTCAGTGGAGACCAGTGCAGAAATAGGTGAAAGAGTAGGTTAACTATCAGTTGTGACTATACTGTTGCTATTTGCAACACACGGATAGGTGGAGAAGCCCAGAAGGATTGCGCAGTACAAGCCAGGTGGTTTATCTATTTAATGAAGCCATCCCATAGCATTAATTACGCAATAGAGGCTGGCTATCAAGTGGAAAAATATTGGAGCATGTGTTTTGCTAGATCTAGCTTGATAGTGTGTAGCAATTGAGGGTGTGCATGAGAGCTTGTGAGGAGATTTTGTACTATGATTGTTACATGATCTCCATGACATATAATATACAGATAGTTGGGGTTTTCAGCATTAAGCTTTCCCATTAAATATTGTGTTCATATGTGAGATTGTTTGTGGTTTTAATGTATGCATGTAATTGATTTTATTTCCGCATGTGATGATCAATGGTAGAAGAGATTTTGTATTATGCATGAAGCTAAAATAGTTTGTGATAAGGAGAATCTCGGTGAATAATATATTAGTTATTCAAATTTCTACAAGATATGCGATAATGCTATGGATGCGATAAAATTCGGAACTGAAATATAAGGGATTTCAAGTCCAGTCTAATGAGTTTTTCAATGTTTTGTTTAGAAAAAGGGTTAATCACGACAAAAGGGATTCGAGTGACAAAAAAATATAAAGGTCAGGTCGGGCAACAAAAGGCATTTAGCACATGGCGTTCATAGAACTCATTGTACCAGCACAGAAGTAAAATGCGGTCCATGTCCTAACTGACCCAATACATCAGCACCTACTCTACATAGCACATTCCACCGAAGCTATAATTTTGAAATAGTTAGTGTTTTTAGTTCAAATCTGTTAGTGATTGTTTTGTTGTAATTTTTTGTATAAATACTTTAGTTTTGGAAGTATCAAAGGTTGATTGATTGAGATAAGAATCATTACTGTCTTTTGGAGTACTGTAATCTTTTCCAAAGCACTGGAGCATAGTTAATAATTAGACCATTCACAGGATTCTTGTGGCTTAAATACTGGCGATGTTTTTATTCAGTTAGTATTGTTTCTTTGTAAACATCTGAATTCTAATTGTAAAGAAGAAAGCGTGATGAATAGGATTTAATTTTGAGTACCTTATTCTAGTTTCCTTTATGATCATTATGTTTTCCACTGAAAGCCAAACTAAATAATTCTTAACTGCTCTTTAGTTCTGCTGAATCTATTCATATTTCTGTCATAAATCCATTTATAAATCCAAGAGATCCAGTAAATATTCCTAGCTTGCCCTGTGTTTACTCTGTGAAATATTGATGCAACCATCCAGTTATATTTTGACTCCATTGCCCAATATATATTAATAAATTGAATACAATAAATCTTCCAAAATCCAAAACAAACCCAAAACTCAAGTACTATCATAACTAGCCTAAAAATTATTTAAACAAAGATAAATCTGATAGAGATAGCCCTCTCTGAATCTAGGAAGGCTAGGTCTTGGATTCTAAAGTTGGTTTGATGTTGGCCTATGTGATTAGTTCTCACAATCTCTAGCAAATTACAGAATGCTAACAGGGAGGATCTTCTATTTTTGGCCATCCTCAACTGGATCGACGACCATTGTAGCTTCGATTTTCCCATTAACTCCCAAGTTTTCTTAGGTAACACGTTGGCGTCAGATCCAAAATATAGGATTACCTGTTCCATATCATATTCCCTAATCTACGTTGTTAATCCCATTTCCTTCCCTATTGTCTTCTTATGTCTATGTAAATTGTTTACTACGCACTGATCTCTTTTTGGCACTTATTTCTCAGCGCAAGAGTATATCATCTCCTGGAGTCCTTTGACAACCATATGATTCTTGAATAGCTTCATGCAAATCTGTAAGAATGATCTTAAAATACTTGGACCTAATTATTGCGTCTATGTAGTTAATTTATCGCTATTCTTCTTTGGTATTAACTTCGACATCGGTTGCACTTTAGATGTTGAAGGTTTGGGATCCATAAAGCTTTGCTTCAATGAACGTTTATTTTTCTGTTTGAATCTAGGGGCATTTTCTATGGTCTTTCTTACCCGTGTATCTTCCATTTCCTTCTTACCTTTTGCGTTATCATTTCCCATCACAACTCCACTCGTCACAATATTGATGCACGGTTCATCCTCCCTTGGTTCATCGGTCATCATTTGCAGATTTTTTGTGGGCTCCTAGTTCCTTTTTTCTTACATCTTCACCATAAGGACAGAATGTTCTTCTATCACAGGATCAAAATATTTGCAATAATTACATGTTGTAGTAGGATTCTGACATTCTCTTGCATACTGTCATGTTTATCCATAATTGTAACATATAGTCTTGCCACGGCCTCAAATAACTCCTCCTCCTCCTCGTCCTTGGAAACCTCCTCAACCAACATGTTGTCCTTGATCCTTGTGCGCATAACCTTAAAATTGCATTCAATAAGTATCAAGAGTGTGTTCCATAATCAAGTCATAACTACAACAATTTTTCTCATCATGTCCCAATCACCTAGAAAAATTGCAAAAAAACTACCTTGAGGTTTGCACATACTTCTGTAATAAAAATGTTGTTTTGGTTAGTGTTTTCGTAAATTTATGCATATCTCACACCATAGGTTTGATACTTCATTTAATGGATCAAGTTCTCCCCTAGCTAAGTAATCTTTGAATACAGGTCATTGTTCCTTAGAATGACCTTCAACTTTTCACTTTATACGCCACACTTCCTATCGAACTTCTTTACCTTTCTTTAGATATTGCAGTTCGAATGTCAAATTTTCTAGCTTAATCTGAATCTATTGTACTCCTTCATGAGAATCTCCCATTGGTGAAGCATCCAACTTCATTGCGATTTCCAGGCCTTTGAATTGAGTTGCTATTTTATACTGTGTCAAGGGTAACGTGATATGAGGAAGCATCGTAGCTATAAACCATTATTTATGATGCACTGGGGGTATGTCAAAGCTTACTTGTCCCATTAACACCTTGAATCTTTTATCCAACTCCCACACAGATTCATTAGTCATTTTTTTGATTTACTTTAGTTTAGTAATGCACCATGACTCAGACTTTGGCTTCTTGAATTATGATACCATCGCTTTCGTAATATCATCCAATGAGGCATCTTGATTAGTCATAGAATACTTCATATACCAGGTTAGTTCTCTTTAAAGTAGCACCATGATGAGATGCACCTTATTTAAATATTCATTAGTAACTTGTCTTTCTTTCCATACTGCATCAACTACAAACCAAAACTGCTCAGGATCCTCTTATACAACTCCTCTAAAAATAGGTAACTTAATGTCATTGACCATGTTTCTTCTTGGGGGGTTAGGGGGAGAGGTAGGGGAAATACGAGGATTGGGATGGGGTGTAGGGGAATTAGGGGGAGAGGGATGGGGTGTAAAGGTAGTAGAGGGATGGGGAATCCTAGAGGTTCCCTGATTATTCTCAACTCCTAGTTGCGATGCATCTTTAGGGTTGCATGGTTACTTATTTCTTCTTCACTTTCAGATTCACCTAACAAGGGACTATAACCAGTCTCAATAAAGTTCTATGATATACTCTATATTTATTTCCACTTCGTGTATATCTGGCTCCACATTTATTCCCTTTTCATCCAAACATAAATCTGACTTCATTCATAGTACACCCTTTTCACATAAAACAATTTTAATCCACAACTTCAAATAATTTATATACTTACCTTGTGGTCCCTTCAAAAATAGTCGCTGAGATTCACTGTAAGATAAAGTTGTGCCTATGGCGAATTCAGTGATAAATCCTACTAGGGTATTATCAATCCAAACATAAAAATATCTTGAGATGTTGTTACTAGTATTCTTGAGTTGTTGTATCAATTCAGGGCTCCATGTAGTAGGATCGTCGTTTTTAAAACAATCCTTGTTCTCAGTCAACCTTGATAGAAATTCATATAGTTCATTAGAAAACATCGCGAAGATAATCTCATGTTGTTATGTGAAAATATACCTATAAAACCAGGCTTCAGTCATAAATCAAAGATTTATGTTTACTTGAGCTGCGAATTCCTATTCTTTATGATCTACCCAACCTTGTATTTCCTTCTTCAATGGATGCCACATCCACACTTCCCTCAAACAGATTCTTTTCCCGAAAATGGAACCATTTTTTTCCTTGTTTTGGGCTTGGCCTAGGTTTATCTTGTACTTTGCACCAAAAAAACCCTCAGACACTAGCCCTTTCGGCAACAACCTGCAAGCAAGTCGCAGTCTCACCCAAGGTAGATATGGGTGGATGCAGAACTGGGTTTCTGTAGCCTTGAGGGACTACGTGAGGTGGATTTTACTTTTATTTTTTGTATTTTGCCTAATATTTTAGCATACATATAATTATTGCGCGGTATAACTTAACCATTTACTTCTCCACATTTGGTTTAACATAAACATATCACAAAATAATATAGACTGCACTACCATATAATTTACTAACAATCAATGCTTCACATTTGCAGATAAGAAGAAAACATAACACATAGACACAAAATATTGCTAAAAAATTATTCTTATTTATTAAGATGAGTCTCTTTAGTACATTAAACTTCTCGAACTATGCACACAGCTGCAGGTGGTCTATGCACTAAGCTGCAAACTCTTCCAAGGTCTCCATGAACCCAGCCGCAGAGCCTTCCCTTAAGGCCCAAAAAATACTAAATACAGAAAATATAATCACGTGTGTTCATCAACTATGCATGAATACTACTTCGAATCAACATTACATCCATTTATATTTCCTTACATCATTACAAAACCATGGTCCATATACCATGGGTTGGGTAAAAAAATTAACTAAAAGCCCGAAACCTGTTACAAAATGATGGGCTTCGACCCACCCCGAAGCCCCTGGACATCGCATGGTAGATATAAATTCACCGTACTGTGGACTTCAGTCCCGAAGATGCAGGGTATTTGACCAAATTTGGACTAGGTTGGGTTGTGCCTAAGAAGAAGCTAGTTGACGGGTTCAAAATTAAGACAAACAAACGAAAGGTGATCAATGGTCACGATTCTTCCTTCATGCGGGAAAATATCACATGAAAGAGAGAAGAGACAAGATATCCCATGCCATAAACATAGTCAAGGCCAAAGAGTAAATTAAAGTACAAAGGAACTTGGACAACCATCACATCTACAAATGATTTTTCCTCCCAAAGTAATGGGAAACTTAGGAAGGATCCCTAACGATTTATTAGTTCCTTTGTTAAAAGAAAAAAAATTATGGGTAACAGGCACAAGCTACAGAGAGCATAAATATATCCAAGCGGTTGAGGACATAATACTAACATATGTGACTTCATCTATGATTATGCCAGGTATGAGTATATTATAAGCATGTATTGTTATCTGAAAAGGCACGTAAGCAGGAAGACGATATCCTGTCAGTCGACTCCAATCAAATCAAGTGACCATACTACTTGATGGTGATACCATATGAATGGGATAGTAATATTGTCCCACTGTACTGTGGGAACATGAGGATTGCCCCCTAGTTCATTGGAGTATGAAGAAATAAGAAGAACATGAGTGGTATGAACTTCACTCTCTACGAGAAAGGTACGATCAACTAAAGGTGGAATCGATTCAACCATTTTCTCAACAAATGGTTGGCCAGGAATAAACTAATGGGATTCACATTCAGAGAGAGTGGGATTAACTAGAGACATATTCTGATCAATCACTTCATCAACTAGTGGAGGATGAAGGGAAAGATTTCAATAACCAGTTGTAAGTCGTGGCTGAGAAGCTGTAAGGTTTTCCAACACTTTTGAGGATTCATCCATATAAGGAAAAATGTGAATATGATTATTCCCTTCACATAACCTACAGGGAAATTTGACTTTACCCTTTTTCCCATGGAGCTTACTATCACTAATCGATGATTTATCACCATCAAGATCTGCAAAGGCTGATGACAAAGGTTGATGTGAGCCTATAGACAAGTATTCTAATATCTTGGGAATACCAGGACAATATCTAAGAATATGGTGACACTTACATAACATGCAAGGGAATTTAACTTTACAAAGCTAATTGGAAGATTTTTCCATAGTAGTTGCATCTGTAGCAATGGTTTCTTGGTTTCCCTCTTGCTTATTTTTCTTCTTCTTCTTCTTAGCTCCTTGGTTACTATAATCAAAACTTTCACGAAGTGAATATGAAGAAAGGGATGAATAAAAAACATGTGAAGAATGAAAATTGAAAACTTTAGGATCAACATGAGGTTGATACTATTTATGGGGAGGATAACTTGGTTGAGAAGTAGTTTGGAAATTCAAAACCATAGGGGTTGGAAAAAACCAAACTAGGAAACTAATGGTAAATATGGGAAGGGACAACGTTGCCATATAAGGAGCACCAATATTTCCAAAAGAAGGAAAATGACTAGGATTCCCATCAGAGGGGTTTCGTTGATTGGTAGACTCAGGAAATGTTGCCATTAGTCTCAACCTAAGATATGCTAAGGAGTTACTCCACGGGGAGGATGTTATTTTGCATTTAATTAATTGATTTTCTAAATTAACAACACAAAATAAAAAAGGGGTAAACTAGGAAATTTTTTTACCAAGCAACTGTGAACTGCAATATACACTTGAGCAAACCAAGGACTTAACGTATTGAAGCCAATCTCCCAAAATTTGTTGTACGGTGTATCACGGTATAAAAGGTGGTCAACTCGGTACCTATGGATGGATAACAACCTATAGAGGACTCCAAAAATATACTTGACCATAAATGGGAGTGCAGTCCGTGGTAGTGATGTCTAATGCGTAAACATTAGATGAGATTGTTCTCATATACTTTTCATGCATGGAGCACCATCCGATATACTCGAAGGTACGTGGAGAAAGATCCTATACAATTACGTACATGGAACAAGATATCACCCCCAGAATGCAATGCTGGAAAAAAACGACAGCTCCTACGTTTAACGACGTCATAACAAGTCTCTAGACTAGACCTATATGTGTGTCGTTAAGTTTCAAATCCTCCTTAGGTTAATTGAGATGAATTTTAGAGTTGATATTGAATTATGTTTAAATTTCAAGGCTAAAAACTCGATATCACTTGAACACACTTATGATGAAACTAACATGACAAAAACAACTCTTTTTATTTTTGATGAAATCTTTCTAGTGTAGGGAAGAGGTGCAAACAATGATGCAATGATTAAAGATCTTTCATTTTCACTATTCCAATTCAATTCAAAGCATTACAACATGCAAAACCATGCAATGTCATTCATGCACAATTTCCTTTCTTGCTGTGAAAATGAGAATTCTACTATGAAAATGTGATTTATGGAAGAGAATTTTTAGAATCAAACAAAAGAGGATTCAAACTAAAATTGGGTCAAAATTCCAAAAATAAAAGAGATGTCACTCAAAGGAAATTAACACTCATACACAATGAAATAAAATACACGCAATTTCACACTAGGGAATTCCAATTTTCACATACAAGACCTTAGATGCAATGTGTGCGATTTTTCTTTCCAACATACTTAATTTTAAAAATGAAGAAAAATAAGATGAAAATGTTGAATTAATGATTCAATTACACTTTTTAGAATGAGTACTCAAAGAAAAAATCATCCAAGCGATAAAAAATAAAAACAAAATAAGTTTGCAAGTGACCAAATGATAAGAACAAAGAAAAATTGAAACCAATTATTATCAAAGGAAAAAAAATACCAATGAAAACTGAATGGGTGTTTTAGAGATACCACAAGACACTGAAGACTCAAGGAAACTCAGATTGAAGAAGGATGATGATAGAGAGGCTCAGAAACCAAGGAAAATGTAATATCCCAAAAAGGGAAGATTCAACAATACATGCTTGAAAAACACATTTTTTCAGAAATATGAGTTTAAACAGAAAAATGCAGCCCATGAATCCATTAGATATGACATTATTAAACTTAGATCTAAGAGGAGATCAGAAAAAAATGACTTTTTCCTAGTTAAACAGGCCTCCCATGCTCAAAACAACCCAAAAACACTAAAACCCCAAGACTGCAACACACAGAAATTACTGCATAAAGAGACATCGTAGTTATTTGAGGGTTATACTTAGAAAATGAAAATACAAATCATATCTAATATTATATTGATCAATGAGGCATACAAGTAGAGATCTAGTCTCTTTTTACATCGATCCAAGATGACTCGGCAAGCGTTTCTTGATAGAAATGATATACATAAAATATTTGCTGTAGATCTATGGATGAATCACACTGTATGGTTGAGGTACTACATAAATATGGCTGATAATGCAAAGAAATGGTTGTAGCTCCTTTTTCTAGCTTTTTCGGAAGAAGGCTGATCCTCCTCTTGGGAAACTAGCTCTCAAAACAAGGGATTAAACCCCTCCACTGCAATACCTTAAGAAATAACGCAGTTTCTAAAAGGGAATGCACTGTTGCTAAAGGTAGCTGCTTGGCATAACACCAGATAGTGAAAAATGCAACACAAAATGCTCTCCTCATATTTCTTAAACAAGATCTCCAAGCAAGAGTAGGGAATTCCCGCATGAGAAAACCCTTGCACTAAATAGTGCAAAAAACTTAGCTAAATAGCCAAAGTATGCAAATAAGTCTAAACAGACCACATACAAAATATAATCTCAATCATGCTCCATATGGTTGCCATCCTCTCCATTATATATTTGATGAGCTTCCTCACCAAGGGTCCCACCCAATTATGAGGTTGCTTCCATGCAAGGGCTCCTCCTCCAAAATTACGCTGTCTCCATTTGCCTTGCTCATCTTTTACAATGCTATTTGATTTAGTCAATCTTTACTAGATCAACCTTGATTGGATGTTCATGCCTTGTCTCCTTTCACACTCAAGGTGTCTTCATTTTGACTAGCTAGATTGATCTTCATTCACGTTGAGCTGTCTTTATTTAGGATCCACTCCTCACATAATAATGTTGTTGACTTGGTCAAACTTGAATTTTTCCACACATTGTAGACCTTGTTCACACATGTGGATGCTTGATCTGGTTATTACATGATCCCTTTTCACATTATGAGGGATTTTATTCCTACTTAAGAAACTTATGAGCCTCCTTGCCCATTTATTCATCTAACTAGATTTTAAAAGAAAAAATTAAAGATCCTCCCAAAGGCTTATGATAGGTATGTTCCAAGTGCTCCAAATAATCATATGGCCTACCTCATAAAGAAACAAGAGATCTACTATGGTAGCCATATCTTTTCCCATGCTTCCCTTGAAACATGTAGTGCAAAAAGTGTGGGAAATTTCTTCCCCCAAGGACACATCCAACCAATGTGTCTCTCCTTCAATCATGTTCTCAACAAAGATAAGAACATTTTCAGCATATGGAATCATAATTAGAGTCATGCTAGCTGCCATATATAGTAAAGGAGAAGGACAATGATCCCTCATGTGCAACCAACATAATTTTACTCCTAACTGCCATAGAATGTGATATAACAAGTGTTCTTCCCCACACTTTTTTGTTGTCCCATCCTTCTTGTATGCTTGGAGAAGGTGTACGATAGTTGTTGCTAATAAAGCACACCATGAAGAATACAACATCTCCCCAAAATCTCTTAGGGGATGGTCAACATCTCCATTGCTCATGGCTTCAAGTAGCCCATGAAGCCCATAAGAAAAAGTTCCCCCTCTCGGAGCAAAGCCCTGTACACGAGTGTTAAGAAAATACAAACATATAGTAGATACATCATGATGTTCATAAATACAATTTTTACCATACACTTGATTCAAATTAGTGAAGTAGCCCATGGATGAGGTCCCTCTCACACCCAATGAATAAGGAGGTGGTAATGATAACTCTTCCCAAGAGCTATGTTCCTCCTCAACCAGCAAATGATCCATGCACTTCCTCATATGAGTGTGCATCTCCTCTTTGAAGCCTTCCCACATGAATCCATCTAATATAGTATGGTATGTTCTAATGAAACCAGTGGGTTTAGAAAGCAAGATTTCATAGGCTGCATTAAGTAGTTTATACTTGAGCTTGGAATATTTAGTTAAGTAGATCTGATCAAGGAAATAGATGACTTCCTCAACTACTTTATACCTCCCATCCATCATTTTCCCATCAAGAACCTTACATGTGAAGAGGTCCTTGTAATATTCCATCAAAATTTGGGACTCCCAATAAGGATCTAGGCTCCCCAACAATGACAACGCTGTAGAAATATGAAAAGCAACCCCTGTCATATCATGGATCTCCTCTTTCACATGCTTGATGCCAAAGTCACATGTTGGAGTACCATCAACTTTATTTTGATGCCTCTCTTGCAACTGATCTTGCTCAAGACAAGATTGAAGTTCATGGAAGTCAACCTTCTTTTGGAAGGTTTCTTTCCTCCAAAACTTCCATAGTTTTTCCCATGCATGCAAGAGTGGTAATACCCTCTTGTCATATTCAGAAATATTCATTATATATGGAAGTATATTTTGCTTCTCCAAGGCTATGGAGTGGCCTTTTGACACAATGCTTATGTCAACACAGATTTCTGAATTCTTCTTTTACAACGCAAATAGATGAGTGGAAGATAGCAAAGTCAATTTCAGAAAATTGCTCAGCTCTCCTTGGAATCCATCAATAGTTCTCAGCACTGTGGTAGCTCCCCTCAAGAATCCTCCCTTAGCCAAATATGTCACTACTGCACATAGTTGAGAGAACACTTTGGTCTTCCTCCAATCAAGAGGTCTCCCTGGTGGAATGCCTCCATGAAAAGAGACATCAAGGCATAGAGAAGAATGTGTATGTGTGTGGACATATTTCCTTGCCTTCCTTGCATAGATCCTCTTGCCTTCTTTGTGTATCAACATTCTGAAATAAAGAGGGGTATATTATCCTCATCATGTGATGCTTTCTCTCCCCTTTATCTTCTTCTATCTTCAAGATCTCACCATTTGATAATGATGGCACATGCTGCATATGGATGGTGCCATGATCTCCATATGTGAGATTCATTGGAACTCCTTGCAAGAGTGCAAGAGTTTCTCTCCTTGGAGAAAGTGCTCCATCTTCCTCTTTATGAGGTACTAGATGTGCTCTTGTCATGATTGCGTTAGCCTTCTCTTCCTCCTGTTCAATGGTTAGGAATGCCTCATGATCAATAAGAGACCTTAGATCTTGGTCTTCTTTTGAAGGAGGAATCTCCATGTCTTCCTCTTGAGAAGAAAGCTCTTCATGCAATGGGGAATTTTCTCTTGGAAAGATATCATAAAATTTTTCATCCCCCTCAATGGTTTTCTGAAATGGAGCTGAGTTTATGGACCCTTCCAACCCATACAAAAGTTTTTTTTGATTTGGTTTGATAGGTTCCATAGAAGATGTTTCATAGGATTTTTCATCAAACCTTTCCACTATTCTTCTAATGAACTTTGCATAGGTAGATGTATTTGAATTCTTTAAGGAAAAAGATTCAAACAACCACCAAGCATAAGCCTTACCCTCAAGATGCAGTGCTGCTACTTTGATGGCTTCCTTTTCTAAAACTTGATGTTGTTACACATAGGTGTCTAGCTCCTCCACCCAAGCCCTGACTGGAAATTTAGGTGACCCATCAAAAGTAGATAGAAAGAATCTACCCACACCATGTTGGTTTCTCCTTGTGATTATTTCCTCCTTTATCTTGAAAAACCCTTGGAAGTTCAAGTGATCTTTGAACCCCTTAGATTGAGCTTCATACTCTTGCAAATAATCACCAAGAGTCTCCTTTGTTCTTATTATTTGTCAAGAACAAGTGGCTAATAGAGAGTTGTAAATATGATGATGTGGCTGAATGATCACACCCATAAGATGAGGAATTAGAGCTTTCGTCATGTATATATCTTGCAGATCTTATTGAGGGACTTTGATGTATTTGTTTTTACCCTGCAGAGTTTGGAAGAGAGGTTTTGAGAACCTCATTCCTCTAGACAATAAGGGTTTGCTTTGATCTCTCTTGCAGATCTTATCCTTCCCATAAGAAGACTCCATAATGGTTGAAGAACAAAGGCTGAGATAAGATTAGGGCTCTGATACCACTGTAATATCCCAAAAATGGAAGATTCAACAATACATGCTTGAAAAACACATTTTTTAGAAATATGAGTTTAAACAGAAAAATGCAGCCAATGAATCCATTAGATATGACATTATTAAAATTATATCTAAGAGGAGATCAGAAACAAATGACTTTTTCCTAGTTAAACAGGCCTCCCATGCTCAAAAAAACCCAAAAGCACTTAAACCCCAAGACTGCAACACACAGAAATTACTGCATAAAGAGACATCATAGTTATTTGAGGGTTATACTCAAAAAATGGAGAGACAAATCATATCTTCTATTATATTGATCAATGAGGCATAAAAATAGAGATCTAGTCTTTTTTTACATCGATCCAAGATGACCTGACAAGGGTTTCTTGACAAAAATGGCATACATAAAATATTTTCTGCAGATCTATGGTTGAATCATGCTATATGGATGAAGTAATGCATAAATATGGCTGATCATGCAAAGAAATGGTTGTAGCTCCTTTTTCTAGCTTTTCTGGAAGAAGGCTGATCCTCCTCTTGGGAAACTAGCTCTCAAAACAAGGGATTAAACCTCTCCACTGCAATACCTTAAAAAATAATGTAGTTTCTGAAAGGGACTGTGCTGTTGCTGAAGGTAACTACTTGGCATAACACCAGATAGTGGAAAATGAAACACAAAATGCTCTCCTCATATTTATTAAACAAGATCTCCAAGCAAGAGTGGGGAATTCCCGCATGAGAAAACCCTTACACTAAATAGTGCAACAAACTTAGCTAAACAACCAAAGTATGCAAATAAGTCTAAATAGACCACATAAAAAATATAATCTCAATCATGCTCCATATGGTTTCCATCCCCTCCATTATATAGTTGATGAGCTTCCTAACCAAGGGTCCCACCCAATTATGAGGTTGCTTCCATGCAAAGGCTCCTCCTCCAAAATTACGCTGTCTCCATTTTCCTTGCTCATAATTTTACAACGCTGTTTGATTTAGTCAATATTGACTGGATCAATCCTGAATCCATCAACCTTGATTGGATCTTCATGCCTTGTCTCCTTTCACACTCAAGGTGTGTTCATTTTGAATAGCTAGATTGATCTTCATTCACATTGAGTTGTCTTTATTTAGGATCCACTCCTCATATAATAATGTTGTTGACTTGGTCAAAATTGACTTTGTCCACACATTTTAGACCTTGTTCACACATGTGGATGCTTGATCTGGTGTAGAGTCAGGTAAAGTGTGTTTCTTTACCATGTACATTTGTAACTTATAATCCGACAGTCACGATTTGTAGTGATCCGATGGTTATCTCTCACCTCGGTATTAACGGCACTTGATCCGTGGCTTAGCACTTGATTGGTCCATGATCTCTATTAAAGAGCATGGAGGGCCATTTTTTTGGTAACTGTTTATGAGATAAAAATATGTAACTTTTCTTTTTATATTAATATATTCCCTGAAGTGTCCGCGTTGGCTCAGGGCGTGGACTGTTTCCCTCTTTGAGGGTTTTAACCACATGATTATACTAGTGTACTGATTTGTGATCTGTTTGTGAGCAGTGACCTTTGGTTCTTGATCTACGGAACTTACCCTGTAAATTCCTACATGGTATCAGAGCTATTTTGAGGGCCGCGTCTGTTGTTGATCAAAATCCAAAGCCGGTTTGACTGCATGCGAATGCCATTTTGTAGATCTATTATTTCTGAACTTTTTTGGGCTTAGAGAACTGGTTGGTTGTTTCTAGAGCGTCTATTACAGTGAGGAATGCCTTTCGTTTCATGCGAAAAGGTTTCCAGCTGCCCAAGTTATGACAATTTAGATCTAGAGGTATAAAGCATCTATTTTGTAGTTATATTTGTTAATAGTTCTACTTATTTCAGTTTTTTTTGTTTTTGTTTTTTTGTTTGTTTATTTTCGGTATTAAGATTTTATTTATTTGTCGGATCTATACCCTCTTCTTTGTGTATGCTATTTTCTATGCGCTGCGTGCGATCTTGGCAAATCAGAAACGGGAAAAGGGGTTTTTTTTGCTACGTATGCTCTTTCCCCGCGTCTTTGTGCGATTTCGGGAAATCAGAAATAGTGAAAAATTGATAGTTTTCGATAAGCCTAACCGAAAATCTAACATTCTGCCGCAAGGCTTTGCAATTTGTAAAAAAAAAAAAAACCCCTTCCTCCTTTCATACAATAATATGATCCTTTTACTATCTCACTTGGTGAGGGGTTAGTTTATGAGAATAGAGGTCTTGGGTTCAAGTCTCCTTCTCAATCTTCTTTTGTAAAAAGTTTTTGTTCAAAGGGGCAGATTTTTTTTTTAAAAAGGTGCACTTCATCCCGTTCCCGTAACTATTCGGCATCTTCAACTTAGTTTTTTCAAAAGGCATAACTTCTTCATCCGGAAGCCGTTTTTCAAGCCGTTTTGTTTGAAACGGCATAATTTTTCGAGATCTTTCTACTAGAGCAGTTATTTTCAACTTTTCTCAGCTTCAGTTTAAAAAAAATGGAAAGTGCATACCCGATTATTCTTAACAACACAAATTATTTCCAATGGCTACCTCACATGGTAGATATACTTAGAATTAAAAGGCTTTATAAAACAACCACAAGTCAAGAAACTAAACCTTTCGATGATGATAAAGTTCCTAAATGGGAAAATAAATAAGATCAAGCACGAGGGTTGATAGGAATGTCCATTGCTCAAGATTTTCGATTTCACATCCTTGGCATTGACACCCATGATAAAGCCCTGGAAAAGCTAAATACTGTTTTTGGCATTCAAAATCAAATCAGGGTCCACTAGCTTGAAAATAAGTTGCTTACTTTGGACCCCAATAATTTCTCCTCTATTGAAGACTTTTTGTCCAAATTCAAGACCCTTAGACTTCTTTTAGAAGGGTGTAAGGTCAAAAAGGAAGATGGTAGCCTCATCTGTTGCATTCTTGCTAAGCTTGGCCTTGCATACTCTGTATTTGTTTCTGCCTTCCATTCCACTGGAGAAGCCATCATCTCTTCTGGAACCACCTACAAGAATCCCTCTTTTAATTCCTTTTTTGATTCTTTGATAAGAGAACAAAAAAAACTTTTACACCTGGGCCTTATCACTGCTGGAAACGCTTCTAAGAAAGCCTTAGCAACCCAACAACAACCATATCAAAGGAATCCCAAGAAGCAATATCCTAAAAAATATGGTCCTAAACCAAACAAGGGCCCTAAGAAATTTCAGCCGCGAACTGAAAAATCAAATCACCAAAATAATAAGGCAAATCAAAACAAAGGGAAGAAGACAGATAGACATTGCAACTTTTGTAATCGGGATGGCCATATAGAGTCCAAATTTTTTAAGAAGATGGACGCCTTAGAAGCAACAATGAAGAAGCACAACATCAATTTGGAGCACTCTTCACCTTCATCTTCAGGCATGTCACTTTCTGCTTGTGGTTGTCAAGCATCAAGATCTGGTTATGCATTAAATGTATCTTCTCCTTCTCCTTCTCATGACTGGCTCATTGATTCTGGTGCTTCTTACCACATGGCTAAAAATAAATCCATGTTTTCTTCTTTAAATTATTGTAACACCAAACATATTTATGTTGGTGATGATAGATCTCTTAGTGTTGTAGGATATGGAACCATTAATCTAGATAATGGTTAGTTTAATGATGTACTATGTGTTCCTACCTTGTCATGCAACCTTCTATCTGTTTATTAGATAACTCATTTAGGTGAAGGGAAAATAGTAGAATTCTCACCTAATGATGTTGTAATCAAGGACCTCAAAGATCCTAAACATATTTTAGCTACTGGCATTGCTAATGATTCCACAAGGTTGTATAGGTTTGACAACTCTAGGTCATCATCTCTTCCCTTTGTTTTTGTTGCTCATAATGATGATGTGAGCAAACTTTGGCATGAGCGATTTGGTCACTTAAACTATCGCTCTCTTCAAAATTTATGTAAGGAAAATATGGTGATGGGCCTTCCTATAGTATCTTTCTGAGATGGTGTTTGCTTCGGATGTGTACTCGGAAAACATCATCGGGATAGTTTTGACAAACGTGCCTCTTGGCACGCTTCAGCCCCTTTGCAGCTTGTGCACAGTGATTTATTGGTCCACTTCCTGTTGTTTCTTTCTCTGGTTGCAAATACTTCTTAACTTTCATTGATGATTTTTCTAGACGCACTTGGGTATATTTCTTAAAACTCAAGAGTGAATTTTTTAACATGTTCTTGGCCTTTAAGGCCTTTGTTGAGAAATAATCTGGACATCAAATCCTTAAGTTAAGATCAGATAATGGTGGAGAATATGTTAACAATAAATTTATCAACTTCTGCACTGAGCATGGCATTCAATTGCAACATACTGTTCCATATACTCCACAAAAAAATGGTGTAGCTGAAAGGAAGAATCACACCTTAAAAGAAATGGCTAATTGTATGCTTCAATCTAAAGGACTTGGTCTCAATTTTTGGGCAGAAGCCATTAACTGTGCAAATTACATAGTAAATCGCACTCCCACTAATTTTTTAAAGAATATAACTCCAGAAGAAGCTTGGAGCTCAATCAAACCAGATGTAAGTCACTTTTGTGTTTTTGGAAGTGATGCTTAGGCCCATATTCCAGATGTGAAACATAAAGCCTTATAACCTAAGAGTGAAAAATGTATTTTTGTTAGATATTCTGAAGATGTCAAAGGATATAGACTTCTTCAACCAAAATACAAAAATATAATCATTAGAAGAGATGTAAAGTTTGATGAAAATATATCAGCCTGCGAGCCTAGTTCGGTGGGTGTGCCACCTTTGGCCTGCGAGCCTGATTCGGCATATGTGCCACCTCTCTCTCCCTCTTCTATTTTTAATAGCATTCCTTCTAGTTTAGATGATGACAGCGAGGATGACAATCCTCCTCCAGCTCGTTAAATCATTCCTTACACTCCATCACTTCCAAGATGGGTCCGCTCTACTAGGGATGCAATAGGTTCTCTTGCAAGTGACCCTATCGATCGACGACATGCATGTTCTCAGTTCGAAAGAGCTTCTTCATTATTGGATCAAGTTCCAGAAAAACTTGATCCAGAAACCTTTGAAGAACCCTTTGGTCATCCAGATTGGGATGAAGCTAGGAATGAAGAGTATCATTCCTTATTGGCAAAAAATATTTGGGATCTTGTTCCTCTTACAAAAGGAAGAAAACTTGTCAGATACAGATGGGTTTACAAAACAAAGTTTGGACCAGATGGAAAAATGGATAGACATAAAGCTCATCTTGTTGCTAAAGGATTTTCACAAGCTGAAGGCATTGACTATACTGAAACCTTCTCCCCTATTGCCAAAATGAACTCTATCCGCCTTATTCTTTCCCTTGCTGCCTCCTTTAAATGCGAAGTCCATCAGATGGATGTTAAATCCACCTTCTTACATGGAGATTTGCATAAAGAAATATGCATGGAACAACCCCTTGGATTTATCCAAAAAGACTCCAACCTTGTTTGTTGCCTTAGGAAGTCTCTCTATGGTCTCAAACAAGCTTTTCGGGCTTGGTATGCCAAAATGGATAGATTTCTCTTAGATAATGGATTTTCTAGGTGTCATTCTAACAACACTGTCTACACCAAGAAAGTGGGTAATTCCTTCACCATCCTTGTTCTTTATGTTGATGATATTATCCTTACTGGTAGTGATCCAAACCATATAAATCATTTGAAGTCCAGGCTAAAAAAGAAGTTTGAAATGACATAATTAGGAAACTTGCATTATTTCCTTGGTCTTCAAGTCTTGCAATCCAAGGAAGGCATTACCCTCTCTCAGTCCAAGTATGACTGTGATATTCTACACCACTTTCACATGGAAGATTGTAAGCCTGACCCTTCTCCCTTTCAGTCTGGAGTCAAGCTTTCAGTCAACTGTACTACCCCTGAAGTTGATGCTACCTCATACCGTCAACTTGTTGGTAAACTTTTGTATCTAACCCATACTCATCTTGACCTTTCCTTTGTCGCTGGTCTTGTTGCTTGGTTTATGCACCAACCTAAATAAAGTCACTATAAAGCAGCTAAAAGAATACTTCGATATATTCGAAGTACAATTCAGTTGGGGATTCATTATAGTGCAGGAGCATCTCCCTTGTTGATTGGTTTCACTAATTCTGATTGGGCTGGTGACCCTGATGATCAGAAGTCCACTGCAGGATATGTATTCACTCATGGTTCAGGACCTATTACTTGGTCTTGTAAGAAACAAAGTGCCATCTCCGTTTCTTCAACAGAAGCAGAGTATCGTGGTGCAGTTGAAGCTAACAAGGAAGCCATGTGGCTTCATCAGATCCTATCTGAATTTGGTCTTCATCAGCAGCATCCAACTACACTTTGGTGTGATAATCAGAGTGCCATTCAGTTATCTAAAGATCCAGTTTAGCATCAGCGTATGAAACACATTGAACTCCACATACACTTCATCAGAAAGCTCATTCATGATCGTGTTCTTGAAGTGCAGTACTGTCCAACCAATTATCAGGTAGCTGATATCTTTACAAAGGCTCTCATAGAAGTGAAGTTTACCAAACTTTGATCCATGCTTGGAGTTTAGGAAAGTTGTCATTAAGGGGGGATAGGCTTTAATGCCTCCTTCCTTCTCCATTGTGTCACTTTTGTAAATCCTTCAATCCTATCCCAATTTGTTTTTAAGGGGGGATGTTAGGATATTTCGACACATAGGAAATAGGCTCCTTTTGTGTCACCTTTGTAAATCCTTCAATCCTATCCCAAGTTGTTCTTAAGGGGGGATGTTAGGATATTTCGACGTATAGGAAATAGTTAAGAATAACTTAGTCTAGTGTAGAGTTAGGTAAAGTGTGTTTCTTTACCATGTACATTTGTAACTTATAATCCGACGATCATGATTTGTAGTGATCTGACGGTTATCTCTCACCTCGGTATTAACGACACTTGATCCGTGGCTTAACACCCGATTGGTCCATGATCTCTATTTAAAGAGAATGGAGGGTCATTTTTCCGGTAACCATTTATGAGAGAAACATATGTAACTTTTCTTTTTATATTAATAAATTCCCTGAAGTGGCCACATTGGCTCAGGGCGTGGACTGTTTCCCTCTTTGAGGGTTTTAACCACGTGATTATACTGGTGTACTGATTTGTGATCTGTTTGTGAGTGGTGAACTTTGGTTCTTGATCTACAGAACTTACCTTGTAAATTCCTACAATTACATGATCCCTTTTCACATTCTGAGGGATTTTATTCCTACTTAAGCAACTTATGAGCCTCCTTGCTCATTTGTTCATCTAACTAGATTTTAAAAGAAAAAATTAATATTCCTATTAGCTGCATGCTAATTTAGGAATATTACAGAAAAACTTGTTAAAAAATACGGACAAATATATGTGTACAGAGGGCGCCAGTGGTTTTCAATATTGGGACAAAGTGGGTTAGCATGAGGTGAAATGCTCTGTCATACGCACTAGGGGAGCCTTGGGCCTGGGAAAGAGGTTTCCGACACAAATATTGCAAAAAGGGTTGAATGTGGCCACTTTATAGGTCTGTTCTTTGTTGGATTATGCAACAAAGGTTTGTCAAGGGGGAAATCAAATAAAAATGACAAGGAAAACCATAAAGGGAATACTCCATTCCCCAATGGAGTCTCCAATTTGTTATACAATATTAAAGTTTGTAAAAAAAGGTATGTCCCCTAGGTTTGGTGGTTAACGTAGAAAAAATAGAGAGAAAAGTAGCCCAATGCTTTTCCTTAAAGTAAATACATGACAAAGTGAGGCCTACCTAGAAACTGCCACTCACTTCGATCCTTCTTTATCTTGGAAGCTCCAATTTCAGTTCCAATCACAAAAACTAGAACCTGCATAGTCAGATAAAACAAACCAAGAAACTACAAGATGTATGAAGTATCATCTAAATAATCTATTCATTAGATCAAAATGGTATTGAAATACATGATTACACATCAAATATAGGAAAACACAGAATTAATTTCATTAATATAAATATAAGGCGATTACAACCATAAGTGGTAGTTGATCTTGTAGAAGATATCCTCCAATTTTTTGTCTCCTCCTTTCCTTGTGACAATATGCACATCAAGTCACCCTATGAATGTGATGATAACCACTTACTGCAGCCACATAAGGGTAGAATCACTCTCCAAATCCAACCATTACCTATTGCATATGAGAGGGTAAATATATAGAAGAGAGGGGAAGTTGCGAGGTTTTATCCAATTACCATTCTAAGGTTTTAGATCCACCTTTCATGGAGGGATAGGAAGAAAGGATAAGTGGTGAAAAATCCAAAGTAGGGTAGAATAGGATCCGAATTTCAATCCAAGGTAAGTAGTTGAAACAAATTCTTGAAACTCCTAGAAGGTGAAGCTTCTGGAATCCCATTCATTCTCACGGATTCTTTAACCAACTTAGGTGAAAAGGAGAGCTACCTGCTGGTGACCAACGTTGGCCATAGGGGAGAAAATTGTAGGTAAACACACCCAAGTAGGCTTGCAGGGATCATTGGTCCTAAAACTGGATCAGATAAGGCAGTTTAAGGTTGATATTCTAAGGGATTAAAGGTACATGCTTGGGGCTTTGTGCAAGATGATTACAAGGGGAATAATATGTCGATTGATCCCATTAGGAGGATCACTTTGATTGGATGTGAAAAAATGGCCTATAGAAGAATTCCCCCTAAAGCACAAAGTCAGAGATGATGACTGATGACTGCAATGCTTTACCTTGTAACAAGTAGGGATCAAGGACAACTAGTGAGATTCATATGTTACAATACAAGTATCATGATATCTAGATGCAAAGGGAGGCATACCCATACTCAGCTCACAAGATAACATAACATGTGTAATGATAAAAATATGCATCCATAGATGCAACTAATGGACTCATGACTAGATGACTGTCTCTATGATCATGACCATCATATAATGTGATATTTGTATAACTCTTGAAATTGTAGCATCGATGGATGAAACTAGATCCGGGGTCTTCTATCTCATTCACACGACCAACTAATGTATGAGTCTATATGTGTGAATCAATGAGTTGGAGTCGAACATAATAGACACTATCGGATTACCATCCAATGATGTAAGTCGTTAACATATGTGAGAAAAACCAAGGATGATGTTAATGTCTCTTAAGGTAATATGGTACCATTGGTAAGGTGTGAGTAAATGAGTTGATGTCGAACACCGCACAAATTATTTTGTTTGAAGGCCATTGATGTAAACCAATGACCAAGAGCGAGGAAAATTTCCATTGATGTATGAAGCACCAAGGTACAAAAGGGGTGTTTATAAGTCAACTTCCTGGATGATTTTGTGATGTCGACCAGAAGTGACTAATCATAGGAGGGCCTTGATGTTTCCCCCATAAAAAACATGAAACAAGTGTCATGATTGAGACATATTAATCAGAATGATTCTAATAAGGAACTGGATTAGGAAAGGGAGACATGAAATTAAAGCTTAAGAGTATTGTAGCGGAGACCAACTGAGGGACTTCCCTTGAACACCGATGACACTGAATGGAGTTGGAAGCATTGACCCAAAACCGAAATGGAGGCTCTAAAAATGGTATGATAACCAAAAGACAAGAAGATTACCCAACCAAATATCCATGGAGAAGAAGTGGAAAGTGTTGTGTTCAAGAGCGACTCACTACCATTTAGAAAAAATGGAATCATCATTTTCCCAATTTCCCCAACCATACTGGTCAATACCTCTTTATTTTTAACAAGCTTGAGGAGGATAACATATACTTGATCTGTAAGTTCATCCTTTGGATGAATAGCTCCAATTAATTTTAACAAACCCTGAGAAGGACTGGTTAAACCTTGTCATGTTGGACAAACCCATCACTGTTTGATGTTTTAGCAAGTCTAGTGAAGGTAAAACTCAACACATTTTTAATTTTTAGAGAGCTTGAAAAAGAGGTGGAAAAGTAAACTCCACATGTCCCTTTTCGTAGGTACTTTCTTGAGTCCAAAAAGGTTGAAAACAATACTCAAGAGAACGTATTAGTTATGTTCGAATAAGGTATTCCTTTTTCATAGCTAGTCTATCTCAATACAGAAAAGGGTTAAACTTATACTATGTAGACGTATTTTAATTTATTTTTATGAGTTCGAAAATACAAGTGCTCGACAATATTTCCATATTTTGGGAGTCTAAAAAGGGATGAAAGAGGACCCCACCTCGAGGAACGACTGGTATAAATGGTAGCAACTAGTTTTAGTGATGATGGAACTACTCAAAACACATAGAGGTCAATACATTGGCTAACAAGACCACTCATCACAACGGTCCCCAGGCAAGGGTAGAACAACCAAGTGAAAGTGTATTATAGACCAAACATATGGTGATGATGGAATGAAGAAACCAAGGCTCATATAGCAAGAATAGGCTGATAAAAATGGAAATCACATGATATAATGTGGGAATGGTTTCATTTTTACATAAGCTTGAAACATGGGAAACTATGCTTGAAAGTGGTTTCATTTTTACACAAGCTTGAAATATGTGGAAAATATGCTTGAGATAAGCTTGCATGACCCCATCGTAATGACTCAATTCTAGGCACATGACCCCCAAACTTCATTTCATCCACCTAAGTAGACTAGTGGGCTAATAGGTGGATGGAAATAATTTTCATTTACGAGATCAAGTGACCAACCCAAATTGGAATTTATGAGATCTAATCAAAGAATAGAATTCGAAGGGGATCTGTTTCCTTTTTTAACGCATTTGACAGAGGAAATGAACTATGCTGATGGCACCTTTCTTCATTTTTTAAAGAGTTTGACACAAGAAAAGGAACTCTACTCCAAAAACCTTGTTTCATTTTTTAAGGAGCTTAACACAAGACAAATAAAATTGCTCCAAGATATTCATCATGGCCTGCAAAAGATCATGGCTTCCAAGAGGTTCTCATTAGATGGGAGAACAATTATCTGGAATGGATACTATCAAGGGATATAATGGAAAGATCATGCTACAATTCCCCCAGTACATGATGCACTATATCTCTGACTAGATCATCAGTAGACGTGGGCATGTAACAAGTGGACACATAATTAACCTATGGTAGGGGTGATACCACTTGCATATAAGGACCATTTAGGGAAGCTGGTTGATTAGGATCCAAATTGGGACCAACGAACAAACACTGATCAATGGCCATGATTCTTCCTTCATGTCGGAAACATATCACACGAAAGAGAGAAGAGACAAGAGCTCCCATGACATAAAATAGTCATGCCCAAGGATTAAATTAAAGTCCGAAGGGCCTTGGACAACCATTACATCGATATAGACCATTTTTCTCCCAAAATAATGGGTAAATTAGGAAGGATCCCTAATGATTGAATGGTTCCTTATTAAAAGCCAACAAATTATAGATAAAAGGCACAAGTTGTGGAAAACCTAAAGCTTTCCAAGCATTTGAGGACAAAATACTAACAGATGCACCCTTATCTATGATTGTGCTAGGTACAGGTATATTATACGCCTATACTATGATCTGAAAGGGCACATAAGAAGGAAGATGATATCTTGCTAGTCGACCCTAATCAAAGGAAGTGACCATACCACTTGAAGGGGGTATTGTAGGAATGAGAGAACTGCCCCCTTGTGCTATTGGAATGCGAATATTGTCCCATCATACTGTGGGAATAGGAGGATTTCCTCCATGTTCATTGGAATCTGAAGAAACAAGAAGAGCATGAGTAGTATGAACTTTACTCTCTATGGGATATTTTTGATCAATTGAAGGTGGAATTGAATCAACCATTTTATCAACCAATGGTTGGTCAAGAATAGACTCATGGGATTCTTATTCAGAGAGAGTGAGATTGACTAGAGATGGATTCAAATCAATGACTTCATCAACTAGTGAAGGATCATGGGAAAGCTTTCGATAACTGGCTATAAGTCATGGCTGAGAATCTATAAGGTTTTCCAACACTTTTGAGGCTTCATCCATATAAGGAAAAAGTTTAATAGGATGATTCCCTTCACATAAATTGCAGAGAAATTTGACGTTACCCTTTTTCCCATGGATTTTATTATCACTAGTCAATGGTTTATCACCAACATGATCTCCAAAGGTTGGGACAAAGGGTGACGTGAGCCTTTAGACCAAACTTCAAATATATTGGGAATTACAAGACAATATCTAAGAAGGTGGTTGCCCTTACATAAAATACAAGGAAATTTAACTTTACTGGGCTGATTGGAAGATTTTTCCATAATATTTGTGTTTGTAGCAATGGTTTCTTGGTTTCCCACTTGCTTTTTTTGCTTATCCTTCTTCGTCCTCTTATTATTCTTCTTAGCTCCTCAGTTACTAGAATAAAGAATTTCATCAGGTGAAGAGGGAGAAAGGGATGAAAAAAAATTGGTGAAGAAGCCAAAGGGAAAAATTTAGGATCAATGTGAGGTTGATATTGTTTAGGTGGAGGAGGACTTGGTTGAGAAGAAATTTGGACATTCAAAACCATAGGGGTCGAAAACAACCAAAATAGAAAACCAATGGTAAAACTGGGAAGGGACAACGTTTCCATATAAGGAGAACCAATATTTCCAAAAGAAGGAAAAAGACTAGGATTACCGCCAGAGGGGTTTCCTTGATTGGTAGACTCAAGAAATGTTTTCATTAGTCTCAAACTAAGATCTACTACGGAGTTATTCCACGGGGAGGATTTTGTTCTGTGGTCAATTAATTGATTTTATAAATTAACAACGCAAAATAAAACGAAGTGGTAAACTATGCAAAAGGTTTAACAAGAAAATGTGAAATGCAATATACACCTTAACAAACCAAGGAATTAACGTACAACAACCAATCTGCCAGAATGCTATGTTCATTATATCATGGTATACAAGGCGACTGACTCGGTTACCTATGGATGGATAACAACCTATAGGGGACTCCAAAAATATACTCAACGATAAGTGGGAGTGAAGTCCATAATAGTGTTGTCTAATGCGTAAGAATTTGTCGAGAGAATTCCCATATACTTTTCATGCATGAAGCACTATCCGATATACCTGAAGGTACGTGGATATTGATCTTATACACTTACGTACATGGAACAAGATATCACCCCCAGAATGAAATGCTGAAAAAAAATGACAACTTCTACATTTAATGATGCTAGAACTCATCTCTTTCCTAGACCTCTATGTGTGTCATTAAGTTTCAAATGCTCCTTTGGTTAATTGAGATGAATTTTAGAGTTGATCTTGAATTATGTTTCAATTTCAAGGCTCAAAAATCAATGTCACTTAAACACGCCTATGATGCGACTAACACGATAAAAATAACTCTTTTCATTTTCAATGAAAGCTATCTACTATAGGGAATAGGTGAAAAAAATGGTGCAACAATAAAAAATGTAGCAAACAAGACTTTCCTAACTAGATCTTTCAATTTCACTATTCCAATTTAATTCAAAGCATTACAAGATGAAAAACCATGCAATGTAATCTATGCACACTTTCCATTCTTGTTGTAAAAATGATAATTCTAACTATGCAAATGTGATATATGCAAGATAATTATTTGAATTAAACACAAGAGGATTAAAACTAAAATATGGTGAAAATTTTAAAAAATCAAAAGAGATGTCACTCGAAGGAAATTAACACTCATACATAATGAAAGAAAAAACATGAAATTTCACACTAGGGAATTCCAATTTTCAGATACAAAACCCTAGATGCAATGCATGAGATTTTTCTTTCCAAAAAACTTAATTTTTGAAAATGAAGAAAACTAAGATGAAAATGTTCAATTTCTGATTCAATTACACTTTTCAGAATGAGTACTCAAACAAAACATCATCCAAGCAATCAGAAATCAAAACAAAATAAGTTTGCATGTGACCAAACGATAAGAACAAATAAAATTGAAACCAATTATTATCAAAGGAAAAAAATACCAATGCAAACTGAATGGGGGTTTTAGAGAGATCACAAGACACTGAAGACTCAAAGAAACCCAGCTGGAAGTAGGCTGATGATAGAGAGGCTCAAAAACCAAGGATAATCCTGTGCAAAAATAGGGACCAACACACGTGTAGAGAGGGCGAAATTGGTTTGCAATGTTGGGACAAAGTAGGCCAGGGTGAAGTGAAACACTTTGTCAGAGGAACTGGGGTAGCATTGGGCATGGGAAAGAGGTTTCTGACACAAAAATTGAAAACATGGTTGAATGAATCCACTTCCTTGGTATGTTCTTGGTTGTATTATGCAACAAAGATTTGTTACGGAGGTAATAAAACACAAAGAACAAGGAAAACCATAAAGGGAATACTCCATTCCCTAATGGAGTCGCCAATATATTATACGATATTAAAGATTAAAAACAAAGGTATCTCCCCTAGGTTTGATGGTTAGCCTATAAAAACAGAGAGACAAGGAACCAAATTATTTTCATTAAAGTAAATAGATGAAAAAGTGAGGCCTACCTAGAAACTGTCACTCAATTTTTTCCTTCTTTATCTTGGAAGTTCCAATTCTAGCTCCAACCACCAAAATTAAAATCTGTGCAGTCAGATGACAAAAGCCAAGAAACTGTGATATGTATGAAATATCATCTAAATACTTGATTGATTAGATCAAAATGGTATTGAAATACATGAATCAACATCACGTATAGGAAAATAGAGAATTGCTTGCATTAATATAAATAGAAGATGATTAAAACCATAAGTGGAAGTTGATCTTGTAGAAAATCTCCTACAAGTTTTTGACTCATCCTTTCCTTGTCACAATATGCACATCAAGTCACCCTATGAATGCGATGATAACCACTTACTACAACAACGTAAGGGTAGAATCACTCTCCAAAGCTAACCATTACCTATTACATATGAGAGGGTAAATATATAGGAGAGAGGGTTAACTTGGGAGTTTTTATCCAATTACCATTCTAAGGTTTTAGATACACCTTTGATGGAGGGATAATATCAAGGGATAAGTGGTGAAAAATCCAAATTAAGGTAGGAGAGGATCCAAATGTCAATCCAAGGTAAGTAGTTGAATTAAATTATGGAAACTCCTAGAAGGTGAACCTTCCGGAATCTTGTTCATTCTCCCAGAATTCTAGAAGAAATGCAGGTGCAAAGGAGGGCTACTTGTTGGTGACAAACGTTGGCCATAAGGGAGAAAATTCTAGGTGAACGAACCCCAGTACGCTTGTAGGGAGCGTTGGTCCTCAAATTGACTCAGATAGGGAAGTTTAGGGTTGAAATTATGATGGAATAAAGGTACATTATTAGGGATTTGTGCAAGATTATGACAAGGGGAATAAGATTTTGATTGATCCCATTGGGAGGCTCACTTTGATTGGATGTGAAAAAATTCCCTATAACTGAATTCCCTCTAAATCACAAATTTAGAGATGGTGAGTGATGAATGTGATGCTTTACCTTGTGACAAGTAGGGATCAAGGACAACCAGTGAGCTTCATCTATTACAATACAAGTATCATGATATATGGAGGCTAAGGGAGACATAACCATACTCAAGTCATAAGCTAAGATAACATGTGTAATGATCAAAAGACACATCCATATATGAAACTAATGGAATCATGACTGGATGACTGCCTGTATGATCATGACCATCATACATTGTGATATTTGTATAACTCCTAAAATTGGAGCCCAGATAGATGAAACTAGATTTGGGGTCTTCTAACTCGTTCACACAACTAACTAATTTACGAGTCTATCCATGTTAATCAATGAGATGGAGTCGAACATGGTCGACACCATCCGATTACCAGCCAATGATGTAATCCGTTAACAGATGCGAGAGAAACCACCGATGATGTTAATGGATCTCAAGGTAATATGATACAATTAGTATGGTGTGAGAAAATGAGCTAATGTTGAACACCACACAGAGTCTTTCGATCGAATAAAATTGATGTAAAGCTGTCATTGAGAGTGAGGAAAATTTCCATCGATGTATGGAAGCACGAAGATACCAAAGGGGTGTTTCTAACTAAAATTCCTGCATGATGTGATGATGTCGACAAGAAGAAACCCTTCGTAGGAGGGCCTTGATGTATCACCCATCAACAACAAGAAACATGTAGCATGATTGAGATAGATTAATCATAATTATGCTGATATGGAATTAGATCAGGAAAGGCAGGCATGAAATGAAGGCTTAAAAATATTGTAGTGGAGATCAATTGAAGGATTTCTCTTGAACACCGACGACACTGAATGAATTTGGAAAAATTGGCTCAAAACCAAAATGGAGGCTTTGAAAAATGTATGATAACAAAAATACAAGTAGATTACCCAACCCAATAGCCATGGAGATGAATTGGAAAGTGTCATGTTCAAGGGTGACACGCTGTAATTTAGAAAAATTGGAATTCATCATTTTCCCAATTTCCCAACCATGCTGGTTAGTACCTATTTATTATTTAAAAATATTGAGGAGGATAAAATATTATTGATCTATATATTCATCCTTCGGATGAATCCCTCCAATTATTTTTAACAAACTATGAGAAGGATTGGTTCAACCTTGTCATGTTCGACAAGCCCATCACTATTTGATGTTTTAACGAGTCTAGTGAAGGTACAATTCAACACCTTTTTCATGTTTAGCGAGCTTTAAAAAGAGGCAGAAAAGAAAAATCCACATGTCCCTTTTTGTAGGTAGTCTCTTGAGTCTGAAAATGTAGAAAACAATACTCAAGAGAACCTCTTATCCATGTTCGACTAAGGTATTCCTTTTTTGTAGCTAGTCTATCTCAGTCTGGAAAATGGATAATATTATATTAAGTAGACATATTTTCATTTATTTTTATGAGTTCGAAAAGAAAAGTGCTTGAAAATATTTTCATATTTTGGGAGTTTGAAAAGAGCTGAAAAAGGACTCCACCTAGAATAACGAGTGGTATAATGGGTAACAACTGGTTTCAGTGATGATGGAACTACTAAAAACACATTGACGTCAAGAGGATATCTAATAAGCCACTCATCACAGTAGTTCTTGAGGCAATGGTAAAATAACCAAGTGAAAGTGTATGATCAACCAAAAAGATGGTGACGATGGAATGAAAAAATCAAGGCTCATATAGCAAAAATAGGATGATAAAAATGGAAATCATTTGATATAATGTGGGAATGGTTTCATTTTATAGAAGCTTGAAACATGGGAAACTATGCTTGAAAGAGATTTAATTTTTACACAAGCTTGAAACATGTGGAAAATATGCTTGAGATAAGTTTTCCTGCCCCCAGTATACTGAGTCAATTCTAGGCACATTCCCCCCAAAATTCATTTCATCCACCTAAGTAGACTATTGGTGGCGAACAGGTAGATGGAAAGAAGATTCATTTACGAGATCAAGTGAAAGACTTGATTGGAAATTTATGAGATCTAATCAAAGAATCAAATTAGAAGGGGATTTGTTTCATTTTTCAACGAGTTTGACACAAGAAAGAACTATGCTCATGACACCTTGTTTCATTTTTTAAGGATCATGACACAAGAAAAGGAACTCTGCTCTAGAAACCTTGTTTCATTTTTTAAGGAGCTTGACAAAAGACAAGGAAATTTTCTTCGGGAACGTGTATCATGGCCTGCAGAAGGTCATGGATTCAAAGAGGTTCTCATCACATGGGATAACACCACTCTGGAAGGGACACCTATCAAAGGATTTAATGGAAATATCAGGCTCTAGTGCCCCTAGTACATGATGCACTATATCACCGAATATATTATCAGTAGATGCGGGCATGGAACAGGTGGCCACATATTTAACCTTAGGTGGGGGTGAATACCACTTGCATATAAGGACCATTTAGGGAAGATTTTTGATATGGATATAAATTAGGACCAAAGAACAAAAGCCAATTAATCATCATGATTATTCCTTTATGCAGAAAACATATCAAATGAAAGAGAGAAGAGATAAGAGCTCCCATGGCATAAAAATAGTCACGACGAAGGATTAATTTAAAGTCCAAAGGGCCTTGGACAACCATCACATCGATATAGACGATTTTTCCTCCCAAAGTAATGGGCAGCTTAGGAAGGATCCCTAACATTTGACTGGTTCCTCTGTTAAAAGACAAAAAATTATGGGTAACAGGTACAAGATGCAGAGAACCTAAATCCTTCCAAGAAGTTGAGGAAAAAATACTAATAGATTCACCTTCATCTATGGTTGCGATAGGTATGGGTATGTTATAGTCTTGTACTGTGATATGAAAGGGAACGTAAGAAGGAAGATGATATCCTGCCAGTGGACTCCAATCAAAGGAAGTTGCCATACTACTTGGAGGGGGTACCGTAGGAACAAGATGATCTCCCCCTTATGCTATGGGAATGGGAATGTTGTTCCAATGTACCATGGGAACAGGAGGATTGGCCCCCAGTTCATTGGAATCTAAAGAAACAATAATAAAATGAGTGGTATGAACTTCTCTCTCTACGGGAAAGGTATGATCAACTGAAGGTGGAATCGATTCAATCATTTTATCAACCAATGGTTGGTAAGGAAGAGACTCATGGGATTCACATTTAGAGGGAGTTGGATTGACTAGAGACAGATTGTGATCAATCACTTTATGAGCTAGTGGAGGATAAGAGGAAAGAATTCGATAACCAATTATAAGTCATGGATGCAAAGATGTAAGGATTTCCAAAAATTTTGAGGCTACATCCATATAAGGACAAAGGTGAATAAGATGATTCACTTCACATGGATTATAGGGAAATTTGACTTTACCCTTTTTTCCATGGACCTTACTATCACTAGTCGATGGTTTATCACTAGAATGATCTGCAGAGGATGATGACAAAGGTTGATGTGAGCCTTCAGAAGACACTTCTAATATCCTGGGAATAACAGGACATAAACTGAGAAGGTGGTCACCCTTACATAACATGCAAGGGAATTTAACTTTACAGGGCTGATTAGAAGATTTGTATATACTAGTTGCGTCCGTAGGAATTATTGTTTGGTTGTTGGCTTTCTTGTTTTGCTTCTTCTTCTTAGATCCTTGGTTACTAGAATCAAGACTTTCACCAGACAAAGAGGAAGAAAGCGATGAAGAACCAATAGGTGAAGAAGGCAAAGGGACAAATTTAGGATCAACATGAGGTTGATACTGTTCCAGTGGAGGAGAGCTTGGTTGAGAAGCATTTTTGACATTCAAAACCATAGGGGTCGAAAAAAATAAAACTAGAAAACCAATGGTAAATCTAGGAAGGGACAACGTTTCCATATAAGAAGCACCAATATTTCCAAAAGAAGGAAAAGGACCAAGATTCCTGTCAGAGGGGTTTCCTTAATTGGTAGACTCGGGAAAATTTTCGATTAGTCTCAACCTACGATATACTAAGGATTATTACATGGGTAGGATGTTATTACATGGTAAATTAATTGATTTTATAAATTAATGACTCAAAATAAAACAAAGGGGTAAACTAGGAAAAATGTTTATCGAGCAATTGTGAACTACAATATATGCCTTGGCGAACCAAGGAATTAATAGATGACATCCAATATCCCTAAATTATATGTTTGGTGTATCACGTTAAACAAGGTGGCTGAATAGATTACCTATGGATGGATAAGAACCTATAGGGGACTCCCAAAATATACTCGACAATACATGGGAGTGCAGTATGTAGTAGTGATGTCTAATGCATAACCATTTGATGATAGCGCTCCCATATATTTTTCATGTGTGGAGTGCCATCCGATATACTGGGAGGTACGTGGAGAATGATCATATACACTTACGTACGTGGAAAGGGATATGACCCGCAGAAAGAAACACTAGAAAAAAATGAAAGATCCTACATTTAACGATGTCGGAACACGTCTCTAGCCTAGAAATGTATGTGTGTCATTAAGTTTCAATTTATCCTTAGGTTAATTGAGATGAATTTTAGAGTTGATCATGAATTCGGTTTCAATTTCAAGTCTCAAAACTCGATGTCACCTGAACACGCCTATGATGTAACTAATATGACACATATAAATATTTTCATTTTTGATGAAAGCTATATAATCTAGGGAAGAGGTGAAAAAAATGATGAAATAATTAAATATGTAGCAAAAAAGAGCTTCCTAACTAGATATTTGACAATTTCACTATTCCAATTCAATTCAAATCATTACAAGATAAAAACCCATGCAATGTAATTTATGCACAATTTCCTTTCCTGTTGTGAAAACGAGAATCCTAACTATGAAAATGTGATCTATGCAAGATAATTCTTCAAATGAAACACAAGAGGATTCAAACTACAATTGAGTGAAAATTCCAAAAATTAAAAGATATTCACTCTAAGGCGATTGACACTCATACACAATGAAAGCAAAAACATGCAATTTCACACTAGGGAATTCCAATTTTCACATACAAAACCCTAGATGAAATGCATGATATTTTTCTTTCCAACACACTTAATGTTTGAAAATGAAGAAAACTAAGATGCAAATGTTTAATTACTAATTCAATTACACTTTTTAGAATGAGTACTCAAACAAAAATTCATCCAAGTGATCATCAATCAAAACAAAATAAGTTTGCAATCAATAAAATGATAAGAACAAAGAAAAATAGAAACCAATTATTCTAAAAGGAAAACAAATACTAATGAAAACTGAATGGGGGTTTTAGATGGAACACAAGACAATGAAGACTCAAGGAAAATCATATGGAAGTAGGCTAATTATAGAAAGGCTAAAAAACCAAGGAAAAACTTGTGCAAAAATAGGGACCAACACTGGTGTAGAGAGGGCACCAGTGATTTTCAATCTTGGGACAAAGTTGACAAGGGTGAAGTACAATTCTCTGTTAGAGGAATTGGGGGAGCTTTGGGCCTGGAAAATAGGTTTCTAATACAAAAATTGCAAAAAGGGTGTTGATCAGTGGTTGTCATTGATGTCAACCCAAGCAGCACCAAGGGCTACCCCGATCTTGCATGGTAATTTTGACCTACAAAATTACTATATTATAGGTCGAGAATATTTTTGATGGCTTCTATTTGTTGAGATGTTTCTGTTGATATATGGCATGCCATGTAATTCTTCACGGTTTGAGAGATATTCATGTTTGAAGTTTGTAACCCAGTTAGTGGGCTAAAATCCCATGGGGTTGTGGCATGGGTCATTGAAAAGTCAATAATTAATAATTTTTAAGCTCCTAAAATCCCTCCCACGTTCACTTGTTGAAGCCCCTCTCAACCTAAGCATTTATATAAATTGTGATCCTCATATCCTCCTTATGTAGGGATTTTGCTACCTGAAATAGGTCATTGTGGAATTTTCTCTCTAAATTTTTTTCTATGAAGTTTTAGAAGCTGAAATTTCTATGAGGTGAATTTGAAATTCTTAGGAAGCTCCTGTAAAGTTTTTAGATCAAGGTGCGCAATATTTTCGGAGATATAATTTTTCGAAGTCAATATTTTTGTAGGCTCCTGAACTTCATCTCAAAGAAGTGACATTGGGAAAATAGTCATAAACCTCTCTCGGAGTATTGGATTGGAATTCTATAAAAATTGGTAGATAGTACATGGATTTTAGTTTTTACTGCATTAATTTCAGAGCCGAATGAAGAAATAGTGACAGGAGGCACGCCGTATAAGTTCGCTTTATTGAACCAGTCCATAATTAGGTCATTGTGAGAGATTGGGCGTAACTCTATCTTGAAGAATCCAAATTGGGTCAGACCTATGTAATTGAAAATAAGAATAAGAGGACTAATATAGAACCAAAAATCACATATTGGGGATCTGAATATGTAGATACACCAGATTCAATATCGAGCTCCTAGAAGGAAAGAAAAAACTAGATCATGTATTGTCAAGGGCTGCAAAGGACCAGACTTTCTAGTGAAGCAAAGCAAAGCAAGGTGCAGTAGAGGGTAGCATGACAAGAGCATCAATCATTGTGCAGAACAGTAGCAATAATTTCATCACATGAAGACTTCAAGTGGGCAGCACTGCATACAGTCATTATAAATGTATCATTGTACTAAGTCATTGTAAATGCATCATTGTAAAAATTGTACATGTGTCTATCTACCAAGAGTTGAAGAGGCAGTGTCAGGAGGTCTAGGATCATCATTAGGTGGTTGTGTCATAGTTGGGGTTATGGTCTAGTGTGTCTTCTTCTTCTTCTTCTACATCATTTTATATCATTGTAAAGTGGACCATTTTCCTTGGTACGGGAGTCCATTATTCTCTTATTATTCTATAGGGTGGTAGGGTGGTGCTAGGCTAGTGCATGAAGTCACCAATAGGTTCAAGCTTGTGAAAACTTTAGGGTGGTAGGGTGGTGCTCGGGTGAGTTGTATCTCATTAGGTGTTGGGGCATCCGTTCAGTTGACTACTGAAGAATCTTGAGCATTGTAGCATCCATCCAGTGGGAGTTGGAGAAGAATGCTTTTATAGATTCTAGGAAGTTGGAGCTTTATTTTCAATTGGAGTTGAATATTAAAGAATTATTAGAAAAGAATTTAGGTGGTTTTTTTTCCCGGAGAGGGTTTCCACCTTAAAAACTGTGTGCATTTGTGTTCCTTTTGTTTACTTCTCTCATTATACAAACAATGATAATAATTGAAGATTAACTAATGCTCTAATTGAAAGAAATACTGATTCACCCCCTCCCCCCCCCTCTCAGTATTTACAACAATTGGTATCAGAGCTTGGTTCCTTTAATAGCAGTTTAACAGCTGGAAGGAGGTCATGGAGCATACTAAGAATGGTGTGCCTCTATTCAATGAAAATAATTATGCACTCTGGAAAGGAAGAATGGAGGTCTATCTCTTGGCACAAGGTTATGAAGTATGGGACATTGTTCAAAATGGATTTACATTAACCACAAATGAACAAGGTAAGAAGAATTTGGTAAATGATGCAAAAGCAAAGAATATTATTATTAGTGGACTTATTGAATTTGCTTATCATAAGGTGTTGGGTTGTAAAACCGCCAAAAATATATGGAACAAGCTTGATAATATATATGTAGGTGACTCAAATGTCAAAGAAGCAAAGATTCAAATCTACAGAGAAAAATTTGAGTAACTCAGAATGAAAGAAGATAACAACATTGCTGCAGACTTCCAACACGTTGATGAAATAACCAACACTCTAGAAGGATTGGGAGAGCCTATTAAAGAGAAGACTATTATACGAAAGATTCTTTGAACGTTACCAGGGATATTCAACCCAAAGGTATCGGTCTTAGAATATAGTGCAAATCTGTACAAACTCAGCAAAGAGGAATTACATGGAGTTCTCATAGCATATGAAATGAGACTTGATGAAGAAGAAGGTACTTCGCATCTAGAAACTGTGTTCGCTGCAAATAAGAAAACCAATAAGGAGAAACATCCTTCAAAGACATAGACCTGCACTTGCAAGTGTGAAGAAAAGGAAGATGATGAACAAGGTCTTTCAGATGGAGAATATTCTTACTTTACGAGAAAACTAAAAATTGGTAAGGGAAAATTCAAGGGTAAACTTCCATTGATATGTTTCGGCTATGGTGAGGTTGGGCATTTCGTAGAAAAATGTCTGAACAAAAGTGATGAAAACTCAAAAGAAAATAAAGGCTTTAATAAATTCAACAAGAAAAGAAAAAATAAAGGATTTAAAAGGAACTTTCTCTCTAAAGAAGATAACCCATCATCCAATGAAGACAATGAAAGCGAAGAAGAATCCAATGAGAGAGTATTGTTTATGGCCAAGCACATTAAACAAGAGGTATCAAACAACAAAGAAGAAGGGATGACCATAGAAGAATTTTCTAAGGATGCAATCAAGCTTATAAAATATCTCAAGGCTGAGAAAATCCGTTCCAATACTCTTGAAGAACAATTTCAAGGTCTCAAAATTGAAGTTGAAGAAAAAAAATGTATTGAAGAGTCACTTCAAAAGAAGTTGGAAGAAAGCAACAAATAAAAGGAAGCATTAGAAGCTGAAGTAGTCTCGCTGTGTAAGGAAGTGACGAAGGGAAAAACTGTCCAAAACTATGCCAACAACTCAAGGGCATTGGAAGAACTCATAAAAAATCAATGATATTACGACGACAAAACTGGCCTCAGTTACAAAGAAGAAGAGGAAGGACCTCATACAACAAAATACAATGAACCTATGAGATCTGATATGCATGTCGTCTTCACTGGACAAGATTTTCAAGAACAACCTTGGAAGACAATCCCTCGATGACGATTTCCATCCAGGTACCAACATATTTTTTATGGCTATTGTTATTTGTGTGGAAAATTTGGTCATAAAGCTGTAGAATGTCGCACATACCCTAGGAGCCAATAGAATTCTAGGAGATCTATCAAATATGTACCTCCCAGGGCTCAATGAAACATGAATAGATTTGAACATTTAATAAATAATATTGAATGTTACAAATGTCGAAACTTTGGACACATAGCTAGAGACTGCAGACTTGAAAATCCTTGAGAAGAATCTTCGAAGCCACAAAACGAACGAACATGGAAGAAGAAGAAGAATGATAATTGTGCTCTCATTCTTAAGGCTCAAAACAACAAAGTTGTGTGGTATGTTGATAGTAGTTTCTCAAGGCATATGACTAGAGATAGAAAGAAATTTATATCTTTGGAAGAGAAGAAGGATGGAACCGTGTCCTTTGGAATGATGGATCTTCAAATGTTATAGGATCAGGTACCGTCACTCTCGAAAGCAAATATTCTCTAGCCAAGAATGTTCTATTGGTTGAAAACATGAATCACAATCTTTTTAGTGTTGGAAAAATGTGTGATCAAGGACACACACTACTATTCAACTCCACAAAATGTGAAATTAGGAAAGGCAGGTATGGTGAAATTGTGGCCACAACAAGTAGAGCTCCAAATGACATATATGTTTTGGATGAAGAAAATAAAGCACATATAATAGCTAAAGAGGATGATATAATATTTGGTAGAAATAATGATCGACTAAGTAAGAAATTTTCTACAAAGATGCAAAGTGAGTTCGATATTTCTTTACTTTGTGAGCTGACATACTTCTTCGGGCTTCAAATATCTTAGCAAGAGAAAGGAATATTTATATGTCAAGCCAAGTACATCAAGAAAATTCTCAAGAAATTCAAAATGTAAGATTGCAAACCCATCGTTACTCCGATGGTAACAGGTTGCAAATTGAGCATAGATGACTCATCTAAGGATGTGGATCAAAGGTTGTACAAATCTATGATTGGTAGTCTTCTATATGTAATAGCCTCCTGGCCAAATGTTATGCAAGCAGTTGGACAAGTAGGAAGATTCCAAGTAGCACCAAAAGAATCACATATGATTGTCGTCAAAGAATTCTTTGATATCGAAAGGGAACAACAGAATATGGTTTGTGGTATCCCAAGAGTAACAATCTCATTATTCAAGCCTTTACAGATGTAGATTGGGCAGGAAACATTAATGATCGTAAGAGTACTCATGAAGCATTGGAATATCTTGGCCAGAAGCTTGGGATTCTCCCAAGTTCTGATTATATTTTCCTTATTCAGAATATAAAGGGGGAGTGAAAGTGTGTATAGGTCCACAGGATGGTTGTGTGTCAGGGGGATTACACTTTTCCATTGATGTCAAAGGGGGAGAGAATTTTGTGGGAAGAGGTGTCATGATTGCAGGGGGAGTACTTGTGTTGCCATCGATGTCAACGAGGGAGATTGTTGATCAGTGGTTGTCATTGATGTCAACCCAAGCAGCACCAGGGGCTACCCCAATCTTGCATGATAATTTTTACCTAAAAAATTACTATATTCTAGGTCAAGAATATTTTGGATGGCTTCTACTTGTCGAGATGTTTCTGTTGATATATGGCATGCCATGTAATTCTTCACGGTTTGAGAGATATTCATGTTTGAAGTTTGTAACCCTAGTTAGTGGGCTAAAATCCCATGGGGTTGTGGCATGGGTCATTGAAAATTCAATAATTAATAATTTTTAAGCTCCAAAAATCCCTCCCACATTCACTTGTTGAAGCCCCTCTCAACCTAAGCATTTATATAAATTGTGATCCTCATATCCTCCTTATGTAGGGATTAAACAGGTCTTCATGGAATTTTCACTCTAACTATTTTTCTTAGAAGGTTCAGCAGTTGAAATTTATATGAGGTGAAGCCGAAATCCTAAGGAAGCTCCTGTAAAAATTTCAGATCAAGGTGAACAATATTTTGGGAGATATGATTTGTGGAAGTCAGTGTTTGTGCAGGCTCCTGAACTTCATCTCAAAGAAGTGACCTTGGGAAAATCGCCATAACTCTCTCTGTGAGTATCGGATTGGAATTATGTAAAAATTGGCAGATAGTGCACGGAATTTAATTTTCGCTGTTTCAATTTTAGAGCCGAATGAAGAAACAGTGACACGTGGCACTTCATACAAATTTTCTCTACTAAACCAATCCATAATTAGGTCACTGTGAGAGATTGGGCATAACTTTCTCTTGAAGAAACCAAATTGGGTCAAACCTATGGCATTGGAAAGAAGACTCAGAGGAATACTACAGAACCAAAAATCACATATTGGGGATCTAAAATAACAAAGATACACGAGATTAAATATCGCGCTCCTAGAAGGAAACAAAAATCTAGATCATGTGTTGTCAAGGGCTGCAAAGGACCAGAATTTCTAGGGCAGAAAATCAAAGCAAGGTGCAGCAGAGGGTAGCATGACAAGAGAATGTGAAAAATAGTAGCAATAAGTTAATCACATGAAGACTTCAAGTGGGTAGCACTGCATACAGTCATTGTAAAGGTATCATTGTACTAAGTCATTGTAAATGCATCATTGTAAAAACTGTACAAGTGTCTATCTGCCAAGAGTTGAAGAGGCAGTGTCGGGAGGTCTAGGATCATCACTAGGTGGTTATGTCATAGTTGGGGTTATGGTATAGTGTGTATTATTCTTCTACATAATTCTATAGCATTGTTAAGTGGACCATTTTTCCTGGTACGGGAGTCCATTCTTCTCTGATTCTTCTATAGGGTGGTAGGGTGGTGCTAGGCTAGTGCATGGAGTCACCAATAAGTTCAAGCCTGTGAAAAATTTAGGGTGGTAGGGTGGTGCTAGGGTGAGTTGTATCTCATTGGGTGTTGGGGCATCCGTTCAGTTGACTACTGAAGAATCTCGGGGCATTGGAGCGTCCATCCAGTGGGAACTGGAGAAGAATGCTTTTCTAGATTCTAGGAAGTTGGAGCTTTATTTTCAATTGGAGTTGAATATTAAAGAATTATTAGAAAATCATTCAGGTGGTTTTTGTCTTGGAGAGGGTTTCCACCTTAAAAAATGTGTGCATTTGTGTTCCTTTTGCTTACTGCTATCATTGTACAAACATTGATAATAATTTAAGATTAACTAATGCTCTAATTGAAAAAAATACTGATTCACCCCCCCTCTCAGTATTTCCAACAAAGGGTTGATTTAAGCCACTTCCTACGTCTGTTTTTGGTTGGATGATGCAACAAAGGTCTGTTAAGGAGGTAGTAAAACATAAAGGGCAAGGAAAACCACCAAGGGAATACTTTGTTCCCCAGTGTAGTCACAAATTTGTTATACAAGATTTATTATTGCGAACAATGGTGTCTCCCATAGGTTTGGTGGTCAACCTAGAACAACAAGGAGACAAGGAACACTTACTTTTCCTTAAATTAATAGATGACAGAGTGAGGCCTATGTGGAAATTGTCACTCACTTCACTCCTTATTTAGCTTGGAAGGTCCAATTCCAGCTCCAACCGCTAAAATTAGAACCTGCACAGTGAGATAACACAAGCCAGGAAACTACGAGATGTATGTAGTATTATCTAAATACTCTATTCAATAGATCAACATGGTATTGAAATACATGAATCAACATCACATATATGAAAACATAAAATTATTTTCATTAATATAAATAGAAGGAGATTACAACCATAAGTTGTAGTTGATATTGTAGAAGAGCTCCACCAAGTTGTTGACTCATCCTTTCCTTGTCACAATATGCACCTCTAGTCACCCTATGCATGAGATGATAACCACTTACTGTAGAAACATAAGGGAAGAATCACTCTCCAAATCCACCCATTACCTCTTGCATATGAGAGGGTAAATATATAGGAGATATGGGTAAGTTGGGAGTTTTTATCCAATTACCTCTAAGGTTTTAGATCCACCTTTGATGGAGGGATAGTATCAAAGGATAAGTGGTGAAAACTCCAAAGTAAGGTAGGATAGGATCCAAATGTCAATCCAAGGTAAGTAGGTTAAAAAAATTCTAGAAACTCCTAGAAGGTGAAGCTTTCAGAATCCCTCTCATTCTCCCGAAATTCTAGAACCAACACAGGTGTAGAGGAGGGCTACCTGCTAGTGACCAATGCTGGCCACATGGGAGAAAAATGTAGGTGAAAACACCCCAATAGGATTGCAGGGAGCGTTGGCCCTCAAACTGGATCATATAGGGTAGTTTAGGGTTGAAATTATAAGGGATGAAAGGTACATGCTTATTGATTTCTACAAGATTATGAAAAGGGGAATAGGATGTTGATTGATCCCATTAGGAAGCTCACTTTGATTGGATGTAAGAAACTATCCTATAAAAGAATGTCCCCTAAAGTGCAAAGTCAAAGATGGTGACTGATGACTACAATGCATTACCTTGTGACAAGTGGGTATCAAGGAAAACCAGTGAGCTTCATGTGTTATGATACAAGTATTGTGATATATTGATGTTGAGGGAGGCATAACCATACTCAACTCATAAGTTAACATAACATGTGTAATGATCAAAGTATGCTTCCATAGATGAAACTAATGGAATCATGTCTGGATTATTGTCTATATAATCACAACCATCATACATTGTGATATTTGTATAACTCCGAACATTGTAGACACCATCTGATTGTTAGCCAATGATGTAAGCCATTAAAAGACATGAGAGAAACCACCGATGATGTTAATGGCTCTCATGGTACCATGGTACAATTGGTATCGTGTGAGTAAATGAACTGATGTCGAACACCACACCAAGTCTTTCAGTCGAAGACCATTGATGTAAACATGTTGTAGAGATTGAGGAAAATTTCCATTGATGTATGCAATCATCAAGGTACCAAAGGGGTGTTTCTAAGTTATCTTTCTGGATGATGTGGTGTTGTCGATAGGAAGTGACCCGCCATAGGAGGGGCTTGATGTATCCCCCATCAATGATAGGAAATGGTTATTATGATTGAGACATACTAATAAGAATGATGCCGATATGGGATGAGATCAGGAAAGGAAGGCATGGAATGAAGGCTTAAGAGTATTGTAGTAGAGATCAATTGAAGAAATTCTCTTGAACTTTGGCGACACTGAATGGAGTCAGAAGCATTGAAACAAAACCAAAATGCAGGCTCTGAAAAACGTACCACAACACAAAAAAAAGAAAATTACCCAACCTAATAGCCATGGAGATGAAGTGGAAAGTGTTGTGTTCAAGAGCGACTCACTACCATTTAGCAAAAAATGGAATTCCCCCTTTTCCCAATTCGCCCAACCATACTGGTTAGTAACTCTTTATTTTTTAACAAGATTGAGGAATATACCATATTATTGATCTGTAATTTCATCCTTTAGATAAATCCCTCCAAGTATTTTTAATGAACCCTGAGAAGGAGTGGTTCGGCCTTGTCATGTTTGACAAGCCCTTCATTGTTTGATATTTTAATGAGTCCAATGAATGTAAAAAGTGGCGGAAAAGAAAAATCCACCTGTCCCTTTTTGTAGGTAGTCTCTTGAGTCCAAAAAGGTAGAAAAAAATAATCAAGAGAACCTCTTAGCCATGTTTGACTAAGGTTTTCCTTTTTCGTAGCTTGTCTATCTTAGTCTTCAAAAAGGTTAAAATTATACTGAGTATACTTCTTTTCATTTATTTTTACGAGTTCGAAAATACAAGTGCTCGGAAATATTTTCATATTTTGGGAGTTTGAAAAGAGCTGAAAGAGGACTCCACCTGGAGGAACGACTGGTATAAAGGGTAACAAATGGTTTTGGCGATGATGGAACTGCTCAAAACACATAAAGGTCAAGACGCTGGCTAATAAGACCAGTAATCACAGTGATTCCCCAGGCAAGGGTAAAAAACCAAGTGAAAGCATATGATTTTCCAAACATATGGTGACGATGGAATGAAAAAAACAAGGCTCATCTAGAAAAAATAGGTTGATAAAAATGGAAATCACGATAGATAATGTGGGAATGGATTTATTTTTACAGAAGTGTGAAACATGGGAAACTATGCTTGAAAGTGGTTTCATTTTTACACAAGATTGAAACATGTGGAAACTGTGCTTGAGATAATTTTTCATACCCCCAACATAATGCCTCAATTCTAGGCACATGCCCCCAAAACTTCATTTCACTCAGAATAAGTAGACTACTAGTGGCTTATAGGTGGATGTAAATAAGATTCATTTACGAGATCAAGTGAAAGAATCAACTAGAAATTTATGAGATCTAATCAAAGACTTGAATTGGAAGGGCATATGTTTCAATTTCTAACATTTTTTACATAGGAAAACAATTATTCTCATGACACCCTATTTCAATTTTTAAGGAGCTTGACACAAGGAAAGGAACTCTGCACCGGAAACCTTGTTTTTTTTTAAGGAGCTTGACAAAAGACAAGGAAATTTTTTCCGAGAACCTTGATCATGGCCTACAGAAGGTCATGAATTCAAAGAGGTTGTTATTAGATGGGAGAACAACGCTCTAGAAGGGATACCTATAAAATGATCTAATGGAAATATCATGATCCAATTCCCCCAATACATGGTGCACTATATCACTGACTAGATCATAAGTATACATGGGCATGGAACAGGTGGCCACATAATTAACCTATGGCGAGGGTGATGCAAGTTGCAAATAAGGACCATTTAGTTAATCTGATTGATTGGGAGCCAAATTTGGACTAATGAACGAAAGGTGATCAATGGTCACGATTCTTCCTTCATGCGGGGAACATATCACATGAAAGAGAGAAAAGAAAAGAGCTCCCATGACATAAAAATACTCACAAACAAGGATTAATTTAAATTCCAAAGGGCCTTGGACAACCATCACATCGATATATATATTATTTTTCCTCCCAAAGTAATGGGAAACTTAGGAAGTATTCATAACTATTGATTGGTTCCTTTGTTAAAAGCTAACACATTATGGGTAATGGGCATAAGATGCAGAGAACCTAAAGCCTGCCAAGTGATTGAGGACATAATACTAATAGATGTGCTTTCATCTATGATTATTCTAGGTATGGGTATACTATAATTATGTACTGTGATCTGAAAGGGCATGTAAGAAGGAAGACGATATCCTGCCAGTCGACTCCAATAAAAGGAAGTGACCATACTAGTTCGAGGGGGAGCCGTAGGAACAAAAAAAATCCCCCCTTGTGCTATGATATTGGGAATATAGTCACACCGTACCATGGGAATGGGAGGATTTCCTCCCAGTTCATTGGAATTTGAAGAAATAGGAAGAACATGAGTGATATGAACTTCACTCTCTACAGGAAAGGTATGATCAACTGAAGGTGGAATCAATTCAAACATTTTCTCAACCAATGGTTGGTGAGGAATAGAATCATGGGATTCAAATTCAGAGAGATTTGAATGTACTAGAGAGAGATTATGATCAATCACTTCATCAACTAGTGGAGGATTAGGGGAAAGCTTTCGATAACCATCTGTAAGTCGTGGCTGAGAACCTGTAATATTTTCCAACACTTTTGAGGCTTCATTCATATAAGGAAAAAGGTGAATAGGATGATTCCCTTCACATAGATTATAGGGAAATCTAACTTACCCTTTTTCTCATGGAACTTATTATTAATAGTCAATGGTTTATCACCAACATGATCTCTAGAGGCTGACGAAAAATACTGATATGAGCCTTCAGACCAAACTTTTAATATCTTGGAAATACGAGGAAAATATCCGAGAAGGTGGCCACCCTTACATAATATGGAATGGAATTTAACTTGATGAGGATGATTTGAAGTTTTTTCCATACTAGTTGCATCTGTAGAAATTGTTGCTTAGTTTCCCCCTTACTTATTTTTCTTCTTCTTCTTCGTCCTCTTCTTATTATTCTTAGCTCCCTAGTTACTAGAATAAATACTTTCACTAGGCGAAGAGGAAGAAAGGGATGAAGAAACAACAGGTGAAGAAAGAAAAGGGTCAACTTTAGTATCAACATGAGGTTGATATTGTTCAGGTGGAGGAAAACTTGGTTGAGAAGCAGTTTGGACATTCAAATCCATAGGGGTCGAAAACAAACAAACTGGAAAACCAATGGAAAATCTGGGAAGGGATGACGTTTCCATATAAGGAGCACAAATATTTCGAAAAGAAGGAAAAGGAGTAGTATTATTGTTAGAGGGTTTCCTTGATTGGTAGTCTCAAGAAATATTGCCATTAGTATCAACCTAAGATCTACTAAATATTTATTCCACAGGAGGATGTTATTCCATGTTCAATTAATTTATTTTATAAATTAACAACACAAAATAAACAAAGGGGTAAACTAGGCAAAATATTTACCAAGAAACCATGAACTACAATATACACCTTGACAAACCAAGGACTTAACATACGAAAACCAATATCCATGAATGCTATGTTTGCTGTATCACAGTATATAAGGCGAATGACTCGGTTACCTATGGATGGATAACAACCTATAGGGGAACTCCAAAATATACTCGATAGTACGTGGGAGTGTAGTCCATAGTAGTGTTGTCTAATGCATAACTATTCGATGAGAGCTCTCCCATATACTTTTAATGCATGGAGCATAATTTAATATACCCGAAGGTACGTGTAGAATGATTCTATATGCTTATGTATGTGGAACGAGATATCAGCTCCAGAATGCAACGCTGGAAAAAAATGACAACTCCTACGTTTAACGACGCCAAAACATGTCTCTCGCCTAGACCTCTATGTACGTCATTAAGTTTCAAATGATCCCTAGGTTAATTGAGATGAATTTTAGAGTTGATCTTGAATTATTTTTCAATTTCAAGGCTCAAAACTCGATGTCACCTGAACACACCTATGATGCAACCAACATGATAAAAATTATCTCTTTTCATTTTCGATGAAAGATATCTAGTGTAGGGAAGATTTTCAAACAATGATGCAACAATAAAATATGAAGCAAACAAGAGCTTCCTAACTAGATCTTTCAATTTCACTATTCGAATTCAATTCAAAGAATTACAATATGAAAAACCATGCAATGTAATCTATGCACAATTTCCTTTCCTACTGTGAAAATGAGAATTATAACTATGCAAATGTGATCTTTGGAAGAAAATTATTCGAATCAAACACAAGAGGATTCAAACTGAAATTGGGTGAATATTCCAAAAATCAAAAGAGATGTCACTCAAAGGCGATTAATAGTCATTCACAATGAAAGAAAAAACATGAAATTTCATACTAGGGAATTCCAATTTTCACATACAAAACCCTAGATGCAATGCATCCGATTTATCTTTCCAACAAAATTAATTTTCAAAAATGAAGAAAAATAAGATACAAATGTTAAATTACTGACTCAATTACATTTTTCAGAATGAGTACTCAAACAACCATTCATCCAAGAGATCAACAATCAAAACCAAATAATTTTGTAAGCTACCAAATGATAATAACAAAGAAAAATTGAAACCAATTCTTATCAAAGGAAAACAAATACCAATGAAAACTGAATGGGGGTTTTAGAGAGACATGAAGACACTTAAGTGTAGAAATTATATAACTTATGTGTTATATTTCCAAGATTCTCCCGATCTCACAATATTTTAACTTCATGCAAAATACAGAATCTATTCCACCATTGATCATTTGTAGAAATTAAATCAAGATTGCAATGCACACATGAAATAATGCAAATTCACACACATTAACACAATTTTTTAATGGGAAAGCCTGAAACTGAAAACCCCAACTATCTGTATATAATATATGTCATAGAAATCATGTAACAATCCTCATACAAAGCCGATCATATTAGGCTCTCAGTACAATACAATCGCTACACACTAATCAGGCCCGATCTTGCAAATCCATGCACCGATCTTTGCCACATGCTAGCCTACCTCTACTATGAAATCCCTACTGAATAATGGCTCTGAATGAACTCAAATTGCTCCAACCTTTCTCACGCAATCCTCATTGGCATCTCCACTGAGTGTTGGATGCAATCAATGCATCACTATAGTCGCAATTGATAGTCACACTTTCTCTTTCACCTATCTCTCCACTGGTCTCCACTGAAACTGCCATGCACTGTAGTTAACTGATGTATTATTCAGTTATTAATGAGTTATTATTTAGTGAATTAATTAACTAATTAATTCACAACACTCTCACTAGTGTATCAATCAGTTAGACTAGATACAACTAGCTCAACTGAGTCTAACTGAGTTAAACTAAATACAACTCCACCAACTACTTCTCCAACTCCACCAAACTCTATCACATGAGTTCTAACTGAAGTCCTCCATGCATTAGCTCCAGTAAACCCTCAGGAATAGCGTAATTCCTTCTGTCAGCTGTTGTGCCAAATCTGTGCACTTAACTGAAGTGCTCCTAGGGAATAAGATAATGTTTAGAGTCCAAATATTATTAAGAGCCAATAATATTCGACATATCTATTTTTAGATTGGCAATCTAAAAATAGACTCCGCCCAATATGTCTAAAAATAGAAGTCCATATATTTTTCCAACTTGACCAACCATCCACAAATAACATCCTGCAACTCATAGAATATGATCGACATGTCTAAAAATAGACTTTGCACCAAAAATAGCTTGCGGACCCACTTAGTGAAGGCGACTCTTTTCACTAAGCTCATCATCTTGTTGAATATCAACACTCCCTCTCAACAAGATAGGCATTATCTGTCACCCTGATCCTGTCTCTATGGTATTCAAATTTGCTCCTGGTGAGCGCCTTCATTTGAATATCTGCATCCTGATCCTCCGTAGGAATGTAAGAAAGCAACATGATCTTCCGCTGCACACAATCTATGATATGATGGTACCGGATGTCAATATTTTTAGATCTATCATGAAATAATGGATTAACCAAGAGTTCAATGCAACTCTGATTATCACAATATATCACAGTAGGATCTAAGTGAGAATAGAACAAACCGACCAGGATCTTCCTCATCCATATAGCCTCGCATGTAGCCAAACTTGCTTCCATGTACTTGGCCTCCGCTGAACTAAGTGCCACGGATCTTTGTTTCCTGATGTACCAAGAAACTGCTATAGATCCAATACTGAAAATCCCTCTAGATGTGCTCTTTCTGTCTATTGGGCTTCCTGCCCAATCTACATCCGTGAAGCCATGAAACTTCACCTCATCCGACTGTCTGTACCACAATCCATACCCAGATGTGCCCCTGAGATACCTCAGGACATGCTTGCTTGCCTTCCAAAAGAGCTTGGTAGGCTTCACCATCGCTTGTGAAAGCTAATTCATAGCATAGCATATGTCTAGTCATGTATTGACTAAATACATGAGTGAACCAACCAACTTTCGATAAACAGTGGCATCCACTACCTCTGCTGATGTAGCATCCTCTTTCCTCCAACCACCAGGAAGAGGAGTGTCGGTAGGCTTGCAGCCTTGCATGTGAAACTTCTCTAGTATCTTCCGGGCATACTTGCCTTGAGACACAAACAGTTCACCTTTCCGCTGCCAAATTTCCAATCCCAGGAAATAATGAAGGAGGCCCAAGTTCTTCATCTCAAACTCCTTTGCAAGATCTGCCTTGCATGAGTGTATCAAAAGTTCATCACCCGTTAGTATTAAATCATATACATAAAGCACAATGATCAAAATCTTACCCTCCACCACAATTTGGTATAGGTTTGGATCCGCCTCACTCTTGGCGAAACCAAGTCCAGTGAAATAACTGTCTATCCATGTGTACCAAGCACGAGGTGCTTGTTTCAGCCCATACAACACTCTTTTGAGCTTGCACACATGTGACTCGCTGCTAAAGATTTTGAATCCCTCAGGCTGCTCAATTTACACCTCCTCCTCAATGACTCTGTTAAGGAATGCAATCTTCACATCCATCTGATGAATGTGCCAACCCATCTACGTTGAGAGAGCAAGGATGGTTCGTATGGAAGAATACCTTGCGACAGGTGAAAAGGTTTCTTCATAGTCGATCCCCTCGATATGTGAGAAGCCCCGGGAAAAAAATCTTGCCTTATACTTCTTGACGCTCCCGTTAGCAGCTTGCTTCACTTTGTAGATCCATCTCGAACCTACCACTGATTTCCCTTCCGACCTTGGGAAAAAATCCCATGCACTGTTTCTGACAATCGAATCATACTCTTCCACCATGGCATCTACCCATGTGTTATCCTCCACAACTTCCTCGAAATAGGATGGATCCGTCACGATACAGTTGCTCATCAGAGCCATGTATCCAGTAAATCGGTCAAGTGACTGTCTCTGTCTGCGCTGTGATGTAGGAACTCCTACATTCTGTACTGCATCAAGATTCAGTCGCTCAGCTTCTGTAGTGCGCTTCCGCCCTCTGATGTTTGGCACTGCATGAGTGGTTTCTTCCACTCCATGAACCTCCTCCTATGGCTGATCGACAACTTGAGGCTCATCTTTAGGAATAAGTAGCTCCTCATCTGCATGCAAGTGTAGCTCCCTCTCAAGTGACAACTTCATGGCTTTCTCCTCATGAAATTTGATATCCCGTTGCACGACAGTCATCTAACTGTCTTGAAAATACACACGATAATTGTGGCGTGTTTCTGTGTACCCCATAAATATCCCAACCTCTGCGGTTGGCTCCAGCTTCTTCCTGGCATCCTTCGTCACATGAATGTAAACAGGTGAGCCAAAAATCTTCAAATGAGAAGTATCAAGCTTCTTACAAGAAAACGCCTCTTCAGGTGTACTCATGCCAAGTACTCTATGAGGACAATGGTTTTTCACATAAACAACAGTGTTGCATGCCTCAACCCACAAGTGTATGGGAAGGCCCTGATCATGCAACATCGCCCGTGCAACACCCACGATCGTTCTATTCTTTCTCTCTACGACCCCATTTTGCTGTGGGTTATGAGGCGCTATGAGTTCTCTTTGAATTCCTTCTTTGCTACAGAAGTCTTTGAATTCACTAGAGATGTATTCACCACCATTATCGCTCCTTAGAGCTTTCACCTGCTTCCCCAAATATTTCTCAACCAGCGCCTTGAACTCACAAAACTTTGAGTATGTCTCGCTCTTCTTCTGCATGAAGAAGATCTAGCGCTTACGAGAAAAGTCATCAAAAAATATCACATAATACCTGTGCTTTGCTATTGAAGCAACCGAGAAAGGTCCACAAACTTCTATGTGAATTCTCTCAAGGATCGTCGAGGCACGACTATCCTTCTCATGAAAAGTGGTCTTCACAAATTTTCCCAAAGTACATCCCTTGCACTGATTTGACTGCGCAAGTGTACCTTTAGGAAGCCCAATAGAAATTTGCTGCAAAATTTTCAAAGAGCCATGGTGAAGATGGCCCAATCTCCTGTGCCACAATTCGCCCTCATCTCGGCTCACCATTCCTTCTGCTTTGCCTGCCATTGCTGTGCAGCCATCTACCTGCAATTGATAAATATTCTTAACTCAAATACCTATCCTCTTGGTTTGACTAGTTGTTTTATGTCGAAGGAAGGCTTTTCCCTCACTGAAAACAACATCATAACCCTTGTCTTTCAACATAGCCACAGAGATCAGATTCTTCTTCAATCCTGGAACATGCATGACATCCTTCAAGATGAAAGGTTTACCAGACTCCCTCTCAAAGGAAATGGTCTCGATACCAGTCGCACTATATCTACCATCATTGCCCATCTCGATGTGCACTCCAAGATCCTTTTCCTTTAGATCACTAAAAAAATCTTTGTCTCCGGTCATATGGAAAGACGCACCACTGTCAAGAAACCATACTGATCCCATCACACTTGAAACCAAGCATGCGATCAAAGAAAAATCCAGCTCAAACTACAAGGCTAAGGCCTCTCCAACTGTAGATCCAACAACCTTCTTATTCTTCTTCATTTGTGGGAAATTAGTGGCAAAATTCCCATGCTGGTGACAGTGAAAACACTTCACCTTGGAAAAATCCTGATTCTTTCCTTTAGCTTCGGATTTGGAAGATTTCTTCCCTTTAAATTTCTGAGCTTTGGTAGCTAAAGTGCAATTTTCTTCATCTTCATTCTTCGATGAAGATCCATCTCTGGTACCCCGCCTTATCTCCTCCTGCACAAGATCCGACCAAAGTCGCTCCCATCCAGGCTGTTTCTCCCGTCCATTGACAGAGTCTTCGTAGCTATGCCAACTCTTCGGAAGCCCAAGGAGAGCCAAGCTCACCAAGTCTTCTTCATCAACAGTAACCCCCACACTTCCCAGCTCATCCTTGCAGTGGAGAAACTTCATGAGTTATTTTGGTATACTTTCGCCTTTCTCCATTTTTATTTTTCTGAGCTTGTCTTTAAGCGCCAACTTCCTCTGGTCGCTTCTGCTTTGGAACAAATCTGTCAAAGCCTTCCACATCAAGAATGGAGTGGATTTATTGGGAAGGCTGGACACAATTTTGTCCTTCACACCTTCCAATGGAATTCTTCGACACTTTTCTACCTTCTTTTTCCATGCGTCAAGTGCGGCTGCATCACTAGAAGCCGGCTTCAGAATATCAACATCTATGAACTCCTTCAACCCATTATCATCCAGCACCACCTCCATCCTGTCCTTCCATGCTATGTAATTTGAGCTCCCATCAAGGGTATACTCTAATCGTAATCTGTTGAAATACATTTCAATGAATGCTCAACTTCGACACCAAGAAAACACTGCGGCAAATTCGAATTGCGCTAGCACAAAGCTCAACCACTTCAGTAATTGCAATCTCCTCCAATGATCAACACTACTCTGATACCATGTAGAAATTATATAACTTATGTGTTATATGTCCAAGATTCTCTTGATCTCACACTATTTTAACTTCATGAAAAATACATAATCTATTCCACCATTGATCATTTGCGGAAATTAAATCAAGATTGCAATGCACACATGAAACAATAAAAATTCACAGACATTAACATAGTTGTTTAACAGGAAAGATTGAAGCTGAAAACCACAACTAGCTGTATATAATATATGTCATAGAGATCATTTAACAATCCTCATAGAAAGATGATCATATCAAGCTCTCAGTACAATACAATCACTACACACTAATCATGCCCGAACTTGAAAATCCATGCATCGATCTTCGCCACCTGCTAGCCTACCTCTACTGTGAAATCCCTGCTGAAGAATGGCTCTGAATGAACTCGAATTTCTCCAACCTTGCTCACGCAATCCTCATTGGAATCTCCACTGAGTGTTGGATGCAATCAATGCATCACTATAGTCACAACTGATAGTCACACTTTCTCTTTCACCTATCTCTCCACTGGTCTCCATTGAAATTGCCATGCACGGTAGTTAACTGATGTATTCTTCAGTTGATTAATGAGTTATTATTTAGTGACTTAATTAGCTAATTAATTCACACCACTCTCACTAGTGTATCAATCAGTTAGACTAGATGCAACTAGCTCAACTGAGTCTAACTGAGTTAAAATAAATACAAATCCACCAACTACTTCTCCAACTCCACCAAACTTTGTCACATGAGTTCTAACTGAAGTCCTCCATGCATTAGCTCCAGTAAAACCTCAGGAATAGTGTAATTCCTTCTGTCAGCTACTGTGCCACATTTGTGCACTTAGCTGAAGTGCTCCAAGAGAATAAGATAATGTTTAGAGTCCAAATATTATTAAGAGCTAATAATATTTGACATATCTATTTTTAGACTGGAAATCTAAAAATAGACTCCGCCCAATATGTCTAAAAATAGAAGTCCATCTATTTTTCCAACTTGAAAAACCATCCACAAATAACATCCTGCAACTCATAGAATACGATTGACATGTCTAAAAATAGAGATAGTCTAAAAATAGACTTTGTGCCAAAAATAGCCTGCGGGCCCACTTAATGAAGGCTACTCTTTTCACTAAGCGCATCATCTTGTTGAATCTCAATGTTAAGACTTAAGGAAACTCAGTTGGAAGAAGGACGATGATAGAGAGGCTAAAAAACAAGGAAAAAATTGTGGCAAAATAGGGATCGACACTGGTGGAGAGGGGGCACTAGTGCTTTGCAATGCTGGGACAAAGTGGACCAGAGTGAGGTGCAATGCTCAGTCAGAGGGACTGGGAGAGAATTGGGCCTAGGAAAGAGGTTTTAGGCACAAATATTGCAAAAATGATTGAATGAAGCCGCTTCCTAGGTCTATTCTTGGTTGGATGATTTAACAAAGGTATTTCAAGGAGGTAATTAAACATAGAGGACAAGGAAAACCACTAAGGGAATAATTTGTTCGCTAGTGGTGTTGCTAATTTTTTTATACATGATTTAGATTGCAGACAAAGGTATCTCTCGTAGGTTTGGTGGTCAACCTAGAACATTAGGGAGATGAGGAAACACATGATTTTCCTTAAATTAAATAGATGACAGAGTGAGGCCTACCTAGAATCTGTCGCTCATTTCACTCCTTCTTTAGCTCGGATGCTCCAATTCCAGATCCAACCGCCAAAATTAGAGCCTAGGTATTCATATAAAAAAAGCCAAGAAAATATGATATGTATGCAATATCATATAAATACTCTATTCAATAGATCAACATGGTATTGAAATACATGAATCAACATCATATATACGAAAATAGAGAATTATTTGTATTAATATAAATAAAAGGAGATTACAACCATACGTGGGAGTTGATCTTGTAGAAGAGCTCCTCCAAGTTGTTGACTTGTCCTTTCCTTGTAAGAATATGCACCTAGAGTCACCCTATGCATGAGATGATAACCACTTACTGCAGAAACATAAGGGCAGAATCACTCTCTAAAGCCAACCATTAACTCTTTCATATGAGAGGGTAAATATATAGGAGAGAGGGGTAATTTGGGAGTTTTTATCCAACTAACATTCTAAGGTTTTAGATCCACCTTTGATGGAGGGATAGGATCAAAGGATAAGTTGTGAAAGCTCAAAAGTAGGGTAGGATAGGATCCAAATGTCAATCCAAGGTAAGTAGTTGAAACAAATTCTAGAAACTCCTAGAAGGTGAAGCTTCAGGAATCCTGTTCATTCTCCCAAAATTCTAGAACCAATGTAGGTGCAAAGGAGGGCAACCTACTGGTGACCAAGGCTGGCCATAGGGGAGAATATTGTTGGTGAACACACCCGAGTAGGCTGGAAGGGAGCATTGGTCCTGAAATTGTTAGGTCCCTATATTACTAGTATAGTCCCTTATTGTTGTTAGTGTAACCCCCTTATTGTTATTATTGTACCCTTGTAACCCCCATTTTATTATTATTGTGCCCTTAAATTGTTATTGTTAGGTTGGCTAGGATTACATTGTGGCCCTATGGACTCCTATATATAGAAAGGAGGTTTTGTAAATTGAATCATCCAAGAATTGTTCATTCATGTAATGTATTGGAGGTTTCCCCCTCGAAGTGGCTTATTTATAAGGCGTTGATATCTCTTTTCTTCTCTTTTTGGAGCTGGTTTCACAACATTTGGTATAAGAGCTTTGAGATTCTAGGGTTTCGCTGCTCCAAACAGGTCAGCGTGGAATTTTCGCTATAAAGTTTTTTCTACAAAGGTTCAAAATCTGAAATTTTTAGAGTGCAAAGCCAAAATCCCGAGGAACATCATCGCAAAATTTCAGAGCTTGGTTCAGAACATTTTCAGAGATATGATCTGTGCAAGTTAGGTCATTTTGCAGGCTCCTGAATTTAACCTAAACAGGTCATCGCAGTATTTTCGTAATAAATTTTTTTCTACAAAGGTTCAGAAGCTGAAATTTTTAGGGTGTGAAGCCGAAATCCCAAGGAACAACGTCGCAAAATTTTAGATATTGGTTCGCAACATTTTCAGAGATATGATCTGTGGAAGGTAGGGATTTTTGAGGCTTCTGAATTTCATCTCAAAGAGGTGAGCGTGGGAAACTCTTCATAGCTCTCTCTCTGAGCATCGGATTGGAATGCGGTAAAAATTGGCCACAATCACACAAAATTTTGTTTTCCATCTATCAATTTCAAAGCCAAAGGAGGAAATAGTGACATGTGACAAGTCATACAATTTCGCTCTACTGAACCAGTCCAAAATTGGGTCATTATGGGAGATTGGACATAACTTTGTCTTGAAGAATCCAAATCAGATCAGACCTGTGGCATTTGAAAGAAGATTTAGAGGGCTAATACAAGATTGAATTTTAGATATTGAGGATCCACAATTATAGAGATAATTCAATTTCAATATAGAGCTCCTCAAAAGCAAGTAAAAGGTGTGTATTTTTTTTTTTTTTCCCGAATTGCATAAGTCTTGTTTTAAGAATCAAGTTGAATTGATTCCAAGGGCATATTGTAGAATAGATATCAGTATTGGATTCTAAAATGGCCCCTAAAAATAATTCAACACCCATTAAGCCTTTAGAAGGCTCTACTATGACTCATGAAGATGAAGAATGGAAACATGACATATCAAAATTACAAAGGCAAGTGCAACAAATTTCGCTCTCGCAAAGAACAACAAAAAATGAAATGGAAGTTTTGAAGAAAGGCATGGAAACTAAGATGGATGGTTTGAAGAAAGGCATGGAAGCTAAGATGAATGGTTTGAAAGCTAAGATGGATGGCATGGAAGTGGGCATGGAAGCTAAGATGGATGACATGGAAGCTAAGATCGATGAAAAAATGAAAGACAACATGGAAAACATGAAGAAGGATCTAAAAGCAGACATCGAAGGTTTGGAAAATTTGATACAAGAAATGTTTCCTAATGGTGAAAAGATAGTAGAGGAAACTCATGATGAGAACAAAATAAATGTTAATCGTGATTTCATAAACTCTACTGTTGGAGGGAAAAACCACCATAATCCAAAAATGGATATGAGGAGGTTTGATGGAAAGGATCCTGTAACATGGATACTATAGATGGAGCAATATTTTGATCTCCATAATGTGCAAAAAAAACAAAAGGTACGCATTGCAACATTACATTTAGAACAAAATGCATTTGTATGGTATCGATGGCTTTGCTCCCGTAAAAAAATTGTCACTTGCTCAATTTTTACGGAGGGAATGATCGCACGTTATGAGGATACAAAGAGCAACACCTTCTTTAGCCAATTGATAAATCTCAAACAAAAGGGTTTAATGGGGGAGCACATTGAGGACTTCCAAAAATTGAATAAAAGGGTAACTGATATTCCAGAGGAACACAGGATTGATCTCTTCATAGGTACTTTAAAGGATAACATGCAATATGAAGTTCGTGTTTTGGAACCTGATTCATTGGAGAAGGCATTTAGGTTGGCAAGAAAAATTGAATGTAAAATTATGGCGACAAGGAAGCCTACCACTCACTTCTATAAAGAGGGAAGTGTTGCTACTCCTATATTTCCACAACCTACAAGGTTGACACCACAAAAATTGGAAGAAAAAAAGAGAAAAAGGGCTTTGCTACAGTTGTGATAGAAAATACACTAAAGTTCATAAGTGTGCTGAGAAGAAATTATTTTACATATATTGTGAAGAGGAAGAAGAAAATGAACAAGAATCTTCAAAAGAAGAGGATATACACCAGGAACCAACCCTAAAAGAGGAAGAAATGAGTCTGACCATATCGTGTAATGCATTGGCGGGAATTACCACTCCTCAAAATCTCAAGATAGAAGGACATATCAAGAAGAAAAAGGTAATAGTGTTGATTGATTCGGGTAGTACCCATAATTTTATTCATTGTAAGGTAGCCAAGGAATTGAATTGTTTCCTATACCCGGCACCAGAATGTCAAGTGATGGTTGCAAATGGAGGAACTATAAATTGCTCTGGAAAATGCCATAATATCAAGCTAACCATGGGGGAATATGTATTGAATAGTTCAATGCTTTCCATTCCTATGGGAGGTGCTGATGTTGTACTAGGAGTACAATGGTTACAATCTTTGGGGACGGTAGCTTTTAATTTTCAAGAACTTTTCTTGAAATTTTTTTCAAAAGGAAAGGAAGTCAAATTACGGGGTATTGTAGGGAAGCCGGGAAAGATAATAAGCTCTAATGTCACGAAAAAGCTTCTAAAGAAAGAACAACGAGGCATAATTTCACAATTATGCTCACTAGAAGTTCCAACGTCAAAATCATCTATTTCTGCAGATCTTCAAAAATTCTTGGACAATCATTCCAAGATTTTTGAAACTCCAAAAGGACTCCCACCTATTTGTGATCATGATACTGATATTCATTTGATTCCAGGAAGTGTTCCTCCAAACATCAGGCCTTATAGATATCCTTATGTCCAAAAGAGCGAAATTGAACGTATGATTGCAGAAATGTTAGAGGCGGGTATAATTCAACCTAGTCAAAGTTCTTTCTCTGCTCCTGTAGTATTGGTACACAATAAGGATGGATCATGGTGAATGTGTCCGGATTATAGGGAGCTCAATAAGCTCACCATTAAAGACAAATTTCCCATTCCTATGATTGATGAATTATTGGATGAATTACATGGAGCAATTTATTTTACCAATTTGGATCTTCGTTCGGGGTATCATCAAATTAGAATGAAGACTGAAGATATTCCAAAAACAACATTTCGAACTCATGAGGGTCATTATGAATTTTTGGTCATGCCTTTTGGCCTCACCAATGCACCTTCTACATTTCAAGGGTTGATGAATTCCATTTTCAAACCCTTCCTTAGAAAATTTGTGCTAGTATTTTTTGATGATATACTAATCTACAACAGGTCTTGGAAGGATCATGTTCAACAAGTTGACAGGGTGCTCAAACTATTGCAGGAGAAACAATTATATGAAAAATCATCCAAATTTTTCTTTGGAGTACAAGAGGTGGAATATCTGGGTCATATTGTATCTCACAAGGGTGTTAAGGTAGACCCTAACAAAATTAAAGCCATTAAGGAATGGAAAGTCCCCACAACCATAAAGCAGTTGCGAGAATTTCTCGGGTTAATAGGGTATTATCGAAATTTTGTTAAGAAGGGAGAATAGCAGCACCTCTAACAACATTATTGAAGAAAAATGCATTTTCATGGACTCCTGAAGAAACTAAGGCCTTTGAACATCTTAAAGAGGAAAAGTGCCTAGCACTAGTCTTAGCTATGCCAAAATTCTAAAAACCTTTATTGTGGAATGTGATGCCTCAAGAAATGGAATTGGTGCTGTTTTAATGCAAGAAGGAAGACCCATTGCTTTTGAAAGTCGTCCAATCAAAGGAAAGTATTTATAGAAACCTATTTATGAGAAGGTAATGCAAGAAGGAAGACCCATTGCTTTTGAAAGTCGTCCAATCAAAGGAAAGTATTTACAGAAACCTATTTATGAGAAGGAAATGTTAGCAATATTGCATGCACTAAAGAAATGGATAACTTACCTAATGGGAAGACACTTCAAGGTAAAAGCTGATCATGATATTCTTAAACACTTTTTGGAACAAAGACTATCTTTAGAAGAGTAGCAAAAATGGGTCACAAAGATGTTGGGTTATGACTTTGAAATAATATACAAAAAAGGGAAGCTAAATGTTGTTGCAGATGCACTCTCAAGAAAGAATGAAGAGGTGGAAGCATTGCTTTGTGCCATTTCTATTATCCAACTAGATTGGATAACCAAAGCAAGAGATGAATGGAAGAAGGATGAAGACGTGTGGACACTCATTCAAAAGTTGCAGAAATATCCTAGTACATCTGATACATTTAGTTGGAAAAATGATTCCTTATGGTACAGAGATTGCTTATACCTTTGTAAGAATTCCCAACTAAAACAAAAGATTATTTTGGAATTGCACACTTCTACTTTAGGAGGACACTCAGGATTTTTAAAAACTTACCACAGGGTGAAGAAAGATTTTTTTTGGGATGGCCTTAAATCTAATATTCAAAAGTTTGTGGTGGAATGTTTGGTTTGCCAGCAGAATAAAGTTGAGACAATTAAGACCCTAGGTCTTCTACAACCTTTATCTATTCCAATTGAACGTTGGGAGGATATTTGAATGGATTTTATCACAGGTTTACCTAAGTCCGAAGGAAAGAGTGTCATCATGGTGGTAGTTGATAGACTTACCAAGTATGCACACTTTTGTGCATTATCTCATCAATTTAAAGCAAGTACAGTTGCTACTACATTTATGGACACAATTCAAAAGTTACATGGAAACCCAAGGGTTATTGTGAGCAACAGAGATCCCATTTTTACTAGAAATTTTTGGACGAAGTTATTTTCTTGTTTGGGTACTCAATTAACTCATAGCTCATCTTATCATCCTCAATCCGATGGTCAAACTAAGATATTAAATAAATGTTTGGAAGGATACCTTTGTTGTTTTGTATCTGATAAACAAACACAATAGGTCAAGTGGTTACCTCTAGCTGAATGGTGGTATAACACTTCCTTCCATACTGCAAAAAAAATGACCCCATTCATGGCACTTTATGGATATCATCCACCATCCATCACATCATATTTAAGAGAAAATTTTAAGGTTCAAGCAGTGGAAGATCACATCGAGCATCAACAAGAAGTTCTCCAACTCTTAAAGGAAAACCTGAATTTGGCACAAAATTGAATGAAACAACAGGCAGATCAACATCGTAGCAAGAGAAGTTTTGATGTAGGAGACTAGGTATTTTTACGGCTGCAACCATACAAACAAATGTCCCTCAATCAAGCTAAGAAGGATAATAAATTATTGCCAAAGTAATATGGTCCTTACAAGGTGTTGCAAAATATTGGTACTATGGCATACAAATTGGATCTTCCTGCTCTTTCACGAGTGCATCCAATTTTCGATGTTTCATGCTTAAAGAAGGTTATAGGTGAAAATATTCCAGGTCAAACAATATTGCTAGAACTTCATGAGGAAGGAAAAATCATATTGGAACCTGAAGTTGTCACAGAAACAAGAACTCGACAACGACAAAATCAATCAATTTCAGAGTATCTCATCAAGTGGAAGAACTTACCCACTGAAGATTCTACATGGGAGGATGATAATTTTATACAGAAGCACCCAGAGCTACTCAAGCGTTGAGGACAACAGTTTTTTGAAGGAGAGGGGCATGTTAGGTCCCTATATTACTATTATATTCCCTTATTGTTGTTAGTGTAACCCCCTTATTGTTATTATTCTACCCTTGTAACCCCCATATTGTTATTATTGTGCCCTTAAATTATTATTGTTAGATCAGCTAGGATTACATTGTGGCCCCATGGAATCCTATATATAGAAAGGAAGTTTTTTAATTTGAATCATCAAAGAATTGTTCATTCATGTAATGTATTGAAGTTTTCCCCCTTGAAGTGGCTTATTTCTAAGGCGTTGATATCTCTTTTCTTCTCTTTTTGGAGCTGGTTTCACAACAGAAATTGGCTTAGATATGGTAGTTTGGGGTTGAAATTATTAGGGATGAAAGGTACATACCTAGGGATTTGTGCAAGATGATGACAAGGGGAATATGATGTTTATTGATCCTATTAGGAGGCTCAATTTGATTGGATGTGACAAAATGTCCTATAACAGTCATGCCAATTATTGATATCATAAGTCTATATGTTATGTGAAGCTATAAAGTTTTTCTATAATTTCAGTGACTGTTTCTCAAAGGCCACATTTCCTGTTTTTTTGTCTCTACATTTATATATTGCAATACATTTGTACATTTTTTTCCTTTGGTATCAATAGTATTAAATAACAAGAGTTGTATAGTTACAATTATATTAAGAGCTAAACACTTGAGAAAAATGAATACAAGAACATAGTCTGGCAAGGAAACACATATGCTCAATCTATTTTAGATGCCTATGTTGCAACAACATATTGCAGCTCTTATATGACAAAAATCGATTTCTCCATGAAAATTTCTTTTGAAAAAATTTGAGAAAAAAATTTATATCTTGTGGAGACAAAAAAATTGATTTTTTTCTGAAATTTGCAAACACATCGCTAAATATACAAAAAATGTCAAGTGGACAAGCGATGCACATTGTTTTTTCTTTTTCTTTGTATTTAACTTCAAGAAAAACAATTCTCATGAACATTACTTGAGCTGGAAAATAAACATATGTTCTAAAAATACCTATTTTGTTCGAAGAAAAACCTGATAACTCTAAGTTCTCTAGTTGCAATTGTATTCAGAGCTAAATACTTGACACAAATGAATACAAGAACACAGTAACTGAAAATGTATTTTTTGACGAAATGTGCAAGTATTCGGTCAACTCCTTATGTTAGCTTTGGGTATCATAACTCTTGTGTTGGAACTCTGGGTACACTGAGTGTGCACCCAAGGTTCAACATGGAATATGTTGTCACATTATGCTTCATCTTATAGTCATAACTATTTTCATGGAAATAATGACACATATACATTACAAGAAATAATAGTGCAAGAAAAACTAGTGGAATGTATTTTCTTGAGGAAACCTGTACAACAATGCTCAAAAGAGTACTAACTTTACTATGCCATATACAATGATAAACATTTTAATAAGAAATAGATGAGTCTGCTATATTATAAGAATTACCAATGTGAATAGGGACCAAGGCATAATTATGACTGCAAGAATTTATATGCTTGCATCCAATTTACATAAGGAATTGTTGAGAGGTGGAAAAACCGCTCTTGAGAAAAGCTACTATGTGATCAATAAAAGTTCCATTTTTTTTTCATTTGGTATGGCTGTATATCACGTGTAACAAAGGTCTCATTGTCTATAGAAAATTAATATTAAACTAAGATCTACAGTTCAATGCAGGCATTGATGGCCATGAAAATAATATTTTGCAACATAATAAAAATTATGTATGTGGAAATTTCGGGCCACTCCTGTTATAGAACACAATAGATATTCTACCTTCAATAGCTTAAGAAATTGTCGCATGCATTTGTCCTTAGAAATTCTCCCTTGGACACTTTGGGATATTGTCATTTGATAAAATCTTACTTGAACAAGGCTTGTACATATATGGAAAAAATATCAATGATTGTGATGACTATTTTTTTGAGTCTATTTGTGCACTTGCACGATGTTTTGATATGTCAAATATGACAAAAAAAATTGTACATTTTTTTTGTAATTATATCATTTTCAATGACAATACAACTGTCAATTGCTTAAAACAATACCTGAATGATAGAAACATTGAACAAGAGAAATGTATCAATGACTCACAAGCTTACACTATAAAATTATTACTGCCATATGCACATCAACATATAAAGGAAAAAGGTTTTGCAATACAATGGATTTGTGAACTATTTTATCTTAACATATATATCTGGAATACAAAAACACAAGATATTTTCTTGAGATTTGTTTCATCAAACACCAGGATGCTCCAAAGTTAATCGAGGTGGATATTGGTGGCCACCCACCTATTCCACTTGGACCCCCACCATTGTTTCTTTCTGTTTTTCATTTTCCTTAATTGTAGCACAACTTAATAATTTTGGCAGTTTTTTGGGTCCTGAAATTCAGGAGCCGTTTTGAGGCTCTAAAAGACGTTTTTTGGGAAAACCAAGGCCAACATGGTTCCTTGACTGATGTAGGCCACTACAAATTTGTATTCATTGGATGTATATTTATAACGTGGTATTGTGTGCATCAAATGAAGATCGTATGCCAAAGTTACGACCCTGGGAGATTGAGGTACCAATTTACTGAAACAGGGCCCATAGTTTTGGCACTTCATCTCCTAGGGTTAGGTTTTTGGATGTTTAGGGTTTTCATTTTTTTTCTCAATGATAAATAGGCCTTCGAGCCTCATTTTAACACAATTCAGAGGTATGTAGCCACCACATCTCTTCTCAGAGATAAAATACCATCGCCCAAGATAGTTTATTTCCATTATGTCTGTAAGAATATTTCACTTATTTTATATTAATGAAATGAAGTCTTATTTATGTTTCATCTCTACATTTATGCTTATTTCTATATTTTATTGCGTTCCTGCATAAGTCCGGATCAAAAGTGTTGTACATTATGAATGTACCAACATCCACATCAGATGCACATTTGACCAATGATTTAATCAGTCTAAATACCAACAATTAAAGGATTTAAATGAGAATAACACCACACATAATATCATGAAATTTAAATTCCTAATTGCAATTGACTTCAAAAAATTGAACAGATAAGATTTGGCTGAAGATTTAAATACAAACTTTAAAAATATTTTCTGGTTTTAATACTATTCAGACATATTTTTTAGTACTTTATGGAATATTTATACATGCATAATTTAAAGTAAAAAAATAACAAATTATATCTCATAGAGTAGATCAAGTGTGCCTACATTTGAGTATTGTATTGCAATGATAAATTAGAAATAAGTAAATCTATAATTTTTAAATTTCTGATTATAAGAAGATGTAAATTGTAAAATCATCATTAGTAATATTAAATAGAATGATCAAATATTCATTCAGAATCAAACAACATAAGTCATAGAGTAAAATCAAAGGAATGTATTAAGTAATAAAAATCATATACTAACATAAATCCATAAGTCATCACACATGAGAACCGAAAGTGGTATTGAAAAAAGTTTTCATTTCAAAATTTTTAAAAACATCCAAGTTTGTAGTCTTCATTGATTTTGGAACCTTTGCACCAACGCATAAAGGTCTAACAATACTAAAATATAATAAAATAAAACAGGTGTTGGAACATGAAAATAAACAGATTTTCTGAAAGTAAATACTGAATTCTAAAAATATGTATGTTCAGTTGATATCTGATAGGAAAGCAGGCACCTTCTCCTCATTTTTAGAGTCCTCATAATTGATACTAAGTAGTAGGTGAGGTGCATGTACTTCGATATAAGTTTCACATTGTGAATATATTTCATACAATGGAGAGAAATAAATGGAAGGAAACTCATTAATGATGATCTTGCAGTTGGAAATTAATCCTTGTACCTATTTCTTCTTCTTCTGATATTTGACCTCAAACTTGGTAATAAGCTTGATTTGTTCAAACGATAGTTGCAAATTTTTTTGGAAACTAATTTATCTCCAAATTGTGATGTTTTTTTATTTCTACTTGGTCCTTGGCAACAAGATATTTTATGGGATGTTTTAATTCATCTGGAACTCCTTCATTTAATTACTTGCTACCTGATAGGTCAAATTATTTTATAAAGTCTGTTCCTTTTTCCCAAATTGATAAACATTTCACATATGCCACTCATATGCATGCTATAATTTATTTTTCTTCTCTTTCCCTACAACTTAAGGAAGAAAGAATCCATATTTTATCTCCCTTAGAAACTTTTGGAATTCCACTAGATTGAAATTCATTTTCTCAGTCAAGAATAGACAAAAACTTGGTTTTAATTGATTTGTATTCTTCTACCAATGAATCAATTCTTTCATTTAAATCTTTATTCTTTTGATAAAATATTTTGAGATTTTATCTATTTTTTTTATAGAAGTTTGATTGATTCTTCCTTGAAATCAGACAAATTTGTAAATCTTGATATTTGAAAATGTCAAGAATCTGTGTTTCATGATGATTCTTATTCAATTAATATTTCAGAGATTCAATTTCTTGTTCCAAATATGTGACGATAATGGTTAAATTGTTTTCTACTTCTTCTTTCCATATATAGGTTTGGTCTTCATGTAATTTTATCAATTCCTGAATCTCTTCTTCGTGTTTTGCATTTTCTTGTCCCAATTATTTCTGAAAACTCGTCTGTAGGTTTTCTCTTTATACAATGAATCCTTGAATTAAAATAGCAGAATTCCGCAACTAGTTTTTTTCACTGAACAATTCATTTTTCTTCAATTTTTCCTCTAAAACTTTATTTTTCTATAATTGTTCATCATATGAAGCAACAAGCTGATTCAAATGATACTGATTATAATTGAAAAAAGCTCTTAAATCTTGGGAATATTAGTGAGATTTTTATTTTACGTCTCCCTGAGCCTGCCAACTAAATTCATATACAACTTCTAGAGCATCATGTTTTCTTTTCTTTGTTCTTCGACAACTTGTTTTCTTTGAGTATTCAAATAATAATCTGTTAGATAACGAATAGTAACTATAATTGGATCTATCTCAGAATTGGTTTATACAAGAACAATTGCCAAAAAATCTTAGTATAAATTGGTGTTATTGATGCCTGAGGTGATACAGTAGATAAAGTATCCAATATATTATATGATTCTAGTTTTTTCTCATTTTCCTTGGTGTTTGTTTGAGTAGATACCTGTTTTTCTTTCTCCTTAACTACTTCATATTATTTTATTTTTGCATTTCTGGTTTCTATTTCTCTATTTTCTCAGGAGAATTAATGATAATAGTCTCTTGTTTAGTTGTTTCTTCTTTCTATGGAATCTTTACTCTTCCTATATCTTCCTGATCCTCTTGAATATTTTTTATTGCTGTGGATTCAACTTCTTTACCTGTGAAAACAAAACGTTATTTTTTTTCAATTTTTATCGCTTTTCCCTTTTGAGAAAAAATAGAAGGTTCTGAAGTAAGTTCATTGAAATTAAATTGCAAAAATTTAGTAGAATTTAAATCTTCGAGTGAAATGTTGAGGTGCAAAGCCTTTTCCTTTAGGAAAATTTCAAATAGTTTCTCCGTAAATTCTTGCAATTGTCGTCTTGTTTGAGTATGGAAGAGTTTTCCTTGTTGGAAAACTTGCTAAAAATCATCAATATTTATAAATATATCATCGAAAGGTGGTTCCTGATGAATAATTTTTTTAATATAACTGACTGTTATATAATGAATTTTAATGAGACCTTGAGGATCATAGTCATAATGGGGAAAAGAAAATAAAAAAATTTCCTCAAGCTCTTCAACTTATTTTAATATGTTCCCTTTTTCTCAGATATTAATTTCACCAAACTTCATGGGAAAATTATGATAGAGTTTCTTTTGCAGCTTGCTCAAGTTTTTTACTTTCCCATTCAAAACAACTTGATTAGCCACTTCTCTCAAAGAAATTCTTTCCAAGACATTTCGGGGCAGAATGATCCAGGTGGATATTGGTGGCCACCCACCTATTCCATTTAGACCCCCACCTATTCTTTTCAGTTTTTTAGTCCTTAGATAGATATTTCTAATGAGGTATAAAGCGTGTCAAACAGAGATCATATGCCAAAGTTACATCCCCGGGAAGTTGACGTACCAATTTACCCAAATGGGGCCCATCGTTTTGGCGCTTCATCTCCTAGGGTTAGGTTTTTGGATGTTTAGGGTTTCCATTATTTATCAACAATAAATAGGCCTTCGAGCCTCATTCTAACATTGTTCAAAGGCCTATAGCTGAAACATCTCTTCTAAGAGATAAGCTACCAACTTCCTATCTAGTTTATTTACATTATGTTTGTAAGCATAATTCTGTTATTTGATATTAATGAAATGAAATATTATTTCTACTGCATCTTTGTGTTTATGTCTATTTCTGTATTTTATTGCATTCCTACATAAATCTAGATCAGTGGTATCAGAGTGGTCTATTCTTTTTCTGTTTTTATTTGCATGTCCCCAACGAGGTGATTGTATAAGGAGTTAGGGCTCAATCTGGTTGAACCCTTTCAAGATCAGCCTCAAAAAACTTGACGACCTCCCATGGTGGAAGAAAAGTGTTGAGATTCAACAAGATGATGAGCTTACTGAAAAGAGTCGCCTTCACTAAGTGGGCCCGCAGGCTATTTTTGGCGCAAAGTCTATTTTTAGACATGTCGATCATATTCTATGAGTTGCAAGATGCTATTTGTGGATGGTTGGTCAAGTTGGAAAAATAGATGGAATTCTATTTTTAGACATATTGGGTGGAACCTATTTTTAGATTGCCAGTCTAAAAATAAATATGTCGAATATTATTAGCTCTTAATAATATTTGGACTATAAACATTATCTTATTCTCTTGGAGCACTTTAGTTAAGTGCACAGATGTGGCACAACAGCTGACAGAAGAAATTACGCTATTCCTGAGGGTTTACTGGAGCTAATGCATGAGAAATTTAGTTAGAACTCATGTGACAGAGTTTGGTGGAGTTATAGAAGTAGTTGGTGGAGTTTTATAGTTTAACTTAGTTAGACTCAGTTGAGCTAGTTGTATCTAGTCTAACTAATTGATACACTAGTGAGAGTGGTGTGAATTAATTAGTTAATCAATTCACTAAATATTAAATCATTAATCATCTGAAGAATACATTAGTTAACTACAGTGCATGGACAGTTTCAGTGGAGACCAGTGGAGAGGTAGGTGAAAGAGCAAGTGTGACTATCAGTTGTGACTATAGTGTTGCATTGTTTGCACCACACATTCATTGGAGATGCCAATGAGGATTGCATGAGCAAGGCTAGAGAAATTTGAGTTCATTCAGAGCCATTATTCAGCAGGGATTGCGCAGTAGAGGCAGGCTAGCAGGTGGCAGAGATCGGTGCATGGATTTGCAAGATTGGGCCTGATTAGTGTGTAGCGATTCTATTGTATTGAGGCTTGACATGTTCAAATTTGTAAGAGGATTGTTACATGATATATATGAAATATATTATATACAGATATTTGGGGTTTTTAGCTTCAGGCTTTCTCGTTAAAAAGTTGTGTTAATGTGTGTGAATTTTTATGGTTTCATGTGTGCATTGCAATTGATTTAATTTCCCCATGTGATGATCAATAGTGGAATAGATTCTATATTGTGCATGAAGTCAAATAGTGTGTGATCAGGAGAATCTTGGATATATAACACATAATTTATATAATTTCTACATGGTATCAGAGCGATATTGATCAGAGCAGATTGCAATTATTGAAGTAGTTGAGTTTTGTGCTGGTGGAATTTGAATTCGCTGCAGTGTTTTCTTCGTGTCGAAGTTGAGCATTCAATGAAATGTATTTCAATGGATTGTGATTGGAGTATTCCCTTGATGGTAGCTCGAATTATATTGCATGGAAGGATAGGATGGAGGCGGTGCTAGATGAAAATGGGTTGAAGGAGTTCATAGATGTTGAAATTCCAAAACCTGCTTCTAGCGATGCAGCCGCACTTGACGCATGGCAAAAGAAGACAACAAAATGTCAAAGGATTCTGTTGGAAGGTGTAAAGGATCACATAGTGTCCAACCTTCATGGTAAAGCTACTCCATTATTAATGTGGAAAGCTTTAACAGACTTGTTCCAAAGCAGAAGCGACCATAGGAAGTTGGAGCTTAAAGACAAGCTCAAAAAAATAAAAATGGAGAAAGGCTACAATATACCCAAGTACCTCACGAAGTTTTTCCACTACAAGGATGAGATGGGAAGTGTGGGGGTTACTATATATGAAGAGGACTTGGTGAGCTTGGCTCTCCTTGGGCTTCCAAAGAGTTGGCATAGCTACGAGGACTCTGTCAATGGTCGGGAGAAACTGCTGGGATGGGAGCGACTTTGGTCGGATCTTGTGAGGAGGAGATAAGGCAGGGTACCAGGGATGGATCTTCATCGAAGAATGAAGATGAAGAGAATTGCGCTTTGGCTACCAAAGCAAGGAAAGGGAAGGGAAAGAAAAATTCTTCTCAATCTGGTGCGAAAGACAAGAAGCAAGACTTGTCGAAGGTGAAGTGCTTTCACTGTCACCAACACGGACATTATGCCACTAATTGTCCACAAAAGAAGAAAAATAAGCAGGCTGTTGGATCTGCAGCTGGAGAGGCCTTAGCCTCATAGTTTGAGCTGGATTTTTTGCTGATTGCATGCTTGGTTTTAAGTGTGATGGGATCAGTGTGGTTTCTTGACAGTGGTGTGTCTTTCCATATGACCGGAGACAAAGATTTGTTTAGTGATCTAGATGAAAAGGATCTTGGAGTGCACATCGAGATGGGTGATGATGGTAGATACAGTGCGACTGGTATCAGGACCATTTCCTTTGAGAGGGAGCCTAGTAAACCTTTCATATTGAAGGATGTCATGCATGTTCCAGGATTGAAGAAGAATCTGATCTCTGTGGTGATGTTGGAAGACAAGGGTTATGATGTTGTCTTTAGCGAGGGAAATTCTTTCCTGCGCAGTAAAGCAACTGGTGAAACCTGGAGGATAGGGGTTCAAGTTAAGAACCTTATCAATTGTAGGTAGATGACTGTGCAGCAATGGTAGGCAAAGCAAAAGGAGTGGTGAGCTGGGATGAGGGCGAATTGTGGCATAGGAGATTGGGCCATCTTCACCATGGCGCTTTGATAATTTTGCAATAGATTTCTACCGGGCTTCCCAAGCGTACACTTGCGTGGTCAGATCAGTGCAAGGGATGTACTTTGGGAAAATTTGTGAAGACCACTTTTCATGAGAAGGATAGCCACGCCACGACGATCCTTGAGAGAATTCACACAGACGTGTGTGGAACTTTCTCAATAGCTTCGACAACAAAGCACAGGTATTATGTGATATTTGTTGATGACTTTTATTGTAAGTGCTGGATCTTCTTCATGCAAAAGAAGAGTGAGACATACTCAAAGTTTTGTGAGTTCAAGGCGCTGGTTGAGAAAGAGTCAAGGAAGCAAGTTAAAGCTCTTAGGAGTGATAATGGTGATGAATACATCTCTGGAAAATTCAAATACTTTTGCAGTGCAGAAGGAATTCGAAGAGAGCTCATAGCGCCTCATAACCCACAACAGAATGGGGTTGCAGAGAGAAAGAACAGAATGATCATGGGTGCTGCACGGGTGATGCTGCATGATCAGGGCCTTCCCATACACTTGTGGGCTGAAGCATGCAACACTGTGGTTTATGTGCAAAACCGTTGTCCTCATAGAGTACTTTTCATGAGTACACCCGAAGAGGCATTTTCTGGTAAGAAGCCTGATATTTCTCATTTGAAGATTTTTGGCTCACCTGTTTACATTCATGTGATGAAGGATGCCAGGAAGAAGCTAGAGTCGATTGCAAAGGTTGGGATATTTGTGGGGTACACAGAAACACCCCACAATTATCATGTGTATTTACTAGACAGTCGGATGACTGTCGTGCGATGGGATATCAAATTTCATGAGGAGAAAGCCATGAAGTTGTTGCTTGAGAGGGAGCTACACTTGCATGCAGATGAGGAGCTACTTGTTCCTAAAGATGAGCCTCTTGATGTGGATCATCCACAATAGGAGGTTCATGGAGTGGAAGAAACCACTCATGCAGCACCAAACATTAGAGGGCAGAAGTGCACTACAGAAGCTGAGCGACTGAATCTTGATGCAACGCAGAATGTAGGAGCACCTACATCACAGCGTAGACAGAGACAGTCACCTGACCGATTTACTGGATACATGGCTCTGATGAGTAAGTGTATTGTGGCAGAGCCATCCTCTTTCGAGGAAGCTATGAAGGATCCCGCATGGGTAGATGCCATAGTGGAAGAGTATGATTCGATTGTCAGAAACAGTGCATGGGAGATTGTCCCAAGGCCAGAAGGGAAATCAGTGGTAGGTTTGAGATGGATCTACAAAGTGAAGCAATCTGCTAATGGGAGCGTCGAGAAGTACAAAAAAATATTTGTTGCCCGGGGCTTCTCATAGATCGAGGGGATTGACTATGAAGAAACCTTTGCATCTGTCACAAGGTATTATTCCATACGGAGCATCCTTGCTCTCTCAGTGCAGATGGGTTGGCACATTCATCAGATGGATGTGAAGACTGCGTTCCTCAACGGAGTCATTGAGGAGGAGGTGTACATAGAGCAACCTGAAGGATTCGAAATATTCAGTAGCGATTCGCATGTGTGCAGGCTCAAAAGAGCATTGTATGTGCTGAAACAAGCACCTCGTGCTTGGTACACACGGATAGACAGTTATTTCACCGGACTTGGATTCACCAAGGGTGAGGCGGATCCGAACCTATACCAGATTTTGGTGGAGGGTAAGTTTCTGATCATTTTACTTTATGTAGATGATTTTATACTAACAGGTGATGAACTATTGATACACTCATGCAAGGCAGATCTTGCAAAGGAGTTTGAGATGAAGGACTTGGGCCTCCTTCATTATTTCCTGGGATTGGAAATTTGGCAGCGGGAGGGTGGACTATTTGTGTCTCAAGGAAAGTATGCTCGGGAGATACTGGAGAAGTTAAACATGCAAGGATGCACGCCTATCGACACTCCTCTTCCTGGTGGTTGGAGGAAAGAGGATACTACATCGGCAGAAGTAGTGGATGCCACTATTTATCGACAGTTGGTTGGTTTGCTCATGTATCTAGTCAATACATGACCGAACATATGCTATGTTGTTAACCACCTTTCACAAGCTATGGTTAAGCCTACCAAGCTTTTTTGGAAGGTAGGCAAGCATGTCTTGAGATATCTCAGGGGCACATCGGGATATGGATTGTGGTATAGACAGTTGGATGAGTTGAAGCTGCATGGCTTCATGGATGCAGATTGGGTAGGGAGCCCAATGGATAGAAAGAGCACATCTAGAGGGATATTCAGTATCAGGTCTATAGTAGTTTCTTGGTACAACAGGAAACAAAGATCCATGGCACTCAGTTCAGTGGAGGCTAAGTACATGGCAGCAAGTTTGGTTGCATGCGAGGCTATATGGATGAGGAAGATCCTGGTTGGGTTGTTCGATTCACACTTAGATCCTATTGTGATATATTGTGATAATCAAAGTTACATTAAACTCTCGGTTAATCCAGTATTTCATGATATATCTAAACATATTGACATCCGGTACCATCATATCAGAGATTGTGTGCAGCGAAAGATCATGTTACTATCTTACATTCCTACGGAGGATTAGGATGCAGATATTCTGAAGAAGGCGCTCACTAGGAGCAAATTTGAATACCATAGAGACAGGATCGGGGTGGTAGATAATCCATATCTTTTTGAGAAGGAGTGTTGAGATTCAACAAGATGATGAGCTTAGTGAAAAGAGTCGCCTTCACTAAGTGGGCTCGCAGGCTATTTTTGGCGCAAAGTCTATTTTTAGACTATGTCTATTTTTAGACATGTCGATCATATTATATGAGTTGTAGGATGCTATTTGTGGATGGTTGGTCAAGTTGGAAAAATAGATGGACTTCTATTTTTATACATATTGGGTGGAATCTATTTTTAGATTGCCAGTCTAAAAATAGATATGTCGAATATTATTAGCTCTTAATAATATTTGGACTCTAAACATTATCTTATTCTCTTGGAGCACTTCAGTTAAGTGCACGGATGTGGCACAGCAGCTGACAGAAGGAATTACGCTATTCCTGAGGGTTTATTGGAGCTAATGCATGAGTACTTCAGTTAGACCTCATGTGACAGAGTTTGGTGGAGTTATAGAAGTAGTTGGTGGAGTTGTATTTAGTTTAACTCGGTTAGACTCAGTTGAGCTAGTTGTATCTAGTCTAACTGATTGATACACTAGTGAGAGTGGTGTGAATTAATTAGTTAATTAATTCACTAAATAATAACTCATTAATCAACTAAAGAATACATCAGTTAACTACAGTTCATGGACAGTTTCAGTGGAGACCAGTGGAGAGGTAGGTGAAAGAGCAAGTGTGACTATCAGTTGTGACTATAGTGTTGCATTTTTTACACCACACATTCATTGGAGATGCCAATGAGGATTGTGTGAGCAAGGCTGGGGAAATTTGAGTTCATTCGGAGCCATTATTCAGCAGGTATTATGGAGTAGAGGTAGGCTAGCAGGTGGCAGAGATCGGTGCATGGATTTGCAAGATCGGGCCTGATTAGTGTGTAGGGATTGTATTGTACTGAGAGCTTGACATGTTCAGCTTTGTATGAGGATTGTTACATGATCTCTATGACATATATTATATACAGATAGTTGAGGTTTTTAGCTTCAGGCTTTCCCGTTAAACAACTGTGTTAATGTGTGTGAATTTTTATGGTTTCATGTGTGCATTGAAATTGATTTAATTTCCACATGTGATGATCAATAGTGGAATAGATTATGTATTTTGCATGAAGTCAAATAGTGTGTGATCAAGAGAATCTTGGATATATAACACATAAGTTATATAATTTCTACAAAAAGAAAGGCGAGGGAGCAAGAGATCCTATCAAAATATTGCTCAGGAGGCCCTCGAGAAAAAAAGGAATGCGATGATGGATAAATTTTCCTAGATCCTTCAATGACTTCCCACCTACGACGCATCTACATCCAATAGGCACTCTGGAGGCGCCACTCCCTTCAAGGTATAGGTAAACTTTGATATTCTCTCGTATTTTGAACTGTAGATAGATGCAGAAACCGTAGATAGATGGTTGAATTTGCTGGAAGGGTATTTATCGGTTCATGATTTCTCCGACATATAAAATATTATTTTTTCACTCCTCAAACCCATCCCCCATGTCAAAGACTGGTGGGAAACCTACCGTGAGCAAGAGGGCGAAGGGGAACCCTCTCTGTTCTCAGCCACACCCACTTGGAATTTGTTCCGAGACGGCATCAAGGAACAATATTACCCTGTGGGGAGCTATGAGGACAAATACATCCAATGGACCACGCTGCGGCAACAAAAGGATCAAGATGTGCACGAACTGACGAATCTGTTCCATACCCTGCGCACAAAGTTGGGTATTAAAGATTCGGAGAGACATTTGGTGCTCAAGTACCGCATCTGTTTGCATAGATACATTTAGGAGGAAATGGATTTCCTCAGCATTACCTCGCTTGGCACGGCATATTGCTATACTTCCAAGATCGAGCAGAAATTTAAGTAGAAGAAGCGAGACTTTGGATCCGCAAATCCGAAGCCAGGGAAAGGCGTCCCCGAACTGTAGAAAAAGGGGAAAATCCAAAGTGGGGCGACTCATAAAACAACAAAGAAGGACATGAGGAAGTGGTGTGAATTTCATAACAACCCCAGTCACAAAAAAAAAAAAACTGAGGCCGAAAAAAATGGGTGGGCCGAACCGAAGGCAACTTGACCAAATGCATGTTTTGATCCTGAGTCAAAACTAGACAATGGAAATGATAAAGGGAATTAGATAATTGATATATATCCCAGTGCCATTTTTTCCACCATCAAGCTCCAGAGGGAGGATCTCAAGGATCCGGAGGAGAGGGAGTGCCTCTTCCATTCATAGATGTGGGTGAAGGGTTCTCCACTGTAATTCCTTGTCGATAGCAGAAGCCAAAAGAACCTCATTTCAGCTGAGGTCATGAAGCAGCTCATCCTACCAATCATAGCACACTCTTAGCCATATACCATTGGGTGGCTTCACCAAGGAAGAGATATCCACGTTCGCCAGCAGTGTCACCTTCCATAAAACATCAAGCCATTCACGGATGAGGTACTATGTGATGTTTATCCTCTTGATGTGTCTGATGTATTATTGGGCCAACCATACTTGTGGAAGTGACATGATGTGTATGAGTGTAGCCCTCGTGCTGTTGTTATTAATTTGAGAAAGAAATTGTACAGGATACCGGAGGTAGTACTCCCTCCTTCCATTTTTTTGACTACAACAAAACAACACACTAATATTGTTTCCCAAACCAATGCACTAATATTGTTTCTAGTAATGAAATGGAATTACCCATCTGACGAGTAACGTTCGATTCAAAATTGTGCTCCTATTCTGTGGGAGTGTAATTTTAAATACCATTTTTATGATATTTTCCACTATGTTTTCATTCCTTTGCATGAAATCCTGTTTGGAACAATACCTACTAAAATAAGTGATAATAAAATTTTGTGAACGTTTCGAATCCCAACAAGGATCCATCTTTAGAAAAACATTTGAATGAAAGCTGAGAGAGGGTTCAAACTAGAGATAAATAGTGAAAGAAAAAACCTAATTATTTAAAAAAGAAGCCAACCATAAATATCTAAAAGAGGCGACCATTTTAATTAATTTATAATTTATAATTTATGATTTTATATTACTATTAATAAAACTTAAAATATTAATAATGATTATAATGTTGATAATTGATAATAATAATTAATAGTAATAAATTTATTAATATAATTTTATCCATCATAATAATTATTAATGATCTCTATTAAAAATTGTTTTAGATAGATTAATTAATACAGTTTTGTAATAACAATAACTATTAAATTTCCAATTCACTAAATTTAATTCCTAAAATATTAATTCTTAATAAATATTTAAAAAAAAATCATAGTTAGTCCATCCATTATTATTAAAATTATTTATCTAATTTTTTCAATAATAATTTATTGACTAAAATATACTTATAAATAAATATTAATAAACCAAATAATTATTTATCTTATCCAATAATAACATGCTTATTGGTTCAAATTATTAATTATTCTGATTATTATTTATAAATAATATTTTGGTTAAGAGCTATAATTTTTTTTTTTATTAATTAGAATTGTTACAATGTCATGATAATAATAACTAAAAATACTTAATTAACTTAAGTTTAATTAATATTATAGTTTTATTTTAATGAGCATTATTTCTTCTTTATTATTGTCTTTTTTATTGTTTAAATTGAAAAATAAACCGTAATCTAAAAGTTACAATATGAAAAGGAAAAGAAGTTTTACCTGAGATACTATACCTAGGAGGACTAGCTGGAGGGATAGATTTGTCTAATCAGAGGAATCCAAATATTACTGATCTCGCTCCCTCCATCCCTATTGAGATTATGAGGATGCTTAATAATCTTAAGAGCCTCTCTGATTTTTCTTCTCCGATATTGTTCCTCTTTGGCGATAATTTTGGCATGTTCTAAACACACGTGATGCTTAGTTTCCGATGAGTGTTCTACAAGGGTTGAGGTACGCAATCTCCCATTATTATTTTTTGTAAGTTAGATAGATATATTACCAAAAAAAAAAGAGTATTTACATCGTTTGTAGGCTCCTGCGAGCTACATGCTTCAACACCAAATCCCGAGAAAGATTGACCTCCATTTTTACATTGCATTTATAGCAGTGGTTTTTACCATTACATATCCAGAAAATAAAACCAGAATAGAAACAAAATGATCCCCAGAACTGAAGAATTCATAGTAGTTGCTGCGGTCCTGAGGGGAAAAAATATTGGATGCACATAGAAAAATTCTTGGACGGACAGAGCTCCACATACTAAGATGGGGTATGTCAAAAAATTTGTAGGTTTCTGACACTAAAGCCGCATATGAATTGGACTGTATGGCCATATTTAAACAGAGTGGCTGAGAAAGTGAAAGAAAACACATGAACTTGAAGAAAACATGCCAGACAGAGAGAGACCAGTAGAAGAACTTATTTCGTATCCTCTGCTTGTTCGTCGTCAAGGCTGATTGGACTTTCCGGAGTGCTACCTTCCTTGGTGGCGGTTTGGACCAGTTGGCTGGCTGAAGCCTCGAGAGTCTCCCTTTTGATATTTGGTGTAGCGCCATCACTCACCATTATTTTCTTCAGCAGTGCATAACGTGGGGAGTCCCTTGACATGAAGTTCCTATGATGGAAAAATTCAACGTAGACCGTGAACTTGTTGGTAAGCACATCGGTTTTATTCTCCAGATAATTGGTTCTTTCCCGTTGCTCCTGCATATCCATGACCATAATAGTTTTCATCTGCTAGGATGATTCAATAGCTTTGTTGTAGAGGTTTTCCCAAGCCCAAGTCAATTTTGTGTTTGGGATCCATTCAAATTCAGCGTTGACCTCTTCTATTAGGAATCTGTGACGAACATTCCTCGCCTGATCTTCCAGGTTGGAAATCCTCTTTTGGGTCTCCAAATTTACCGCCACTACGTAATTCATAACAACCCTTCTTACTATTGATTCCACTATGGTAGTGGGGGTCATGCTTGGGGAGGACCAGTGGGAAGAGTGGGTGTCCTAGCAATGGCCTCGACCCCATTGAGCAACATAACTAGAAGGATGGGTGGCCATATTAAGGGCCGACTTACAAGAAACCTGAATTAGGGGATAGTAGTGATCAAGAATAGAGGAGAATGGGGACCAGAAACATGAATGGGGGTGGTGAAATGGGAGAGAGATAAACAAAAACAAGGATGAGAAGGTAATGGAGAGGCCCTAAAAGACGAGAAGCTACAATTAAAAGAGACAAAGAGGGTGAGCTTTTATTCATAGGCGTAGAGGGGCATTGAGGGTGATGATGGCGAGGGGTATGAAATAATGACCTGCCTTGGGGAACATAAGGTAAGTGAGGTTCCAAGTACACCTAGAAGCTAAGAGGCTGGTTGGGTGACACATCAGAAGGGGTGCTGTAATTTCCTTTGACGTCCTTCCATATTGTCCTTTCCCATGATGATTGCACAATATCTTTTGATTGTGCCTTGATCCAGATCCTCCCATATAAGATCTCCCATTCTTAATATCGAATCCATGTTTTTTTAATATTCTCTGTAAATAACACCCAGTTTCCCCATTATAACTTTTTCCACACGAAAAATCAATCTTATAAATTTCTTTAAGATTTTCGTGATTGATATTATCCTTAAATGATCGCATTTTTTGTCTTATTATTCCCACAACTGTAAATTGCATGATTATGTCCTTCTTCCCCAAAACCCTATCAATCTTATCAATAACTCCTTGGATATATTGAAGGAAAACCCTACCACACTTATCCTGAGGTTATTGATGTTTTTGAGAAAGGACCGAATCCTCAGCTCTCTTTATGGATTTCTTAATAGCTCTCTCTTTATATTGTATACCCTTCAATACAAAGGTCAGATGGTTGAGGTCATTGTTAAGGTGCTCAGAGTCAGATATCCTGAGGGACCTAACACTAAGAGTATTCATGACACCAAATTTTGAGCCGGATGATGGTTGGAATTAATATTAAGATAACTGTTAATATGAGTATTCTTTCTAAATACCTAATACCCCAGAGTTCCATCCTCCTTCCTAGTAACCAGGGCATCTAAAAATGGAATTCTCTTGCTTTATTCAACCTCCATGGTAAATTTAATCTCCGATGAAATAGAGTTTAGGTGATTAAAAAATATTTGAAGATTCTCTTTACCATGACACACTTTATGTTGGTGTCATCAAAAAATCTCTTCCACCAAGCTAACTTCATGGGAAAGGATTCAAGATAAATCTTTTCAAAGTTCTCCATATATAAGTTAGCGAAAATGGGTGAGAGAGGAGATCCCATTGCGACACCAGATACGTGTTCATAGTATCCTCCTTGGAAGCTCAAAAAAGTGGATCATAAACAAATCTTTGCAAGCTTAGCTGTTTCCGGATCAGTTACTTATTTTATAACTTGAACAACCTCATTTTTAAAAAACTCTATCTCTTAACCAAAATATTATTTATAAGTAAGTTATAATAAGAATAATTATTAATTTTAAAAAATAAGCATGTTATTATTAGATAAGATAAATAATTATTTGGTTTATTAATAATTATTTATAAGTATATTTTAGTTAATAAATTATTATTAAATTTTTTTAGATAAATAATTTTAATAATAATTGATGGACTAACTATGATTTGTTTTATAAGATTCATTAAGAATTAATATTTTATGAATTAAATTTAGTGAATTGGAAATTTTATAGTTATTTTTATTACAAAAATATATTAATTAATTTATCTAAAACACTTTTTAATACAGATCATTAATAATTATTATGATGGACGAAATTATATTAATAAATTTATTAGTATTAATTACTATTAATAATTATCAACATTATAATCACTATTAATATTTTATGTTTTTATTAATAGTAATATAAAATTTAAATTTAAAATTATAAATTAATTAAAATGGTCGCCCCTTTTAAATAATTATGGTCTATTTTTTTTTTTTAAATAATTAGGTATTTTCTTTCACTATTTATCACCGGTTTGAGCCCTCTCTCAACTTTCATTCAAATTTTTTCCTGAAGATGGATCCCTGTTGGGTTTCGAAACGTCGACAAAGTTTTATTATCACTTATTTTGGGAGGTATTGTTCCAAACATGATTTCATATAAAGGAAGGAAAACATAGTGGAAAACATCATAAAAATGGTATTTAAAATTACACTCCCAGAGAATAGGAGCATAATTTGGAATCGACAGTTACTCGTCAGATGGGTAATTCCATTTCATGAGGGGAAATGGGAACGAGGCAATAAAAGCATATATCAAATAGGCAGCCATACAAAAAATACATTTGAACTCGGGGGGAGATGACACTGACAATTTTATTGAATCTATGATATTCCGTGACAACAGATCAACCTAGTTTGGGTGTTTCCCCTCATTCAAAATTATATGGATTATTGGGATCCATTTAATTTTTCAATGCTAAGGATATTGTTCCCCATACAATATTCTTCGAATTTTAATAAGAAATATAACATACTTCTTAGAAATAATTATTGGATACTCCTTTTCTATGAGCTTGAAACCTTCCTCTTCTTCTCTCAACCAGTTTTCAATTACTATATTATATTTCTCGACATTTCTTCAAGACAAAATTTCAAAACTTATAAAGGAACTCACAATTAATTTGTATTTCCTGGGGGCTAAGCTTATATATGGCCAAAAGACTTCATATTTCCAGGAGGCTATGAAAATTTGTTGATGGTTAGATATTGTTTGTGTTTTAATATCAACGCGAGAGAGAATCCACGAAATCATGTCATAATAGGGAAATTTTTTTGCCCTAGTTGCTACCTTATATAAATTTGTTGCTTTCATTACTTCAACCGATTGTTCTTTGTTTGAGTAGATGTTGTGTTTTTTAACCATTCTCTTTGCTCAAAGAATTAAAATATCTCCTCCCATCTCATCATACATTTTTTTTGTGTTTTTTAGGTCGAATATGACATGAGTAATGAGTTCAATTTAACTTGTTGTGCTGGTGCATCATACATCCCCTTAATATTTTCTCTAATATTCTCTTTTTGTTGATTTGCTGCTACATATTTTCTTTTACCCCATTATATAACATGTAAATAGTAACAGAGGATATACAACTTTTTCTTATTTAAAATTTGAAATCGAATTCAAGAATTTCTAAAAGAAATAACACTATGCTAACACAGATTTTTTTTGAAAACGATACTATTTTATTTAATTTAGTGCTTCTTACGTAAGGATTTAAGAAGATAGGATGCAACCATAATATCCTAAAATATTAAATTTTCCATTGCATATTTTTCCTTTTTTTTTTCATTTTAGGAGCTGTAAACACCAACAAAGCATATAAGTTTTTATTATTCAAAATTTTAAATTGAATTCAACAATTTGTAAAAAAAAATAACATTAGGCTTACATTTTTATTTTAAATTGGTACTGTGTTGCCTCAATTCAGTTCTTCTTCGAGAAAGAACTAAGAGAACAACATGTAAGCAAAAGACCATAAAATATTAAATTCCCCTAGAGAGTTTCATTTTTTTGGAATTTTATGACCTGTAAATGCTAATACAACATATATAACTTCTGCAAATTTAAAATTTGAAGTTGAACTCAAGAATCTCTAAAAAAAATGACGTTATGCTTACATAGAGTTTTTTTAAATTGGTATTGTGTTTCCTTAATTCAACTTTTCTTCAAACAACCCTTAATAAACAAGCATGCATGAAGAGTAACCTAAAATTTTAAAATATTGTTTTGAAAAAAGTGAAAATCACAAATGAATGTGTGCATTAATTTCCTCTAAATAGACCAACTATTTTTTTTTCAAGAATCAAGAAATCATTATGAGATTTATTATTTATTTAACAAATAATCATTTCAACATCAAACGGGAAAATTTTGAAAATATTTTTTAAAAAGCACACTGCATGCAAATCAACAAAAACAGAGTTTATTTGGTTGATCATACGTTTGGGGGATGAGGGGGTTGGGAAGTCCGCCGATTTTTTTTTTTATGGTTAATTTGTTATAACTCGATTGTGGCTATACCATAGTCAGGTTTTGTCTTTAGGTCAAGTAGTTCGACAGTCGGTTGGTTGGCCAATCGGGCGGTCGAGTGGATTTTCCACATTTAATCATTTGTGAACAGTAAAAAAGTATATGTATATTCTCCTTATTTAAAATTTCAAATTGAATGCATGAATTCGTAAAATAATCTTTTAGTTACACAATGTTTTTTGAAACTGGTACTATATTTTCTTAATTCATGTTTCTTCGAACCAAGTTTAAGAAACAAACATCCATGAAAAGCACTCTGAAATCTTAAAATTTTGTTTAAAATAAGAAAAAATGGAAACTAAACCTGTTCATATTTCTCCTGACCAATTTGACTATTTTATTTTTTTTAAATTAAGAAAGCACAAGTAAATTTGTTATTATTTTAGCAAAGAATCAACTGAACCTGAAACGTGAAATTTTTGATTTCTATGTAAAAATGCACATTGTACACAAATCAAGGTTTTTTTTTGTGTGTGTGATTAATTTATTCTATCGTGAACCCGAATATACCATAGTCAACTAATTTCATTAGGTTAGGTAGTTTCAAGGTCAGGAAATGCTGAGGTTGGTAGGTCGCTTATATTATTTATAAAAAATTTCCTAGTCATGATGACTTGCTATTTGGGTGGTCGAAAGGTTGGGTAGTCTAAAGGTTAATTTTTTTACAAAATGTTTCTCGATCCGACCTGCTACTTAAGTCTTCAAAAACTAAAAAAAGTGTTTAAAATTTTTGTTTTTTTTTTTGTTTTTAAATTTGTGATGAAAAAAAGAAACAAAGGGTTCTTGCAAACCTAATAATAGGACTGCAAATTATTCCATGAATTTTTAAATTATATCTTTCATATCAAAAAATTATATAACATGGGTCATGTGATATGTGAATATTGGTTTTTTATTTCTAATCACCAAGAGCATTAACAGTAACACAAACACTTTCTATTCCTGTTGTGTTCAATTAATTGATGTGCATGTTTTAACTACATATAAGAATGGAAAATGATTGACATTTGAAATTCTATATTTAGTTCTTGTGTGATAATTACTTAATATTAGCAATAAATAATTGATTTGTCAATGTCTAGATATTTTTTTGGATTCTAGTTACTTGTGTCATAGTTAAAGTTACGAATGTAGGCTGTGTTTGATAATCACCAAGAAAATTGTTTAGGTAACTAGAAACCTATTATATACATGTTATACATAGAACTATTCCTCGAGGTAAAATAAAATGCTTTTTTGATTTTTTTCCAAATTAATCAAATATGTACTTGGGATAAAAAGCTTCGAAGACACTTGTATCGTGTGTATCGATATTGCAGTGAAAGAAACAAATAAGAATTATATAAAAAACTAGGGACAAATGAGTTAAGAAACTTTTGGATTTTGAATCTATGAATAAAGGCGAGTATACCTAATACCACCACAAATATCATAGTTATCATGTTTTTCACTGGTTTCCTATTCAGTGGCATAGATTTGAGATTATTCTGCACAATGCAAAATTCCAAAGTTAGCAAGAGGAAATCTATGAAAATTTAGCAGGTACATGAAAGGAAATAACACTGATAAAATTTGTCTTTATTTCAATGATAAATCTGGAAAATAAGTAGGAAAATGGAATGTTTCTTAATGATTATAAGATATACGTTGTTTCCTTTGTTAATAAAAATCTATTAATAAGTACTTTGATTATGGTTGCATAGAGATGCTTTCTATTCCCAAGGATCCCTAGATTTAATTTATGTGAATTAATGTGCTCCTTATTCATAGCTCATTAAGGAAATACCATATCTTTATCTCTATTTAAATTGGATGAGAATATACAAACAAAGTTTTGAAAAAGAATGAAAACCTACAAATTTTGTTATGCTAACAACAAGGCAAATAGAAGAGTATCGAGAACACATGGTGGTTCTAGTGTTTGAAAGCCATGAAATTCTATGCAAGGTTGGAAACTGAGGAAATATAAGCTTTAATACTTCAAACATAACCATGTATACATTTCTTAATATGTGACAAAGAGCATTTTTTCTATTTTTCATGAAAATAAGTTTTCTTTTTTTTTATTGTTGTATTACAACAACAATAGATAGATTTCACAATACATCAATATCGAGCCGAAGCACATAGGGATACCTTGTAGGCACTTAGTACAAAAATAAATATATCATAATTATCTTGTGAAAAAAAGACCTTAGTATGAATGTAAAGCAAAAAAGTTCAAAAAGTGCAAGAGTAAAACATGTTATTTATGACTTGTTGGTTTTTCCTAGAAGTGAGCTTCACATCATTCCTATTTTTTTAGTTTATAAATTTAGTGAGACAATGTGGCAAAATGTAGCATTCTGCAAGAAAAATAAGAATATAATACAAAATCCATAAGATAGGAAGTAGAATGGATTATTTTCAAAAACACATGATAAATAAATAATAAGATTGAAGATCACAAAATTATGGGGAATATTATCCATTATGAGATTAATTATCATATTAACCTTAAAATATGAAAATCTACAATGCATGCAAACTAGTTTCATCTTCATAAATGAGTGCATTATTAATTGTATCATGATTATGTGGATGCATAATACTGATATATTGAGTACTTCAAATGGAAGATGAGTGTACTCAAATTATATTTCATACAAATTCCCAAAAATATTAAATAATAGGTAATAAGTGTTTAAAAAACATATACCTCTTTATCCATAAATTTATGTTTTTATATTTCCTCAGTCAATTCACTATTTGAAGTGTTTGAAACGTGTTTTGGATAGTCATTGAGATAATCTCATTGATTCATTCATAATATTGGAAAAATAAAAATAAGTGGCTGGAGAGAAATTATAGAAACATTTTCTACTAAACTCCATAACTCTGTTTTAAAATGCTCATCTGACATATGTTTTTGATTGGTGTATAGATGGAAATAACAGTTTCTACCTTGAATTCAAGGCTAAATGAAACTGAATTAACATTGAACATAGTTATACTATTATTAATGAATAAAGGGACAAGATAACTTGATTCAATGATTCAAGAGATTTCAACATTTCAGACATAGGTGCATCCAAAAATACAAGTTTAGTGATATTTTTTGAAGTTCAACAAGAAATTTTAGCACCTACACTAATGTGGGACCAAGAGGTCCAAGCAGCACCGACACTAGTGTGGGACCACAGGTCTTAGCAGCACCTACACTGGTGTGGGATAAATTTGGTGCATGTCTATTTTAGTTATCCCTTAATTAAGATGGACAATAAAATGTAATCTAATCTCAAAATAACTTGTAATAGTTAAATGAGTGTGATAAACTAGGTTAACTCATGAATTTCGAGTTGAGGGTAGTTGGTGAGGCATGCAGAGTAATTATAGTTGTAATAGAGTTTGAAGTGCAGTGGTGCATTAGTTAATGTAGGTTGTAATCATTTTAACTTAGTTAAGTAAGTTAAAGTCAATTGTGCTAGTTGTTGCACTAGTGAGAGATCAAGTGAATTAAGTATTATTTAATTCACAATCAATGAACTCACATGCAATTGAGGATTTACTATTATTGGCTACATGCATGTCAGTTAGTTGAGATCTAGGTGAAAGGGATGTTGACTATTAGTTGTAGGATTATTGGGTTGCACCCATGCACCCAAACACTCATTGGATTTCCCATGATACTAAGCATAGTTAAGGAAGGCCAAATCTCCTATTATTTAGGGATTTAATTCCTCATGAATTGCGTGAGAAAGGCAGGCTATTGACAGGGCTGAAATTGGCTAAGTATTGGTCAGTTTTTGTCAAGGAGAGTGTGAGACAGATAGCTAAGTGCTGGAGGCTCTTGGGGAGAGGGCATTGTATTCGTTTCATGTATACATGCTGAATATACAATAGAATATAGTGGCGGTTTGAGCAGAAATATTTCCCTAGGAAATTATCTATGTTGTGGTTTGATTTGATTCTTTATTTTCTTCATGTAATTGGCGATTGTGTTTAATTTCCGCAAGTGATTTGTAGAAGCGATTCAGTATCTAGCTTTAGTATATTGTTAGATCGGTTTGAATCCATGATATACATATATGTTGTATAATTTCTACAATATTTTTATCAATCATACTAATTCCAATATTGTTACAGTGAAAGCACAATGTCTAGAGTGACATGAGAGATAAAAAATAAGAAATCAAGTTACCAGTGATTCATATATTATTTTACAAATATCTCAATATCTTATTTACAATATATCTAGAGTACTAAATTGCACATGTTAAATTATATATACACAATATAACTAACACAATATTTTTATAAAAAATAATATGGTAGTGAGAGACTAAAATCTATCATAATGTCCAAGTGAAATTGATTACATAGGTCAATGAAAAATTTACCATATGACCTCACAGTTCAAAATAAATAATATATTTATTATTCATAGAAATGAAATTGTGCTTCAAAAAAGGGATCCTTGATTTCAAATAGTGCATATATCGTTCACCATTCATCAAAGAATCATTATCACAGGTAAAACATTGGAAACTATTATCATGTGCTATCATAAATAATAAGCTATTAGCTAGAAATGGAGAAAAAAGTGGCTACAGAAATGATGCATGCTCATTTCCTTTTATTGCTAATGACAAAGAGCCAAAAATTTATTTGACACCATTGCTATAGCACTTAGGATTAGAAGAACCACATTTTTTTATACTATAGCTAAATTTGCAAGTTTTGCAGGTTGACATGCGTTACAAGAGGAAACAAAGAAAATTAGAAAACAAAAATAAGATGCAATTTTTTATTATTAATTAGATCATAAATCCACAATTATATATAATTGCAATCTAAAACTACATAGCTTACGAAATAAAAAGCTTTGTGTAAGAAATTTGATCAACAGAAGCACACAACCTAGAAAAATTAGTTGTCCAAATAGGAAAATAAAATTTTTGGAAGATTTGATATATACGAAAGAAAAGGAGAGAACACAGATGTATGAATGCCTTCATAGAGGATTTTTTTTTTGACACAAATTTTTTTTTTCGACATATATAGAAATCAAGAAATTGAGATACTTACAACTTTTCTTTCCTTATTTTTTTTTCCTTAAGACAAAAAAAATTTGAAAATTTACAGAAAATGAGAATTCAAGTTAATATTGTATAAATGGAAAGAAAAATATGAGTATGTGTATAATATGGTATAATGATTTTTTTGAAACTATATAATGTTTTTGTGTAATAGAGATATTATGGTCCTATTAACAAAATGGCACACTGGGTTGGAAGAAATTTTCGAAAGAACAAGTTGCTCTAGTAACTATGCACATGTAATATCCTTATTTTTCTACTTTTATTTAGACAATTGAGAATCCTAAAGGTTAAGTGGACCTAAAGGAAAACTATATGTGGACATATTATTTTGAATTAAATAAATGAGAAATTTAATTATTGTGAAAAGACTAGAATAAATTGGAGACTAGGATTTCAAATCCATGAGGATGAAATAAAAATCCAAAGACTTTCCCAAAATCTCTAAAAATCCTTGGAGAAAAAAAATAAACGAAAATAAAAATATTAGATTGGAGATAAGAATCTAATAGATACCTCAGTAAAGTGGAAATTTACTGAGAAGAGATGAAATAAAACTAGAAAGAGGAAAAAGCTAGTTTTAAAGAGCTTTTGTGGAAAAAAACAAAAGTAAAGTCTAGGAAACAAGAAAACAAAATCCTAAATTAATTGGAAGCAGTTATGGAAAAATGCTGAGGGAAAGCAAGCTTAAATAAGCCATTCCTAGGTAGACAAGAGGTTGTCTACACTTTGGAGGAATTGGTCTATGCTCTGGGGGAGCTATGGATTAAGCTCAAGGTTGGGTGGCAAATAGTCTTTACCAGATTTGGTATGCACAGTTTGTTAATTTTTTTCTTATGATTTCTGTTATAATTATGATATTCTGTTGTAGTCAAAGGTGGTTAAATTATGAGTTAGCTGAAAGATTTATATTTGTAATTGTACACCCTTTTTTACAGTATGCTGTGTTGATCCGGATTTATGCAGGAACACAATAGAATACACATATAACCATAAATATAAAACTGCAGCGGGAATAACACTTCATTTCCTTAATATCAAAGAACTGAAATTTTTTTATTTCCATTCTGTCTGTAAACAAATTTCAGTTATTTGATATTAATGAAATGAAGTGTTATTTCCACTGCATTTTTATATTTATGGTTATATGTGTATTCTATTGCGTTCCTGCATAAATCCAGATTAGTGGTATCAGAGAATTATTCTCTTTCTCGATCCTTCTTTGCATGTCCCCAATGAGGTCAGGGTATAAAAGGCTTGATCTGGTTGAACCTTTGCAAGATCAACCTTGAAAAGCATGATGACCACCCATGGGGGACAAAAAGAAAGATGAGGGAGTAGGAGATCCTATCAAAATATTGCTCGAGGAGGCCCTCAAAAAACAAAGGAACACGATGATAGATAAATTTTCCCAAATCCTTCAATGACTACCCACTGGTGGCGCATCTGCATTCAACAGCCACTCTAGAGGCGCAACTCCTTTTAAGGTACAAGTAAACTTTGAAATTTCCATATTTGAGGGCCAAATAGATGTATATGCCATAGATAGATGGTTGAATCTATTATAAGTATATTTCTCAGTTCATGAATTTTTTGATCGGGAGAAAATTATTTTGTTCTCCTCAAAGCTACCCCCCATGTCAAGGACTGGTGGGAAACCTATTGTGAGAAAAAGGGTGAGGGGGAACCCTCTCTATTCTCGGTTGTGCCCACTTGGAATTTTTTCTAAGACGCCATCAGGGAACAATATTATCTCATGGGGAGATATGAGGACAAGTACATACAATGGACTACACTACGAAAAAAAATGGATCAAGATGTGCATGCATTGACGAATCTGTTCCATACCCTGCACACATATTTGGGTATCAAAGATTCAGAGAAAAATTTGGTGCTAAAGTACAAAATTTTTATTCACAGATACATTCAGGAGGAAATGGAGTTCCTCGACATCTCCTCGCTTAGTATGACATACCAGAGTGCTGCTAAGATTGAGCAAAAATTGAAACAGAATAAGCGAGACTTTGGATCTATGAATAAAAAACAAGGGAAAGTTGCCCCCAAACCGCAGAACAAAGGACAAAGCGAAGGCATGGCGACCCAAGATAACCTACTGAAGCCGCAAGAAAATAACAACACCACGAATTTGAAGAAGGACATGGGAAAGTGGTGTGAGTTCCATAAGAGTTCCAATCACAACCCAAGTGAGTATCGGGCCAAGTAATAACTGGTGGTCGAGATGAGGGCTTCTAAATTAGATGCATGTTCCGACTCTAAATCAAAACCTGACAAGGGGAATAAAAAAGAGAAGCAGATTATTCATGCGATTCCCAATGCCACCGTTGCCACTACAAAGATCCACAAGGAGGAACTAGAAGATCCAGAGGAGGAGGAGCATCTCTTCCTCTCTCAGATGTGGGTAAAGGGTTACATGCTATAGTTCATTATCGAAAGTGGGAGCCAAAAGAATCTCATTTCAGCAGAGGTCATGAAGCATTTGTCCTTGCCGACCATAGCACACCCATAACCATACACCATTGGGTGGATTCACTAAGGACATAATCTCCGCGTCAGACAACAGTGCCGCCTTCCCTACAACATCAAGCGCTTCACAAATGAGTTGTTATGTGACATTGTTCCTTTTGGTGTTTGTGATGTATTATTAGGACAACCATACTTGTGGAAGCGACATGATGTGTATGAGTCCTGACCTCACATTGTTATTGTTACTTTGGGAAATAAGTTGTACAAGATACCAGAGGTACTACTGCCTACGACTATCTCTTTGGTTACTACAAAACAATGCAGTAAGCTCATTTCCAAAAGCAGGAAATTTTTTTTTCTGATGATCCACCCCCAGGGCAAGAAGAATATTGTAGCCATGAACTCTAGACAGGGCTCCTCTGCATGGAAAAAAAAAATGGACAAGGTGGTGGAGGAGTACGGGGAAATCTTCACCACACCCACAAGGGTACCTCTGCACTGTTAGGTCAAGCACCCCATTGATCTGACCCCAGGTGCGCTGCTGCCCAATGGAATGATCTATCAGGGCTCTGTTATGGAGAATGATGAAATAAAGAGGAAGATTCAAGAGCTAATGCAAAAAGTTCACATCCAGCTGAGTTCATCGCCCTGTGGGAGCCCAATCATGTTGGTGCAAAATAAGGATGGGACTTGGAGACTCTGTATTTACTATTGGGCATTGAATAAGATCATTGTCTAGAATAGGTACCCAATCGCAATGATTGATGACCTTCTGGATCAACTCAAAGGGGCTAAATATTTCAGAAATATCGACTTGAAGTCTGGGTATCACCAGGTGCTAATCGAACCCTTCGATGTGTGGAAGACTACCTTCAAAGCCAAAGATGGCATTTTTGAATGGCTGGTCATGCCTTTCCGGTTGAAAAATGCTCCTGCAACCTTCATGAGGTTGATGGACAACATCTTGTGGTCATTCACCAACTCATATTTAGTAGTGCACTTGGATGACATTCGAATATTTAGGTAGAATTGGGAAGAGCACCTCCACCACATCTGATAGGTCCTCTAACACCACAGCAACAAAATTTGTGTGCCAATTTAGAGAAGTGCACTTTTGGCATGACCCAGGTTTAGTATCTAGGATACATTATTGATGAATGGGGGGTGCATTTGGATCCAAACAGGATCCAAGTAATTCAGGAATGGTCATCCCCCACCACTCTAACAGAGCTTCGCAACTTTCTGGGTTTTTCTAATTTCTACCATAGGTTCGTGTTGGGATTCTCTCATATCACTTGGCCCTTGAGTCAAGTCACCAAGGGAGGAGCGAAAGAAAAATTATTTTGGTTGGAATCTCAATAGAAGGGTTCATAGAATTGAAACATCACCTCTGCTCTGCCCCAGTTCTCACATTACCAAACCTGCAACAACCATTTGAGATAGAGACAAATGCCTATGTCTATGCTATTGGGGAAATTAGTACTCAATAGGGGCATCCAGTGGAATATCACAGGGAGACACTTTCCGATACAGTTCGAAAGTATCCCACTTATGAAAAAGCAATGTATTCCATTGTGCAGGTGTTCTGCCAATATAAGCATTACATTTTGGGGAAGGAAATGATTATCCACGCATACCACTGACCCCTGCAATTCATACAGACAAAAGGGAAGCTGCATAATGATCACCATCAAAAGTGGTTTACATATCTGCAACAATTTCATTTTAACATCAATTATAATAAGGGCAACACCAATAATGTTGTAGACTGCCTCAGTTGACCATTGATCGTGGCGTTAACCATCGTTCTCAACTCTTGTGGGAACGCGACTTCTAATTGGCTGCTTCTCTATAAGAGTGATATAGAATTCAACCACACATACAAGACACTCTTGTAGGGTACACAAGTTCCAAATTTTCACCTCCAGGATGCACTGCTATGTTGCCTGGGACACCTTCGTGTTCCTTCAAGTGAGCATGCCAAGATGATCTGTGAAGCACACTACAGTCGAGTTGCTGGGAATTTCGGGGTGGGGAAAACAATGGAAATAATACAAAAGTATTTTTATTGGCCGAACCTTCGACAAGATGTTGGGAAGTACATCAGATCCTGCACTAATTGCTCCATTTCCAAACCGACCATCAAGAAGCAAGGCCTCTATACTCTGTTACCTACCCCTAGTCGACCTTTGGAATCCATCTCCATGGATTTCATGTCGGGCCTTCCTTCTACTAAGCATGGAAATGACTGTGATTTCGTGGTCGTCGATAGATTCTCGAATATGGCCATTATGTCGGCTTGCAAGAATAATATCACAAAAGAAGCCACTGCTAAACTCTTCTTTGAACGAGTTTTGGTGCACTTTGGGATCCCACAGTCTATCATCTCAGATCGGGACAACAGGTTCCTCATCACATTTTAGTCCAGCCTCTGGTTAATGTTGGACAACAAGCTCACCAAGTCCACAAATTTCCATCACCAAACTAATGGTGAGACAGAGGTCGTCAACAAGATGATTATATACATTCTGCACATGTAAAATTCAAAGCATCCATGCACATGGGATGAGAGCCTTCCCTATGTAAAACAAAGATATAACCATGCTCTCCATAGCTCAACTGGCCATAGCCCCTTTCAGGTGGGCTTGGGGTTCCAGCCACTATGTCTCATTGATGCAGACATTCCGTTTGTGGCTACTCAGGCCGATTCGACTCATGTCCAGTCTGAATCTGGAAAGGCAAACAACTTCATTGAGCACATTAAACACATTTGCCAATAGGTTCATGACACATTGGATAGAGCTAATGTAATGACATGATCAACATCGGGTGCCACACCACTTCTAGGTGGGCGACAAAGTGTGGCTATATTTGCATAAGGAGTACCTCATTAGACCCGACTGCAAGCTTCACCTGCTTCAATATGGGTCGTACAACATCACCAAGGTTATAGGGAATAATTACTTCGAGCTCATTATTCCACCATTCCTTGGTCTGCACCCAATATTCAATGTGGACCGCCTTCATACCTATTTCCCACCTCTACTAGACACCTCTGACATTGCATAAGAACTCACACCAACAGAAAGAATGCATCAGTTGTCAATGCTGGCCAACTCCTACAACAAGGCAAGTGGTTCACTGGGGACCAAGTTGAGTAGAAGTTTCCTCATCTCATGGAGGAACTCAACGCAATGGGGACCATTACTTCCTAAGGGGGGGAGGAATGATCTAGGTGGATATTTGTGGCCACCCACCTATTCCACTTAGGGCCCCACCATTTTTTATTTCATTTTTTCAGTTTCCTTAATTATAGCACACTTTACTGTTTTTAGCATTTTTTCAGGTCCTGAACTTTCGGAGCCATTTTGAGGCCCTAAACAACGTTTTTTGGGCATCTCTGGAAAACATGAGTCTGTTCTAGAGTTAAAATTCATTGTTGGCATTTTTAGTCCTTGGATAGATCTTTCTAACGATGTATCATGTGCGTTAAACGAAGATAATATGCCAAAGTTACGACCCCAGGAAATTGATGTACCAATTTACCCCGAGGGGGCCCATATTCTAGAGTTTCATCTCTTAGGGTTAGGTTTTTGGATTTTTAGGGTTTTCCATTGTTTCTTAATAATATATAGGCCTTTGAGCCTCATTGTAACATAGAATTTAGAGGCCTGTAGCCACCACATCTCTTCTCGGAGATAAGCTACCAACCCCGTAGCTAGTTTATTTCCATTCTGTCTGTAAACAAATTTCAATTATTCGATATTAATGAAATGAAGTGTTATTTCCACTGCATTTTTATATTTATGGTTATATGTGTATTCTATTGCGTTCCTACATAAATCCGAATCATGTGTGTTTAGAAAGAAAGTATCATATGTATTTAACAGAATTTTAACTATAACATGTATAGTTAATTTATTTTGTATGGTTACATAGACTGGAATAAATAGTTGACCAACACACAAAATCTCTAAACCCAGAGAGAAGGGTCTAAATCTACTGTTAGGTCTCTATTAAACCTTTTATTTCATACACATAGGATTCAATCTAGTTCAATTATAACTATAAATTTATTGATAGACAAATATAGAGTGGTATTAAAAATATACTGCTTAATCTGTAAACTTATATTAGAAGCATATATGTATCCAACTGAGTGATTTACTACAATTAAATCATTAAGGTATAAATATGTACAATCAACATATTCAGATTTAAAATATATAATTTCTATTTTAGGAATATTCATACATATAGATGCATATGTGTATTGAAAATGAAACATATAACATTTATATAATTGTTACGATTATGTGAAATTCCTCTGATAGAGGTGAATATAGAACATAAAACATTTCCATTAAAAATATCAGTTACAACGATCATATTACATATGGACTGAAAGTCATCCCTTTACTACAATTAACTACAAGATTTACAATAGATATCATTAGAGACAGATGGCTGGAATATGTACATGGGGATGACTAGCTTGGAGGCAGACGAAACTTGTTGTCAGAGCTTCTGATAACAATTTGAGGGAATTGTGAGGGAATTCCGGGAAATATAATTTACCTGTATGTAAACAAATATAATTGTGCTAGACTAAAAATCAGCCATGATAAAATAATTATGAAAATGATATACAATTTCTATAATAGGAAATTTGTACCTGTTGAAGGTACTAGAAGGGTTGGGATTCTTCATGTACAAGAACATAGAAAGATATTACTTTTGGAAAATAAAATAAGTGTGATACCTGAAATCAACTAAATTACATAGTGAGAGTACTAATTTAAGTACAGAATTGAATAATAGTTACCTGTGCTGAAGTTTGGAACAAAGTACATGGTATCTAGGGAGAACTGTGGAAATTAGACAAAATTTGGAAAAAGAGGTTTTTCTTGTATAAGAAAAGAATACGTTATTATGAGAAAATTATAAAAAAATGAATTTCCAATTTAGAATAAAATGTTATGATAAGAAATTCAACATTTAGTTATACTCTTGATATTTTATAAAATTATAAAATATTAATCTAAGAAAGGGCTAGGTTGCACTATAGATATAGAAATAGGGGATATAAATATATATGAACTGAAATTATGATGGAATTAAATAGACACATTTATATACCTTTGGATTTACTCAATACCAAAGGGGATATAATGTATCGAATTGTGTATAGAAGACTGATAAAAGAAATATAGTAATTTGAGTACATATAGAGGGGTTTCATTCAACTGATAATCTCTAAAATGTGCAAATTAAAGTCGTAAGTCCTTAACAAAATGGACAGAGAGGAAAACGAAGAAATTTTTTTGTAACAGAGAATACAAATTGAAAGAATTAACACTCCCAAGATAAGAAGGAAAGTATTGCTACTTTTAAATCGTAATACATTAATAATTAAGACAAACATACTTTTATGTTATTAATCCATAAGTCGAAAATTCAAATATATATAAGATTGGGTATAAGATTTAACCTTAAGGTTCGTTACGAGGGTACTGAAATGATAAAACGAGTTAAGAGAAAGTTAAAATGATAAAACCATATGCCGTGAGTGAAGAACGAATTTCGAGTTGGTCTCATCGAATTTGATTAATCTAAAACACCGCGAACCATAGAAAATTTAGAATCTAGAAATACCCAAATCGTATACAATTCATTAATTTGGAAACAATGCATGGGTTCATAAACGACATTGACTGTGTAAAATAAAATAATTTAAATTATTTAATTCGAACCAACCAGTAACCATGGACATATGTTAGTCACCGAGAGGAACAAGTGCACTGTGGAGGTGGGAAAAACAATGGTTAACCTTTAGGTTTAAGTTATACAAGATAGACAAAAATATTTGAAATAAAAAAATGCACAAACCAGAAGTTATGAATTATGAATAATGATAATGCTATAATTGAAAGTTCTCGTTGAGAGAAACAAAAATTTAGCTACTGCATAAATGCATAAATCAATTGCTAAGTTTCGTATGAAGGATTTAGAGGTCTTACTTAGGACTAATAGAAATAAAAAAACCTCTCTTTGGTCGCCATGTAAAATTGTGGGCAGGGTCTTCCAAACATTGAAACCTACAATAATAAGAACAAATAAGTATATTAATTGAAGTGAGGAACACACAATAAAAAGAATGAAACAATTTAAAAAGGGAATAATCCCCAAACAATTTCTGTGAATTATAGGTATATCAAATACCATCTCAAATAATTTGCAAAGTAAAGGTATGAGGAGTAGACCTTACCTGATCCAATAATGAGTGAAGGTATCATGAAAATGAGGAAAATAATTCGGCTAGAATCCCTTCTCTGTAACAAGAATTAGAGCAACGATGAAAAAGAAAACCAGAGGAGAGAAACCTCCGCAAAGAACTCACCAAAATGAAAAATGGCCGAAAGGAAACGTAACTCTAGCCATAGTCACCGGGAGTTGGAGGGAATACGAATTCAATCCACACCGACAAAACTACAATCCAATCAACCTTACAGCTATCTCCATAATCGATAGCCCCATGTGATGAACATAGTAAGAAAGTAATACGAATTAATTATTTAGAAAATCTAAATGGGAAACATTAAATGTGTTACAATGATTCTTTGCAGGCAGTTAAATAAACCGAGATATTATCCACCTAGGTATATGAACCATATGTTATTGATAGGTCCAAAAATAAAACCATCATGATTGATTATCCACTTGCACATATGACTAAGTTTGGAACATGGATATGCCAATAATAATTGATTTGTGTATATAGGAAATACGAATTGGATAAGTGGATGTAGGTATATGTAGTGAAATGTGAGCGTGGGGTATAAAGTGGTTAATACCATAATACTAAAACATATACATTATAAAGCTAGTGATACATGCGTTTATTAAGAAGAGTATGGATGTATGCATATAATTGGATAATAATGTAATGATTACTATATTCGGGGCTCAGATGTATATATATATATATATATATATATATATATATATATATATATATATATATATATATATATATATATATATATATATATATATATATATAAAAGGTTGAAAGACATACAAAATATATAGAACTATTATGGTATAGGTTCCCGAACATACATAATCTTACATTAAGATTCATCGCCAAAGTTAAGATATAAGGATATATCTATTCTAAAGATGAAAATTAAATCCTAGTTATAGGATGCATGGATTGAAGTATATGCTAAAATATCTAGAGAAAAATTAAAAGTATATATATAGAAGTGGTAAACTATATATATAAATTACATAATCTCTAATATTATAATAGTATCAGATACTATAGAGAGGTATACATCAAAATTGAATTAAGTGAATGTATGCCATACAAATGAAGGAAGACCCATTGATAAATCAAAGTAACAAAGGTCCTTAAAAGTGTTCAGAGGTATGAATACAATTATTGATAATGAAATAGACAAGACACAAATAAAATCCTTTAATAAAAATCTATAAGATTTTACTAAGGTGACGCAAATAGAAGATGTAGGTGTCAGAAAGGCAATATGGAATACTATAATTAGAAATTTTCTTTTTTTGAGTAAGTGAAGTTGTTACAAATGGTATCAGAGCCCATTATTGAAAACACTGGGCCTATGTGTCCCAACACAAAAAAAAATAAAAAATTATGCTGCTGTGAAAAATAAGGAAATAATATTTTTTTCTTTTCAGAATTTGAGGTACTAATTAAATTCTGTGTACAATGATTGAAGTGAAAAAATAGTACAAATTCTATTATGAATGAAGGAGAGATTTCCTTGGATTTCGGGGGTGTGAGAAACCCATGAGATCAAAATTATAAATTGCTGGACATGATAATAAATATGCAACAGGAAATGGTTTAGCTAAGGACTAGCAATGAATGATTGTTGCAAGCTAGTCATGAGAAAGAGAGGTTGATCCGAGAATTAACATCAAGGTCTAGTCATTAAAGTGAATACCATGGAAATAAGAGAAAATAAGCTGAAATTGGCTCAGAAGGGTATGAGGGTGGGGAAGCGTATGGACATCATTTCAAAATGAAAAAGGATTTGGAAGGGGAATTCCAAAAAATTTAACCTCCAAATTTTGATGGTGAAAAGGAGGAGGGTGTGGAAGCTTGGCAATTGAACATGGTTAAATACTTCCAGGTATATGAATACGAAAGTAATCTGAAAGCCAAATTAGTAATTTACCAACTTCAGGGTAAAGCCACACTTTGGTGGGAAGAAACAAAACTGGTACATGTGCTGGATGAAAAAATTGTTACGTGTGAAGAATTTGAAGCCAAATTCAAGTCTAGGTACCTAAATGAGAGGTATTATGATGATAAAGCAAAGGAATTTCATGAGATGAGATTGGGACAACTCACAATTTATGAGTTCGTCACGAAATTTACTAACTTTCTTCGCTATGTACCTTATATCAGAGAAGAAAAGGCCAAAGTACAACGATTTTTGAATTGTCTACCTACTATCTATAAAGAAAGAATCGAATTTTTTAATCTAAAGACAATGGATGAAGTTGTTCGAAAAAAAATATTATGCTATCAACAGTTTAAAGACATAAATTATCAGTAGAAAAATTGGAAAAATAGAGAGAAATGGAAGGGTGACTCAAGGTTAAAAAGAGAAAAACCAACATATCTAAATTTTTTTGGGAAAAACCACCAAAGAAAGAAATTTAATAAGAGTGGAGAAAACCAACCAGCACAATCACATACTAGTTCTAAACAAATGGATACAAACAAAAAGATAGAAAGTGTTGTAAAAATGAAAGAACCATTAAAGTGATGGGGTTGTGGAGAACCTCACCTGTTACGTGACTTCTCATACAAAAAAATCCATAACATTCAAGCAGTACGAGAGGCAACTACAGTAAATGACATTTCTAGAAACATTCATAGGATCATTGTTGCATTAGAAGATCGGCAGGCTGAACACAAATAAGCCATGATAGAAATTGAAGGTATGATTATTGAACAATATTTTTCTATTATAATAGATCTAGGAGCAAATTTAAGTTATGTTAGTCCATAGATAGTGGAAAAGTGTAATTTAAAATTAGAAACATTTCAGCAAGCATGGTTAGAGCAGTTAGCTACAGGAACAAAGAGAAAAGTGACCCATAAACATCCAAAAACTACTGTAAATTTAAATGGATATGAAACTGAAATTCATTTAAATATTTTGCCTCTAGGATCCTATGATCTGTTAGTGGGAATGTATTGGTTAGATAAACAGAAAGAAATCGTAAATTTCTTACACAAAATAGTACATTGTATAGACAATGAAGAAAAATCTGTGATAGTTAAAGGAAAACCAAAATCAATATCTCTCATACATTTTTTTTCATTATAGTTAAAAAGGATAGCAAGAAAACGCTATCAAGTGTATGATGTAAAAGTGGAAGCGTTGGGAGGGAAAATAGAAAAAGAAGCTGCAAAAAATTTACTAGTGATTAGAGAGTTTAAGGATGTATTTCCAGAAGAAATCCCCCATCTACCCCCCTAAAAGAGACATTGATTTTTCAATTGAACTAGTACCAGGAGCTACACCTGTTTCTAGAGCACCCTATAGAATGAGTATTCCTAAACTACTAGAACTAAAACTACAATTGCAATAATTTTTAGACAAAGGATACATCAAACCAAGTGTGTCTCATTGGGGAGCACCAATGCTTTTTATTAAAAAGAAAGATGGCACATTCAGAATATGTATAGGCTACAAACAACTGAATATGATAAATTTTTAATAACATATATCCTCTTCCAAGGATAGACGATTTATTTGACAAGGTAAGAGGAGCTACTATCTTCTCTAAGATTGATTTGAGAAGAGGATATCATCAACTCAGAATCAAAGATGAAGACATCAACAAAAAAACATTCAAAACTAGATATGGACTCTATGAATTTGTAGTCCTACCCTTTGGACTTACAAATTCCCTTGCTACATTCATGTGTTTAATCAATAGTTTTCTACATAAATATCTAGAAAAGTTTGTATTAGTGTTCATTGATGACATTTTAGTGTACTCCAAAAATGAAGAAGAGCGCCAAGAACATCTCACGATAGTACTACAAACACTTAAAGAACATTAGTTATATTCAAAACTCAACAAATGTGAATTTTACAAAGATAAAATTCAGTATTTGGGTCATGTGATTTTAAAGGATGGATTAGCAGTAGATCCAAAAAAAATACAAGAAATTATGAATTGGCTTGTACCTACAGATGTATCTGCCATACAGTCATTTATGGGTATTTCTAGATACTACTGTAGATTTGCTGAAGGATTTTCAACATTAGCCTATCCTATTACTTCATTGTAGAAAAGAGGAGTAAAGTTTGAGTGGACATCAAAGTGTCAAAGTATTTTTGAGTAATTAAAACTGAAATTAACTACTGGCCCCATATTGAAAATTGCTGATCCAAACAAAGAATTTGTAGTGTGTACAGATGCTTGTGTAGAAGGGCTAGGAGGAGTATTACTTCAAGATAATTCAGTAATAGCATATGAGTCAAGAAAATTGAAGAAGCATGAAAAGAATTATGCAGTGTATGATTTAGAACTAGCTGTTGTTATACATGCATTAAAGATGTGGAGACATTATTTGTTGGGAAATAATTTTATATTAATGACAAATCATATAAGCCAGAAATACTTCATTACTCAACCCAATCTAAACGCTACAAAATCTAGATGGTTAACTTTCCTTAGTGAGTTCGAAATAAAACACATTAAAGGAAGGGAAAAAAAATTGCTGATGCCTTGAGTAGGAATGCTCGTCAAATTTTCACATATGTAGGAAGTAGTGTGAAATTTGATGTAGAAGAAAAGATTCATGAAGTGTTGATGCAAGATCAACAATATGTAAAATTTCAAGAGAAATTATAGCAAACTGAAGTTGTGGGATACACCAAAAACGAGAAAGGACCGATTTGTTATAAGAAAAGATTATATATTCCAAATGTGATATATTTAAAACAGGAAATTTTAGATGAGTATCATAAGAGACCTTATGTAGGTCATCCTGGTTATCAAAAGCTACTTTAAGCATTAAGAAAGAACATGTTTTGGCCATGTATGAAAAAGGATGTAGATGATTATTTGGAAAGGTGTTTATAATGTCAGCAGGTAAAGGTAGGACATCAACATCCTATAAGATTACTGAATCCTCTCCCTATTCCAGAGTGGAAGTGGGAAGTGGTTTCAATAGATTTCATTACCAGTTTCCTAGAAATAAGTATCAAAATGACTCCATAATGGTGGTAGTAGATACTTTAGTAAAATTAGCTCACTTTTTACAAGTTTAATCTACTTTTGGCACAACCCAAGTAGCCAAATGAAAGAAAATTTTGAAATTACATGGAATTCCAAAAATGATAATATCTAACAGAGATGAAAAATTTACTTCAGCCGCTTGGAAAACTATGTTTGGAGGAATGGGTACCAAATTAAACTTTAGTACCACTTACCATCCTCAAATAGATGGACAGACTAAAAGAACCAATCAAATTTTAGAAGACATGTTGCACATGTATGTGATGGACAGATCAACAAAGTGGGAAGATTTTCTGATCTGGAAAAATTTGTGTATGATAATATTTATCAAGCTTCTATTAAGATGAGTCCTTTTGAAGCTTTATATGGCATAAGATGCCACACTTCGATCGATTGGAGTCAACCAGAGGATAAGTTGATTCTTGGACCTGATGCACTACTAGAAATGGAAAGAACTGTGAAGAAGATTCAACAATATATAGAAACATCTCAAGATTGTCAAAAGAGTTATGTAGAAAAGAAAATGATTCACATAGAATTGAAAGTGGGTGACCATGCTTATTTGAGTATTAAGCCTCTAAAAAGTACATTATATGCTGGTAGCTATGCTAAGTTAGCACCACACTACTATGGAACATTTGAAGTTTTAGAAAGAGTGGGGCCAATAGCTTACAGATTGGCTCTACCTAGTCATATTAAGGTTCACAATGTTTTTCATGCTTCCTTATTGAAAAAGTATATTCATGACCCTACTCGTGTAATTGATTGGACTGTTATACAGGTGGAAACAAAATGAAAATTTCTTCCAGAGTCCCTTCGTATACTAGAACAAGAAGAAATTGAGCTCCGGAATAGAACCGTAGCTATGGTGAAAGTGCAGTGGAGGCACTTTACACCTGAGGAAGCTAGTTGGGAGTGAGAATATGAGATGAAAGAGAAATATCCATCACTATTTGAGAAATAAATAGAAGTACTTGAAACACCGATGATAGTGTTTCATTTTAGAGGGGGAAAATGTAAGATCTCTATTTTTCTGCTTTTATTTACATAGTTGAGAATCCTAAAGGTTAACTAGACCTAAAGGAAAACTATGTGTGAACATACTATTTTGAATTAAATAGATGAGAAATTTGATTATTATGCAAATATGAGAGTAAATTGGAGACCAGGATTTCAAATCAATGAGGATGGAATACAAATTGAAAGACTTTCCCAAAATATCCAAAAATCCTTGGAGAAAAAATAAAATAAAAATAAAAATATTACATGGGAGATAAGAATCTAATATATACCTCATTAATGTGGAAAGTTACTGAGAAGAGGTGAAATAAAACTAGAAAGATGAAAAAGCTAGTTTTGAAGACCTTTTGTGGAAAAAACAAAAGTAAATCCTAGGCTAAAGGAAAACAACATCCTAAATTAACTGGACGTAGTTATGGAAACATGCCGAGGGAAAGCAAGCTTAAATAAGCCATTCCTAGGTAGAAAAGGGATTGTATACACTTTGGAAGAATTGGTATCTTCTCAGGGGGAGATGTGGATTAAGCTAAAGGTTGGGTGGAAAATAGTCTTTACCAGATTTGGTATGCACAATTTGTTAAATTTTGTCTTATGAATTCTGTTATAATTATGATATTTCATTGTAGTCAAAGGTGGTTAAATTATGAGTTAGCTGAAATATTTATATTTGTAGTTGTACATCATTTTTACAATATGTTGTCTGTTTAGAAAGAAAGTGTCATATGTATTTAACCGAAGTTTAACTATAACATGTATAGTTAATTTATTCTATATGGTTACATAGACTAGAATAAATAGTTGATCAACACACATAATATCTAAAACCACAGAGAAAGGTCTAAATCTGCTGTTAGGTCTCTGTTAAATCTTTTATTTCATACACAAAGGATTCAATATAGTTAAATTATAACTATAGCTCTATTGATAGAAAAATATATAGTGATATTAAAAATAAGCCATTTAATTATGTAAACTGATATTGGAAACATATATGTATCCAGTTGAGTGATTTACTACAATTAAATCATTAAGGTATAAATCTATACAATCAACATATTCATATTTAAACTATATAATTCATACTTTAGGAATATTCATACATATAGATGCATATGTATATTGAAAATAAAACATATAACATTTATAACACTGTTATGAGTATGTAAAATTCCTCTGATAGAAGTGAATATAAAACATAAAATATTTCCATTAAAAATATCAGTTACAACAATCATATTACATATGGACTGAAAGCCATCCCTTTACTAAAATTAACTACATGATGTACAATAGATATTATTAGAGATAGATGGCTGGAATCTGTACATGGGGATGACCAGCGTGGAGGTAGATGAAACTTGTCATCAGAGCTTCTGATAACAATGTGAAGGAACTGTGAGGGAATTATGGGAAATAGAATTTAACTCTATGTAAACAAATATAATTGTGTTAGACTAAAATCCAACCATGATAAAATGATTATGAAAAGGATATACAATTGCTATAATAGGCAATAGTTCAATTTGTACCTATTTAAGGTACCTGAAGGGTTGTGATTCTTCCTGTATAAGAACATAGAAAGATATTACTTTCAGAAAATAAAATAAGTGTGATACCTGTAATCAACTAAATTACACAATGAGAGTAATAATTTAAGTACGAAATTGAATAATAGTTACATGTGCTGAAGTTTGGAACAAAGTACATGGTATCTAAGGAGAACTGTGGAAATTAGACAAAATCTGGAAAAGAGGTGTTTCCTGTATAAGAAAATAATATATTATTATGAGAAAATTATAAAAATGAATTTTCAATTCAAAATAAAATTTTATTATAAGAAATTCAACATTTAGTTATACTTTGGATATTTTATAAAATTATAAAATATTAATCCAAAAAAGGGCAGAGTTGCACTATAGATATAGAAATATGGGATATAAATATATATGAAGTGAAATTGTTATGGAATTAAATAGACACATTTCTATACCTATGGATTTACTCCATACCAAGGGGATATAATGCATCGAATTGTGTATAGAAGAATGGTAATTGAAATATAGTAATTTGAGTACATATAGAGGGGTTTCATTCAACTGATAATCTCTAAAGTGTGCAAATGAAAATTGTAAATCCTTAACAAAATGGACAGAGAGGAAAACAAAGAAAAATTTCTGTAATAGAGAAGACAAATTGAAATAATTAACACTCCCAAGATAATAAGGAAAGTATTTCTATTTTGAAATCGTAATACATTAATAATTAAGCCAAGAATACTTTTCTGTTGCTAACCCACAAGTTGAAAATTCGAATACATCTAAGATTGGGTATTAGATTTAACCTTATGGTTTAGTCCGAGGGTATTGAAATTGTAAATCAAGTTCGAAGAAAGTTACAATGATAAAACCACATGCCATGAGTGAAGAACGACTTTCCAGTTGGTGTCATCGAATTTGATTAATATAAAACACCGCAAACCACAAAAAGATTATAATTTGGAAATACCCAAATCATATACTGTTCATTAATTTGGAAACGATGCCTCGGTTCATAAATGATATTGAATATGTAACATAAAATAATTTAAATGATTTAATTTGAACCAACCAGTAACCATGAACATATGTTAGTCACCGAGAAGAACAAGTGCATCGTGGAGGTGGGAAAAACAGGGGTTAACCTTTGGGTTTAAGTTATATGAGATAGACAAAAATATTTGAAACAAAATAACGTACAAACCAGAAGCTATGCATTATGAATAATGAAAACACTATAACTAAGAGTTCTAGTTGAGAGAAACACAAGTTTAGCTACTACAAAAATGTAGAAATCAATTGCTAACTTTCGTATGAAGGATTTAGAGGTCTTACCTTGGAATAAGAGAAATAAAAATACCTTTGTTTGGTCACCATGTAAAATTGTGGGCAAGGTATTCCAAACTTTGAAAGATGTAATAAGAATAATGCATAAGTATATTTATTGAAGTCAGGAACGCACACTAAAAAGAATGAAACAATTTAAAAAGGGAGTAATTCCCAAATAATTTCTGTAAATCATAGGTATATCAAATACCATATCAATATTTCACAAAGTAAATGTACAAGGAGTAGAAATTACTTGATCCAATAACGAGTGAAGGTATCGTGAAAATGCGGAAAATCATTTTGCTAGAATCCCTTCTTTGTAATAAGAATCAGAGCAACGACGAAAAAAAGCCAGAGGAGAGAAACCTCCTCAAAGAACTCACACAAATGAAAAACGACCAAAAGGAAACGTAACCCTAGCACAAGTCACCAGGACTTGGAGGGAATAAAAATTCAATCCACACCTTCAAAACTACAATACAATCGACCTTACAACTGTCTCCATAATAAATAAGCCCATGTGATGGACAGAGGTTGGAAGTACTACGAATTAATAATTTGGAAAATCGAAATGGGAAACATTAAATGTGTTACGTCAGTGGTTCTCTGCTAGTAGTTAAATACCCTGAGATATTATCCATCTAAGTATATGAATCATGGGTGAAAATGTGAATTTGGGTTACACTTTTTTCCCTTTTTTGAGAAAAAACTTTCATTTTTTTTCTATTCTTCAACGTTTTGCAAGCTAAAACAATTTTTCTATTTAGAATTTCATTTTCCGATAAAAATAAAAGTTGTCAGAAATTTTATTAGCTTTCTATTACTTATTTTTTGGAATTTTTTTATACACATTTGATATGTCAACTTAGCATTTCTTTGAGTGTGTGTTTTTAACAATCAAAGGATTCATAAGAAGTCATGTTAATACGCAATGTTGTATTCTTTGAAAGTTTGTGTTTTTGAGAAAAAAAATGTGTTACAACAATCTAGACAGAGTCTACTTCAATTTCATCATATTTACAAAGCCAATGGATGCATATCATAATTACTAGATTTTTTTGAACTAGTCTAATATAAAAGAACTGCATATTTTGAATATGTTTCATGACGCAAGAAATTTCTTAACATATAAGTTATAAACTAAACATCTAAAAACTACCCATTAGAGATGACGGACCAATGTAATGCAACATAATTTTTTTAATTTTTTTTACATTGGATTTTGGAAGATATAGAATTATGATTTCACTGAATCATAATGACCTTCAGAAATTGTTTGCACCCGTTTTATTACAAAATTAATTAAAATTAGTAAATACTTATGAAATTCTATAGAACTTATATTTCTTGAAAGTAGATTCAATTCTGAAAATTGTTGTCTTGGTTCCGAATATTAATTCAGAATGTTTCATGGAGTTTAATTAGTCCAAAGTTGCAGATACATATTCAGAGCTTGGTTCTACGTAATTGCTGAAGCGTTAGCTCGGCCGAACTCTTAAAAAAGTTCGGCTGAATTGTTTTTTGCGCCAATGGCTCATCAAGTCTAACGACATAATAGTTCAACCGAATTTTGTATAAAAGTTCGGCCGAAATTTTACCAAATTTTCCATCGGCCGGAAAATACCACAAATCCCCTCTGAAAAAACATTTCGCGACAATATAAATTGCTGCGAAATCGTTCATTATTTTCACATATTTTCGCACATTTGGTCTGATTTTACAAACGTCTTGGTCTGCTTTTTGACAGCAACAAAATTGAATCGGGCCCCCCCAAGGAGAGCTGGTCTCTAAACTCTATCCATTATTCCCTTTAATTCTTATCTCTTCTTATGTTAAGACTGTAGATAATTTTAAATATATCAAACCTTATAATTCCGTAATATCTCCAATATAGAATCGACACTAACTTCGGAATTTAATTATATTAAGGTCGAAAACCAAACAAGTATCGTCGCACGAAACCTTATGACAAAGGTTAAATACTTCGGGGCTTATGTGGATAACTCGATTACATTTCCCATGGAACACTTAATGTACTTTAGGCCCCGGGCCCACCTACACAATTGACGGAATTAAATTAAATTCGATGCCCATACCTTAAGTTATCTTCTGTGCTCTTTTGCATGTGATCACCGTTCGATGGAAAGCCTCCCGATCGGATGGCTTACGTTAATATCGTGCTGCCTTCTCCGTCGAAAATTAATGCGCAATGAAGGAGTGGTGAGGCATTATTTCCCCATCAACGTGTCAACCTTCCACGGGATCGCGTTGGTTTGGAGCGGGTTTCCCTTCTGTACAAAAGCGGTGCGATTAAAACTGCTTCCGGATTTTGAACAGTATTCGACCGGAGTTTCACCGGGGTTGAAACTACTCCATGTATTTGTTCCACTCATTAACTCAGGTTATAACCTTGGGACAACGCTCTCCTTTCACAATAAAACCAATCAATTTATTCTATGGCCGGGTTTTTACTATAAGCTGAACTCACTATTCTATGGCAACCCAACACTCCGGTTACACTCTTCCACCGACTGATTGCACACAAACTCCTTAGGGCATACAACAAGGGCTCAACATATCACTCTGGGCCTCTTACAAGGTTTCACAACAACATAGACATTCCAAATATTCAATGGGAATCCACGTACAAATAAGGGTAGAGAAACTTGCGGAGATTTAACACAGTAGACTCTTCATTGAGTTCACACACAAAGCTAGAGGTTCAAACACCTCGGAATAAAGTAAATGTACACGCAGAGATGGTATATCCACTATTATACACTGATGATCAAAAAACATAGAAATGTATTCAACAGAGAGCAAAATTCTTAACACATACACAATATTTATTGTGAAAATCCCCCCCTTCCAATGTATCCGGGGGTTACATTTATACACTATCATATGTCTCTTCGGTTCCTCTGTGAGGACCGTTTCTATTCTAACAAAAGGTCTAATTACATTCATTTGAATAACTGAACAGGACAGATGGACTGAATCTAAAACTATTCGGCTTCTACTGACTCTAACTGATCTAAATGCAACAGAAAGCTAAGGTATTGACACCTTTCTGTTACAAATTCAAAGGATTTTGATCCCTCCTAGCCACAACATGTGGAAAAAACTCTTACATTGCTGGCTAGTGTCTAATGCTCTTGTATCAGACTCTTGAGGGAAATTTTCTTCATGGACTCCTGTCCATGAGCTCTTCCATTGATATGCCTATCTTCTGCAACATTCCTTCAGTCATCCAAGTGGCATCTTCCTCTGGCTGATCTTTCCACTTGATTAAGTATTGAAAGTACTCTTGTCCTTTGGTCTTCTTGAACACTCTTTTGTCCAATATTTTCTCTGGCTGTAATGGTTGTGCTGGAGGTAGTTGCTTTACCCATTCAATCTGTTCTCTGACTGCTAGTTCTCCTTCCGCACCATCATATTCGTACTTGTACAAATATGCAACATTAAAAATGAGAGATATTCCAACATCAGGTGGTAATTCAATCTCATAAGCATTCACAGAAAAATTTCTAAGTATCTTGCATGGCCCAATCTTTTTAAACTTCAGTTTGTTATACTGCTTCTTTGGGAATCTCTCCTTTCTCAAGTGTGCCAAAACTAGATCTCCGGCTTCAAAAAGGATTTCTCTTCTGCTCAAGTCTGCTCTGCCTTTGTATTTGATGATGCTGCCTTGTAGCTACTGTTTCACTTGTTCATGTATGGCTTGGATTTCTGAAGCAAATTCCTCACCATCATCACTCCTCAGTTCTGCCTTTCCCAGATTTCTTAATTATGATGTTCCTCTGGGGTACATTCCATAAACAATATGGAATGGACTCTGCCTTGTGCTTATGTTTGGTGAGTCATTATATGCATATTATGCCTGAGGAAAAATATGATCCCACTACTTGGGATGCTCTCCTGCAAGGATTATCAACAAATTTCCCAGACTCCTATTCACTATCTCAGTTTGTCCATCAGTCTGAGGATGATAAGCTAAGCTGAAACTCAGTTTGGTACCAAGTTTCTTCCACAATGTCCTCCAAAATGGCCCACAAATCTAGTGTCTCTATCTGAAACAATACTCTTGGGCAACCCATGAAACCTAACAACTTCTTTGAAAACAAGTTAGCAACATGGGTGGCATCACTAGTTTTATAACATGGAATAAAATGTGCCATTTTGGAAAATCTATCCACTACAACAATGACTGCATCATTCCCTCTTTGAGTCTTGGGAAATCCTTAAACAAAATCCATACTCACCATGTCCCAAGGCCTGTCTGGAATAGGCAAGGAAGTGTAAAATCCTGCATTCTGGCTCTTTCCTTTGGCATATTGACAGATTTTTCAATTCTTCACAAGCTTGTACACTTCTGCTCTCATCTTGGGCCAATAATAGAAGTGACTCAGCTGTTCATAAGTGTTAGTATGAATCCTTTGTCGAAGTGTACGCAAAAAGACCACTTTAGCTATACATAACTAATAGCCCTAACATCAAATGTGGCTGCCAATATCTTCAGATCTGCAGTTAGTTGATCAAGAAAAGAGCTGCAAAAAACCAGATCTATGCATAGAAAGACATTAAGCAGTAAAAATAAGGGTTTGCTCCATATATCCAATAGACAAGACAAGAACAATTTTTGAAAGAATTTTTTGTATTAAGGGCACCTAGGAGGAAAACAAGAAGATGTTTCCAATTCTCCTCAATGGGATGGGTTCTTGGAAGTCCTCAGCACTTCAGATCTAGCATTTCTCTCTCCTGTTGGTGTAGAAAACCCAGAGAAAGATAGAACTCAAAGGGAGCTCACACAGCAAATAATGGAAAATATGACAATGATAATGGCTCAAAGTCAGACCAAGAGTTTAGATCCAGAGTGATCTAATGGGCAACAAAAGGTGAAGAATGGTAGGAAAAACCCTCCTATTTATAACAAAATATTTGGTCATTCTAGATCTTGGTGCATGATTAAAATAATATTAACCAAATCTAGATCCACCTTTTATGGAATATTTTATTATATTTGTTGGAGGGAAAAAGTATTTGACTTGGGTCAAATCCTTTTATTTGTGAATAATAAATAAATAAATGATTTATTTATCATTTTAAGGAGGTGGTTAAAAGATAATCAAACAAATAATGATTTATTTAATTATTTATGGGTTATTTAGTCATATTTAACAAGGAATATTATTTAAATAAGGTTTAAATAATTATTCCTAGAAAATAATAAGATAAATAAAGATTTATCTAATTAATTTCTTTGTTTTGGGTTAAACATGACCAGGAAAATCAAACAAATATAGGTTTGTTTAATATTTTCTTTTGGGGTTTCCTGTTTAGACCATAAACAACCTAATAAATGTGTTTTATTAAGTTATTTTACATAGTGAAGGCAATTTTACTTAGGGTAAAATTGGTCTTACATGGTGCACTTGGGTCCATCTAATGATAGTAGGTTAGATGACCAAAAAATGGTGTAACAATAAGTTTTATCGGTACCAAAGTGCCCAGAAAGTCCACCACTATGCTTCTCCTTGATCAAATTTTCTCTCATGGAACATTTTGGTACAAACAGTTGGTTTCTCCTGAATAGTAAGTCCTCATGCAAGAAATAATCCAGCCACTTGCTTCTATCTGTTAGAACATGGTTACAACATGCTTCAAATGCTTCCTTAAAATCTGAATATATTTTGTACAGTTCTTTGAGAAAATCAAATCCTACAACTTTAAAATTAGTTTCTTGAACAAGCATGTGCCTCCTACTCAAAGCATCAACTACTTTATTTGCTTGGCCACTTATATGTTTCAAAACAAAGTTAAAACTTTGGAGATACTCAACCCATTTGGCATTCTTATGATTTAACTTGGGCTACTGTACAATGTACTGCAAAGCATGATTGTCAGAGTATAATACAAATTCTTTGGACATTAAATAATGCCTCCACTTTTTCAATGCCTGAACAACTGCATAGAATTCCTTCTCATAAGAGGAATACTTCCTTCTGGTGTCATTCAAATTTTCACTGAAATAAGCTACAGGCTTATCATCCTGACTCAGCGCAACTCCAATGGCTTCTCCACTGGCATCACACTTCACTTGAAATGGTTTAGTAAAATCAGGCAGAATCAAAACAGGCTTTTCAGTTATCTTTTGCTTCAAAAGTTTAAAGTTTCTTTCTACTTCAGCAGTCCATTTAAATGACTGTTTGCTCTTTTTTATTGTCTCAATGATGGGTGCATTAATCTTACTGAAGTTTCTTATGAATTTCCTGTAAAAACTGGCAAGTCCATGGAAACTTCTTACCTCAAAAGCATTTCTAGGTGAAGGCCAATCCATAATTGCCTTAACCTTTTCTGGGTCCATCTTCAATCCTTCTGCAGAGATAAAAAATCCCAAATACACCAACTCTTCCTTCATGAATGAGCATTTCTTTAAGTTTATCAGCAGTTTCTCTTGGTGCAGCTTCTTCATGACATAATTAAGATGCCTTAGATGTTCTTTAGTTTTGCTGAAAACTAATATATCATCCAGATACACTATCACAAATTTACCAATGCTAGGTGCATTAGACAAACCAAAAGGCATTACCATCCATTCATACAATCCTTCATTCATTTTAAAGGCAGTTTTCCATTCATAACCCTCCTTTATTCTAATATAATGGTATCCACTTTTTAAATCTAACTTTGAAAAATATTTGGCACCACTCAAACAATCCATTAAATCCTCAACTCTGGGCAAAGGGAATCTATACATGATTGTTATATTATTGATTGCTCTGGAATGGGTACAAATTCTCCAGCCTCCATCTTTCTTTGGGCTCAATACTGCTAGCACTGCACATGGACTCAAACTTTCTCTGATCAGCCCCTTGTCCACTAGTTCCTGTACTTGCTTCTTGATTTCCTCATTTTCTATGGGAGTCATTATGTAGGCTACCTTATTTGGCAGATTTGAACTAGGGATAAAATCTATCTGATGGCTGATCTTTCTCAAAGGCGACATCTCATCAGGTAAATAATCCACAACAATGTCACAATAACTGTCTAACATCTCTTGGATTTCTATTAGCAAATCAGAAATCTTTGTAGAAGTAAGAACTACCTTAGGATTGCAAACTAAAGCAAATCTTACCTCTTCTTCTTCAATCTGTTGTAGATATTCCTTCTCGCTCAGCAACAAGGTCTTTGGATCAGCGACTCTGCTTGATGGTTCAACTTTTTCCATGGATATCAATGTATGATGTACCCCATCTTTGAAGAAATTGTAAGTGTTCTTCTTGCCATCATGCACTGCTGCTATGTCAAATTGCTAAGGTCTCCTAGCAGTATGTGACACACATCCATGGGCATCACATCACACAGGACCTTGTCTTTGTAGTTTCCCATTTGCATCTCTATCTCACATTGTTCTTTTACAATCAGCTGGTGCCCTTTATGCAGCTAGGACACCCTGTAGGGAGTTGGATGCTCCCTTGTCTTCAGCTTCAACTTCTCTATCACCTCAGTGGAAACTAGATTGTATGTGCTGCCACTATCAATGACTAGCTGGCAGCATTTCCCTTGGACTTTGCATATGCTTTTAAACAAATTCTTCCTTTGTGCAGGATTAGTGACCTCTTTGGTTTGTTTCAACAGGACCTTATTGACCACCAAGGATTCTCCCCTCTTTGGTAGGATTTCTTCCTCAATTGTAGTCTCTTCTCCAGCCTCAGCAACAACAACATTTCTTGGACGAGCAGCCATATTCTCTAGGCACTCATAGTGCTTGTGTCCCACTTGATGACATTTATAGCACCTCAATTCTCTACCCATGCCTCTGCCTCCTCTTCCTCTGTAAGAACCCCTTCTGCCTCTTGCATCGCCCTCTGTAGATGCATTCTGAGGTGAGCTACTATTAGCTCCATCTCTAGGTGTAGTAGGCTTTCCTCTACCCCCCTGACTTCCCTTTCCACGGAAAGTACCTCTCCCTTTGGAAAACTACTTTCTCAGGAGTTTCTCCTCTGCTTTCAAGGCCATCTAATAGGCCTCTTCAACTGTCTTAGGAGACAGAAGACCAATTTCATCTTGGATCTCCAGCTTGAGACCATTCACATATCTGGCAGTCTTCTCTGGTGTGTCCCGAAACTTCCCAGCTCTTATACTTACTCTATAGAATTCTTCTGTGTATTCCCTTATTGTCAGCAACCTCTGTCTCAGGTTCTGCATTTTCCTAAACAATTTTAGTTGATAATCACTAGGCAAGAATTTACCTTTTAACTTAGCCATCATTCTGGTCCAGCTTTTGATAGGCTGTTTGCCAGCTTTCCTTCTTTATTCTTGCACTCCATCCCACCAAAGTGAAGCATGTCCCTTCAAATTTGTTACTGCAAACTTGACCTTCTTATCTTCGCTCATTTCTTCATAGTCAAAGCACTTGTTCATTTCATTAATCCAGTCCACCAGCTCTTCTGGATTTAGTCCTCCTGCAAAACTTGACACTTCAATCCTAGGCTTAACTACAAATCCCAGAATAGTTCTGAGGAGCCTCATGTCAGGAGGGAGCTCAAAATTTTCTCCAGCTTCGTCTGTTCCAGGTTCACTGATGTCTTTAGGATCTCTGAGCTATCCTAGCTATATGGCATCCATTCTGGCCTCGAACCTCTGCAAGGTCTCCAACACTTCTGCATTGGCAACAGGTCTACCTCTCCTTCTGTCAGCACCTCTACCAACTCAGATTGCCATGTTAATTCTCTACAAAAACAACTCAAAAACAGCTCTGATATCACAATTGACAGCAACAAAATTGAATTGGGCTCCCCCAAGGAGAGTTGGTCTCTAAAATCTATCCATTATTCCCTTTAATTCTTATCTCTTCTTATGTTAAGACTGTAGATAATTTTAAATATATCAAACCTTATAACTCCGCAATATCTCCAATATAGAATCGGCACTAACTTCGGAATTTAATTATATTAAGGTCGACAACCAAACAAGTATCCTCGCACGAAACCTTATGACAAAGGTTAAATACTTCGGGGCTTATGTGGATAACTCGATTACATTTCCCATGGAACACTTAATGTACTTTAGGCCCCGGGCCCACCTATACAATCGACGGAATTCAATTAAATTCAACGCCTATACCTTAAGTTATCTTCCGTTCTCTTTTGCATGCGATCATTTTTCGATGGCCAGTCTCCCGATCGGACGGCTTACATTAATATCGTGCTGCCTTCTCCGTTGATAGTTAACGCGCGATGAGGGAGCGGTGAGGCGGTATTGCCCGTCGACGTGTCAACCTTCCACGGGATTGCGTTGGTTTGGAGCGGTTTCCCTTCCATACAAAAGTGGTGCGATCAAAACTGCTTTCGGATTTGGAATAGTGTTCGACCGGAGTTTCACCGGGGTTGACACTACTCCGTGTATTCGTTCCACTCCTTAACTCAGGTTCTAACCTTGGGACAACGCTCTCCATTCACAGTAAAACCAATCAATTTCTTCTATGGTCGTGTTTTCACTATAAGCTGAACTCACTATTCTATGGCAACCCAACACTCCGGTTACACTCTTCTGCCGACTGATTGCATACACACTCCTTAGTGCCTGCAACAAGGGCTCAATATATCACTCTGGGCCTCTTACAGGGTTTCACAACAATAGAGACATTCTAGAAATTCAATGGGAATCCACGTACAAACAAGGGTAGAGAAACTTGCGGAGATTTAACACAATAGACTCTTCATTGAGTTCACACACAAAGCTAGAGGTTCAAACACCTCAGAATCAAGTAAATGTACACGCAGAGATGGTATATCCACTATTCTACACTGATGATCCACAAACATCGAAATGTATTCAACAGAGAGAAAAATGCTTAGCACATACACAATCTTTACTGTGAAAATCCCCCCCCTTCCAATGTATCCGGGGGTTACATTTATACACTATCATATGTCTCTTCGGTTCCTCTGTGAGGTCTATTTATATTCTAACAAAAGGTCTAATTACATTCATTCGAATAACTGAACAGGACAGATGGACTGAATCTAAAACTATTCGACTTATACTGACTCTAACTAATCTAAATGCAATAGACAGCTAAGGTATTGACACCTTGCTATTACAAATTCAAATGATTTTGATCCCTCCTAGCCACAACATGTGGACAAAACTCCTACATTGCTGGCTAGTGTCTAATGCTCCTGCATCACTTTTGCAAAGATATTTTTTGGGTTTAAGGACTTTCCTTCGAGGTACATTAAAAGAACATTTTTGCAAAAAATTGTTTTGGGTTTAAGGACTTTTCTTGGAGGAACATTCAAAGAACATTCCTTGGAGGTATGTGATACATTTTTTGGATGTTTTTTGGGCTTCATTTTTTTTGAAAGTATGGATTTGGGCTTAATTTTCATTGTTTTTGAAGGTATGGATTTGGGCTTAATTTCGAAAGGAATCTTTTTAGGCTTAATATTCAAAGGACATTTTTTGGGCATTTTTGGAAGTATTCTTTAAAGTGATATTCTTTTAGAGGCTTTTTTGAAGTATTTTTGAAAGTGGCATTTTTTAAGAAGTTGGAATCAATTTTCAATGGACATTTTTTGGAGGCATTTTTGAAGTGACATCTTTTTAGAGTATGTGTTTTGGGTTGAAGTAAATATTTTATAATGATTTTTTAAATTGAGTTTTTGTCTAACTTTTTAAATGAAATTTTTTTTGTAGGACTTGGAAGGAAATATTTTGAGCTTCATTTCATTTTTATAAGACATTTTTTTCTTGGATTTTTTGAAGTAAGTGTTTTGGATTGAAGTATGTATTTTTTGCAAAATTTTTAAAATGAGTTTTTTTAAAATTAAAACTTTTGTGATGTTTATTTTTAATTGAGTTTTTGTCTAAATTTTTGAAGGAAGTTTTTTGAACTTCGTACTCTATTATCATGGGAAATTGAAAGAATTGTACGAGAAAATATGATCGAAAAACAGACCCTGAGGAACGTAGAGAAGAGACGAGACAATCTCACAAAAGAAAGATAGAAGCACTCTCAAATATTGAAGGGGAAAATCAACCTCAATTATAAGTTGAAGCAGGTATGTAAATGTAAATATTATGAGTTTGATATATTTAAAATTTTCCTAGTGTAAAATGTGAAGCTTAATTTTTATTTGATGAACTAATTTGAAAAATATTTTCCAATGTAAATAGAGAGAGATATTCCTCAAAACATTGATGATGAGATACAAAATTTTGAAGGAGAAAGTGAAAGAGATATTAAACCAATGATTTAAGATGGTGAAAATGTTGAAAGAAATTCAAGTGAAGAAATTGAATCACAAGGTATATATATATATATATATATATATATATATATATATATGTTGAACACATACATGTATTATTGAAATTATACATATTTGTTAATTTAGTTATTTATTGAATATGTAAACTTATTATGTACTATTCATTCGAATATGTACAGATGAAATCAATGTCGATGATGAAATGTTAGAAAATGTTGACACTCACACATATGGAGATAAAAGAGCTGACCATTATATACGATATCATGTTAACCACATTTTTGATACGTACTTCATAAAGGAAAATGTGACAGTTCAATCCCAAATGTTGAAAGGTATCCTATCATTAAGGAAATTAAAATAAGCTATGACTTTATTGGGTATTCGAAAATCAACCAAAGATAAAAAAAATGAAGGAAAATGTGATACAAAATATAAATAGTGCTATAAATTAAATTATAAGATCTAGACAGAAAAATGCTTCATTTGTATGTAGAGAAACACATACGGCAGTGGTTTGATCAAGTACTAAATAGAATCGCTTGGTAAAATCTATGGCATGAGAATTAGGAACCTCACGAAAAACTTTGCACAAACATCAAAAATTTTGGTTGCAAATAGATGTAAATGATGAACTCACTTGTTGGAGAGCTATTTGTAGGCAACCATACAAAGATAGACTTGGAGAAAATGTTAAAAAAATAATATATGAATATTGGAAGAACAATTCACGTGTTTCGCCAATTGCAAGGCATGTGATACAAAGAAGAATAGCACGAAATCAATACAAAGAACATGAAAAATATTTCTTGGAAACCACTCAGATAGAGTTATTCAACAAGTTCAAAGAAGAGAATCGTCAAATTCATGTTTCACTCAGTGCTTTTGTTCAACAAAAACCATGGTATGTAAAACCTATCACCGTACGCAACACTTGTTGTTGTCGTTATCATGTGGAATTTGAGTTATATTATGACACATTCCTTGATTTTGGTAGAACATTTTGGAAGGATTCACCTCCTCCTTCCACTATCCGTGATTTCATATCTCAAATTCTATGTGAAAGAGAAAGTGATGAACTATTTTACGAAAAGAAATGTGTTGGTGGTAAAAAATGCGATGATTGTGGAAATTTGACTAAATTTCAAAACAAATATCGTATTGATATAAATGATCAATCATTGTCCAACATGAAAGTGAAATGGAAGAGATATGAATATATCCATACATCGATTCAAGGTGAAAATAGTGCTAAAAGAATTGAATTATGAGAAGAAAAAAATTTTGTGATAGGCTTTTTGAGAATGTTTGAGGAATAAATTTATAAATACACCAAGCGTTACCATAGAGCTCGATGACAAGACTTGCAATTCAAAAAATCCCGTGAATTTTTTCCACCAGGGACCATTTTGTCAGTAATTGATTTTGCAGAAAACTACACATTTGTTCCACAAAAAGAAATTCAGAGTGAATACTATCATTCTGACCAACTCTCCATGCTCGTCCATATTCTATATAGACACGCTGAACAAAAAGTCGATCATATAGAAATCACCAGTGAAAATCAACATGTTATTAAATAATATCACTTTTATACCAGTGATGATCGTACACATGATACATATTTTGTACAAAACTGTTTTGGAAAGATTTATGACTCCTTGAAAAGTCGTGAATAACATTCAATGAACATTGGATATGGTCAGATGGATGCACAGGTCAATTCAAATCTGCATGATCATTCTTTTGGTTGTGTTTTCTTCATAAGAAAACCTGCATTAAACATTGTTGGAATTTCTATGAGACTAGTCATGGAAAATGAGAACATGATGGTGCAGGGGCATGCATAAAACAAGCACTTCGAAGATATCATATGAATCCCTCTGCAAGCCAACTTGTGGATGCTAAAGAAGTTTTTCAATGGTGCATCACTGCTCTAAGCCATGGACTAACTGATCAAGGGAAGTGTGAAGGTACATTCAATTTAATTTTTATTGGATATCTAATTTTAAATAGTGTACATTTATCACAATTTGATTATCTCTGATTGATTATCTTTGATTGTATTTTGATATCATATTTACATTCTTCTTTTAATTTTCCATATAGAGGTTTTTTTGGCATATTGAGATCAAATAAGTAGATAGATCAATTGGAAATGACATTGAAAAAATAAAAGAGACTCAAAAATTGCATTCAATTAAAACAAAGTTTTCCAAAAATGTGTTTGCATTGGATAAAAGAAAATATTCTTGTTTTTGTCATGTTTGCATAGACAACACAGAATCCAATGACGTTTGTGAAAACAAAATGTATGTAAAAGTTTGGAAACATACAGAGCTAAATACAAAGGGAAAAATGTCTGTTGCAATGTTTGAAGAAATGTAATCAGAGGAGACTAAAATATCATCTGATGGTGATCGAGTTTCTGATCTTGTTAGAGAAGGTAACATTTGAATTGCTTTCAAATGATAAAGATATAGAAATAAATTTAAATACATAAGTTTGTTAAGTTTGTTTTATTATGCAGGAGATGTTTTTGTTGTAATTGCACCTACTAACAATGATGAAAATGTGAATTATTATTTGATGCGTTGCACTGAACGAAAAATGAAATTGTTATAAAAATATGATGATCACGGGTTTCCATATGAAAGAGGATCTATTATACTTAAAGGTTATTTTTTTAGATAAAATAATCAAAGTGGGGATTTTGTTTACTTTGAATACTATGAACCTCATTTCATAAGTTTTTAATATAGTCACTTGGTGTGTGCAGCACACATAAAGTTGATAGAGGTTCAATCAAAGAAAAAAACAAAAATTAAGAAATGGAAAATATCAAAATCCGATCATGAACAGATCATTGAAGATGGCATTCCATTGGAATTTTTTTGATTGAACTGCCCAACAATTTATTCTCTTTGGATTATGTTTTACAACTTCCAGAACTCAACTAAAAATTGAGCTACCTTGCTATGTTATCTGTGCAAGTGTTTGCACATGTACAAATTATTTTGGTACATGCACACTAGCATCAATTAAAAGTAGCTTTTCTATACACGCATTGATGAAAGATGTTGCATGTATTGGATATATATGTGTGTTTGTGTGTGTGTTATAGAATGCAATTAACTATTCAAGTAGTTTTACTATATGTGCATTGATGAAAAATGTTTATATGTTCTAGAATGCAATTAACTGAAAGTAGTTTTTCTATATGCATTGATGAAAAATTTTGCATGTACTGGATATATACACGAATTGAATGTGACCAATTTTTCTTGTGGGATTTTCTGGTAAAAATTATGGAATGTAAATAAATCATCCACAATATAGTTTTGTACGAATATTCCTTTCAGACAAGAGACTCGGAGCACTTCTCCGACTTTTGGTGGGATTTGACCCACATCTCTATTCCTGATAGAAAATCTAATACAAAATTTGTCTGTCCAATGGTCGAATATGTTCTAGGGAATTAACTAAAAGTAGATTTTCTATGGGCATTGATGAAAAATGTTGCATGTATTGGATATATATATATGTTCTAGAATAAAATTAATTGTTCAAGTAGTTTTCCCATGTGCATTGATGAAAAATGTTTCACGTACTGAATATATATGTTCTAGAATGCAATTAACTGAAAGTAGCTAAATTCTATAGCCATTGATGAAAAGTAGCTTAATTATATTGACATTGATGAAAAATATTGAAGTACTGGATATATATGTTCTAGAAAGAAAATAACTATTCAAATAGCTTTTCTATGTGCATTGATGAAAAATGTTGTACGGATTTATATGTTCTAGAATGGAATTAACTGAAAGTAGCTTTTCTATACATGTGCATTGATGAAAAATAATGGACATATATGTACATTATAGATTGCATTTTTAAAATTTATAAATGATCATGTATTGTGATATACATCAATATGTATTGTACTTCACAACATTACTTCACATGCCAAATGTACTTCAACCATCCAAAACTTGAGTTTTAAAAACTTTTTGATTATATCACAACATTACTTCACATGTCATGCCAATTGTAGTTCAACTATCCAATGAAAACATTTAACATTATATCATATGCCAAATGTAGATCAACCATCCAAAACTTAAAAGTTTTAATTTAACAAAAAATTATAGATCACAACATTACTTCACATGGAAAATGTACTTCAACCATCCAAAACTTAAGTTTTAAAAACTTTTTGATTATATCAAAACATTACTTCACATGCCATGCCAATTGTAGTTAAAATATCCAATAAAAACATTTAACATTATATCACATGCCAAATGTAGATCAACCATCCAAAAATTAAGTTTTAATTTAACAAGAAATTATAGATCACAACATTACTTCACATGCCAAATGTAATTCAACCATCCAAAACTTAAGTTAAAAAAAAAAAACAAATTATAACACAAAATTACTTTACATACCAAAAGTAGTTCAAAAGAAAAACATTAATTTATAGATCACAACATTACTTGTAGTTCAACTATGCAAAACTTAAGTTTTAAAAACCAAAGAAATTATAACACAACATTTATTCACATGCAAAATGTACTTCAACCATCCAAAACATAAGTTTTAAAAACAAAACAAATTATAACAAAACATTACTTCACATGCCAAATGTAGTTCAAAAGAAAAACATTAATTTATAGATCACAACATTACTAGGAGTTCAACTATACAAATGTAGTTCACATAAAATATGTCCAAAATTTCTAGATCTCACAAGTATCAAGTATCAAGTTACATATATGACTACATCTAGATAATATATAAAAAAATAAATTTATGACTAGAAATATCAATCAAATCTTGAAATCATCCATCAAATATAGATGGATGTAGTGTCTTTCCCAGCAAAGTCTCAATCCGCAAGCTATCCTGCGAAGCATGGGGAACCTGTACACAATGCATGTACAAACATTCAAATTTTGTGTTTTAAAATTGAGTGAGAATATATAGAACTTCATGTAAAAAACAAAATATAAAATAAATCATGCAATACCTCATGAGGTTCCCTCTCCATTTGTTGCTCGTCAGCTAAAAATTCTCCCTTGGGAACATCTCCAACAGTAAACTATACAATATACATGTACAATTATATATATATATATATATATATATATATAAACTTATTTTCAATAATATTAAAAATAAAAATAGACAACTTGTTCAAATGGTTGAAATGTTGTGGATGTTCCTATTTCCATCGCTAGAGTCTGTGGAGAAAATAAATCCTCTATAGAAACCTAAAATTAAAAAAGTTAATTTAAGTATAAAATAACTCAAGTTCAAGATCTCAATTTATAATAAAACTTTTAAACTTCAATTTATAAATTATAAAATAAAAACATATATATTTAAAAGTGAAAAATTGAATACGTCTGCAGGTGGATTTGGCACATCTCCTAAGAGAGGCTCCAAAAGAAAATCTCCAAAAACTTAAAATTCAAAAAAATTAAAATAACTCAAGATATAGATATATCTCATTTTTTAATGGAACTTTTTGAGGTGGAATATATATAACATAAAAACATATAAATTTTAAAAGTGAAAAATTGTCCATACTTGTTATGAACCTGGCACATCTCCTGAGGAAATAGAAGGTACATCTCCTAAGGAAGAAGAAGGTACCGCCATCCCAAAAACATTGGACGAAATCAGAATCTGTTAAAACATTTTATTATATATACATGAAAATGTACATGTGTGCACAATTATTTATTTTAAAAATATCAAGTTTAAAAAACACTAACAATTGCCAACATATCTTGATGGTGAGACCCATCTTGATTGTTTGAAACTGAGGTTCTGAATGTGATATCAACATTTTCTTCATTCATCATGCGTGACAACTAGAAATGGTGTTAACATATAATAATACATTTTTGTTAGATTAATACACAAACACACACACACACACACACACACACATATATATGTATTTATTAAAAATTGTATGTATGTGTTAAAATAATTAAATCCTAACCATTAACACATACCGTTCCCATGCCCTCTTCCTCATGAACAATTAGTTCATGCCAACCATTGTGAAAATTATTTGCATATGTTTTCAGATCTTTAACGCTCACGTTGTCAATCTCTTCATCTGTATAATATACAAAATTTGCGCGTGCATTCTCACGTTCTCTTTGTTGATTCAGAAAAACATTGACTCCACCCAATCCACTATGAACATTGTCGATGATGGCATCCCTTGCTTCTCAACTAATTTGAGAAGTGGCTTCCATCTCTGACCGCAAAGTTTCGACACGAATAGGTCAACTAACCAATGGTGGCTCATGATGAGGCAAATCAACATCATGCCTAGAGCCCCTATAGTCACACAATCGACCTTTCCTAGGACCAAAAAACTCAGAGGGAAGGTCATTGTAATTTGGTTTCATTTCCAAAAGGAATTCTTCATAAAATAATTTTTCCAAATAAAGTGGAACCTCGTCGTTCCATGGTAGTCTTCCATAAGCCGCAAGGTGTCTATCATACAAATAGTGAGCTATATCAGGGTGCTTGAAATATTGCACCTTCAACATCTTTCTTTTCGGTCCTTTTTTAAAATTAAACATATACTGTGCCATTGTTGTTGTCACTCTTTATTTAAAAACCTCCCATTTATCAGGTCCCATCACTGTTTCCTTTCTTTTTCTCATGACATCCACAAAAGTATTCGTGGTTTGCCCAAGATTTTTGTACACATCTACTAATTGGCCTAAATAATGTGTAACTATTTCCAAGCTTCGTCAACTCTTAGCAGGTAGAGTCAAAGACACGATATCTTTGTGCAATTTTGCATGAAGATGTTGACACCTTTCTAAGGTTCATTGCTGCATGTTTCTTTCCGACAATATATCAGAAATGTCGGTCGGATATGTCGTGGTGGGTGGACAACCTTCTTCTTGAATGAATAATTCTGCCCTATGTCTATTTCGACCAACATTTGGAGCATTTTCAGCCTCTACATCAATATATAAAATTTTGTATATTAGAAAAAATACATGTAAACAAATTTGTAAAAATTGAATGAAAAAACTATTCAAATTGATGGCAACCTTGATGTGGTTGGCTAGCATCTTCCCAACCTTAAAAATGTTGACAACCAGAACGACCCTACTGAGAACCAACACCACCAGCCATTGATTGGCCTCTGGGGTAATAAATATCACCACCTTCATGCAACTTTCTAGCACTTATTGATGGCCTCTAAGGGGATTTGAACCACCACCAACCTCTCGAGATGAGAGAGAAGCTTCATAAACAAATACAAATTTATAATCAATTGAAAAATACATTCATACATATAAATACACATACATATTCATTGATTAAATTGCGTGAACCATACCACGACTGGGTGAACCATGGGCATGCTCCATGGATGGAGTAGAGACCCTTCTCCTCTTATCTCCTAAAAAATAAAAAAAGAAACTTATTAACAACTAATTTAACTCACAAAGTTGATAAAAAATCAATTCCATATGTACACACATGTATGGAGATTTAAGATTATATTTAAATACCATGAACATCCCTCGATCCCTGATCCCCCCCTCTCGTAGAGATATGGGATTCTGTTGATATTTGTCGTTCATCCTCCATGATATATATATCTACTGTGGGCATTTACAATTATTTTTTTAAATGACTAGAATTTAAAATAAATTCAAAATAAATTTCAGAAAATTAATGTAATTTACTGTACACAAATTATGTAAAACACAACTTTCAAAGCACTAATTGCTGTACGAAACTCAATTTAAGCTAAAAAAATTATAAAAATTATAAGTTCACCAAATTGCGCTTTACATGGTGGAAGCACACTTTGTATAAAATTGAAAAAAACACATTGTCATTAAAAAAGAAGTGAAACTCCATTTAAACAAAAAATTGTTGAAGTCCCCGAATTTTAATTTTATAAAAATGTGTAGTTCACCACTTGTTGCAAATGTGAAGTTCACCAAGTTGCGCTTTACATGGTGTGGTGGGAGCACACTTGGTATATAATTGAAAAAAGCACATAGTTATTAAAAAAGAGGCATTTATAAGTACAAAATACACACATATCCAAGATATGTTACAATGTCCATCAATAAATTTTGAAGGAGAGAGTCTCAACACTAATTCATCTTTGAGAGATGAATCTTGAATTTTTGAAGAAAAGCACCTCCAAACTAATTCATCTTTGAGAGATGAATCTTCAATTTTTTAAGAAGAGCATCTCAAAACTAATTCATCTTTGAGAGATGGACCTTGCATTGGCATTGCCCCGTATAATTCTAATTCATCTATTAATTCATCTTTGATAGATGAATCTTGAATTGGCATTGCCCCACACACTAGATCAGAAGACATCTTATTCACATTTGAACAATGTCTTATACTAAAAAATTTAAATTGGCTAACAATATTGTTTGCTATTCCATGCATTTCTTTTAGCCTCTCCTTCTTAACTTGGTACATGCCATTCATCTAGTTGCACACAAGTTTAGAATTGGTAAAAACTACAATTCCATTTGATCCATACTCCATAGTTGTTTCCAAGCCTTTTATCAATCCAATATAACATACCTAGTTGTTTGTTGTTCTTCCCGATATATTCATTTTCCTTTGAATGTGTAGTGAATCCATCTCCAAAAATAGAAGAAAAGAGATATCAACGCCTTAGAAATAAGCCACTTCGAGGGGGCAACCTCTAATACATTACATGAATGAACAATTCTTGGATGATACAAATTACAAAACCTCATTTCTATATATAGAAGTCCATGGGGCCATAATGTAATCCTAGTGGGGCCACAATGTAATCCTAGCTGACCTAACAATAATAATTTAAGGGCACAATAATAACAATATGGGGGTTATAGGGGTGCAATAATAACAATAAGGGGGTTACACTAACAACAATAAGGGACTATACTAGTAATATAGGGATCTAACATGCCCCTCTCCTTCAAAAAAGTGTTTTCCTCAACACTTGAGTAGCTTTGGGTGTTTCTGTATAAAATTCTCATCCTCCCATGTAGAATCTTTAGTGGGTAAGTTCTTCCACTTGATGAGATACTCTGAAATTGATCGATTCCGTAGCCGTCGAGTTCTTGTTTCCGTGACCGATTTAGGTTCCAATATGATTTTTCCTTCTTCATAAAGTTCTGGAAATATTGTTTGAACTAGAAGATTTTCACCTATAACCTTCTTTAAGCATGAAAGATGGAAAACTGGATGCACTCGTGAAGAAGAAGGAAGCTCCAATTTGTATGCCATAGTACCAATCTTTTGCAACACCTTGTAAGGACCATAGTACTTTGGTGATAATTTATTATCCTTCTTAGCTTGCTTGAGGGACATTTGTTTGTATGGTTGTAGCCGTAAAAATACCCAATCTCCTACATCAAAACTTCTCTTGCTGCGATGTTGATCTGCCTGTTGTTTCATTCGATTTTGTGCCAAATTCAGGTTATCCTTTCAGAGTTGGAGAACTTCTTGCTGATGCTTGATGTGATCTTCCACTGCTTGAACCTTCGAATTTTCTCGTAAAGATGATGTGATGGATGGTGGATGATATCCATAAAGTGCCATAAATGGGGTCATTTTTTCTGCAGTATGGAAGGAAGTGTTATACCACTATTCAGCGAGAGGTAACCACTCGAACCATTGTGTTTGTTTATCAGATACAAAAAAACGAAGATATCCTTACAAAAATTTATTTACTATCTCAGTTTGACCATCAGATTGAGGATGATAAGATGAACTATGAGCTAATTGAGTACCCAAACAAGAAAATAACTCCGTCCAAAAATTTCCAGTAAAAATGGGATCTCTGTCGCTCACAATAACCCTTGGGTTTCCATGTAGCTTTTGAATTGTGTCCATAAATGTATTAGCAACTGTACTTGCTTTAAATGGATGAGATAATGCACAAAAGTGTGCATACTTGGTAAGTCTATCAACTACCACCATGATGACACTCTTTCCTTTGGACTTAGGTAAACCTGTGATAAAATCCATTGAAATCTCCTCCCAACGTTGACTTGGAATAGATAAAGGTTGTAGAAGTCCCGGGGTCTTAATTGTCTCCACTTTATTCTGCTGGCAAACCAAACATTCTGCTACAAACTTTTGAATATCAGATTTAAGGCCATCCCAAAAAAATTCTTTCTTCACCCTATGGTAAGTTTTTAAAAATCCTGAGTGTCCTCCTAAAGGAGAAGTGTGCAATTCCAAAAGAATCTTTTGTTTTAGTTGGGAGTTCTTACAAAGATAGAAGCGATCTTTGTACCATAAGGAATCATTTTTCCAACTAAATGTATCAGATGTACTAGGGTCTTGCTGCAACTTTTGAATGAGTGTCCACACTTCTTCATCCTTCTTCCATTGATCTCTTGCTTTGGTTATCCAATCTGGTTGGATAATAGAAATGGCACAAAGCAATGCTTCCACCTCTTCATTCTTTCTTGAGAGTGCATCTGCAACAACATTAAGCTTCCATTTTTTGTAGATTATTTCAAAGTCATAACCCAACATCTTTGTGACCCATTTTTGTTGCTCTTCTGAAGATAGTCTTTGTTCCAAAAAAATTTTAAGACTATCATGATCAGTTTTTACCTTGAAGTGTCTTCCCATTAGGTAAGTTCGCCATTTCTTTAGTGCATGTAGTATTGCTAACATTTCCTTCTCATAAATAGGTTTTTGTAAATACTTTCCTTTGATTGGACGACTTTCAAAAGCAATGGGTCTTCCTTCTTGCATTAAAACAGCACCAATTCCATTTCTTGAGGCATCACATTCCACAATAAAGGTTTTTGTGAAGTCTGGCGTAGCTAAGACCGGTGCTAGGCACATTGCCTCTTTAAGATGTTCAAAGGCCTTAGTTGCTTCAGGAGTCCATGAAAATGCATCTTCTTCAATAATGTTGTTAGAGGTGCTGCTATTCTCCCATAATTCTTAACAAACTTGCGATAATACCCTGTTAACCCGAGAAATCCTCGCAACTGCTTTATGGTTGTGGGAACTTTCCATTCCTTAATGGCTTTAATTTTGTTAGGGTCTACTTTAACACCCTCGTGAGATACAATATGACCCAGATATTCCACCTCTTGTACTCCAAAGAAACATTTGGACTTTTTTGCATATAATTGTTTCTCCTGCAATAGTTCGAGCACCCTGTCAACATGTTCAACATGATCCTTCCAAGACCTGCTGTAGATTAGTATATCATCAAAAAATACTAGCACAAATTTTCTAAGGAAGGGTTTGAAAATGGAATTCATCAACCCTTGAAATGTAGAAGGTGAATTGGTAAGGCCAAAAGGCATCACCATAAATTTGAAATGACCCTCATGAGTTCAAAATGCTGTTTTTGGAATATATTCAGTCTTCATTCTAATTTGATGATATCCTGAACGAAGATCCAACTTGGTAAAATAAATTTCTCTATGTAATTTATCCAATAATTCATCAATCACATGAATGGGAAATTTATCTTTAATGGTGAGCTTACTGAGCTCCCTATAATCCAGACACATGCACCATGATCCATCCTTCTTGTGTACCAATAATACAGGAGCAGAGAAAGAACTTTGACTAGGTTGAATTATACCCGCCTCTAACATTTCTGCAATCATACGCTCAATTACACTCTTTTGGACATAAGGATATCTATAAGGCCTGATGTTTGGAGGAACACTTCCTGAAATCAAATGAATAGCATGATCATGATCATGAATAGGTGGGAGTCCTTTGGGAGTTTCAAACACCTTGGAATGATTGTCCAAGACTTGTTGGAGATATGCAGAAATAGATGATTTTGATGTTGCAACTTCTAGTGAGCATAATTGTGCAATTACACCTTGTTGTTATTCCTTTAGAAGCTTTGTCACCACATTAGAGCTTATTATCTTTCCTGGCTTCCCTGCAATAACCCATAATTCAACTTCCTTTCCTTCTAAAAAAACATTTCAAGAAAAGTTCTTGAAAATTAAAAGCTACCATCCCCAAAGATTGTAACCATTGTACTCCTAGTACAACATCAGCACCTCCCATAGGAATGGAAAGCATTGGACTATTCAATACATATTCCCCCATGGTTAGCTTAATATTATGGCATTTTCCAGAGAAATTTATAGTTCCTCCATTTTAAACCATCACTTGAAATTCTGGTGCTGGGTATAGGAAACAATTCAATTCCTTGGCTACCTTAAAATGAATAAAATTATGGGTGCTACCTGAATCAATCAACACTATTACCTTTTTCTTCTTGATATGTCCTTCTATCTTTAGAGTTTGAGGAGTGGTAATTCCTGCCAATGCATTACACGATATGGTCAGACTCATTTCTTCCTCTTCTAGGGTTGGTTCCTGGTGTATATCCTCTTCGTGTTCATTTTCTTCTTCCTCTTCACAATCTATGTAAAATAATTTCTTTTCAGCACACTTATGACCTTTAGTGTATTTGCTATCATAACTGTAGCAAAGCCCTTTTGCTCTTTTTTCTTCCAATTTTTGTGGTGTCAAACTTATAGGTTGTGGAAATCTAGGTTGTGGAAATCTAGGCGTAGCAACACTTCCTTCTCTATAGAAGTGAGTGGTAGGCTTCCTTGTCACCATAATTTTACATTAAATTTTTCTTGCCAACATGAATGCCTTCTCCAACGAATCAGGTTCCAAAACACGAACTTCATGTTGGATGTTATCCTTTAAAGTACCTATGAACAGATCAATCCTGTGTTCCTCTAGAATATCAGTTACACTTATATTCAATTTTTGGAAGTCCTCAATGTGCTCCCCCACTAAACCCTTTTGTTTGAGATTTATCAATTGGCTAAAGAATGTGTTGCTGTTTGTATCCTCATAATGTGCTATCATTTCCTCCATAAATATCGACCAAGTGACAATTTTTTTACGGGAGCAAAGCCATCGATACAATACAAATGTATTTTTTTCTAAATGTAAAGTTGCAATGCGTACCTTTTGTGTGTTTTGCACAGTATGGAGATCAAAATATTTCTTCATCTGTAGTATCCATGTTACAGGATCCTTTCCATCAAACTTCTTCATATCCATTTTTGGAATATGGTGGTTCTTCCCACCAACATTAGAGTTTATGAAGTTATGATTAACATTTATTTTGTTCTCATCATGAGTTTCCTCTACTATCTTTTCACCATTAGGAAACATTTCTTGTATCAACTTCGTCAAACCTTCCATGTCTGCTTTTAGATCATTCTTCATGTTTTCCATGTTGTCTTTCATTTTTTCATCGATATTAGCTTCCATGGCATCCATCTTATATTCCATGTCTTTCTTCAAAACATCCATATTATTCTTAAAACCATCCATCTTCACTTCCACACCTTTCTTCAAAACTTCCATTTAATTTTTTGTTGCTCTTTGCGAGAGCGACATTTGGTGCACTTGCTCTTGTAATTTTGATAGATCATGTTGCAATTATTCAACTTCATGAGTCATAGTAGAGCCTTATGAAGGCTTAATGGGTGTTGAATTATTTTTATGGGGCATTTTTTAGAACCCAATACTGATATATATTCTACAATTTTCCCTTGGAATCAATTCAAATTGATTCTTCAAACAAGACTTATGCAATTCAAAAAAAAATAGACACCTTTTTCTTGCTTTTGAGGAGCTCGATATTGAAGTTGGATTATCTCTGTGATTGCGGCTCTTCAATATCTGAAATTTGGCACTGAGGTAGCCTTCTGAATTATCTTTCAAATGCCACAGTTCGACTTGATTTGGATTCTCCAAGGAAAAGTTATGTCCAATCTCCCACAATGACCTAATTATGGACTAGTTCAGTAGAGTGAACTTGTATGACTTGCCACATGTCACTGTTTCGTATTTTAGCTCTGAAATTGATACCAAAGAAACTAAAGTGCGTGTGCTTGCCACCAATTTATACGACACTCCAATCCGATACTCAGAGAGAGAGTTATGAATATTTTCCCACGATCACCTCTTTGAGATGAAATTAAGGAGCCTGAAAAAGCACTACCTTCCACAGATCATATCTCTGAAAATATTGCGAACCAAGATTTGAAATTTTGCGACAAGTTTCCTCAGGATTTCATCTTTGCACCCTAAAAATTTGATATTCTGAACCTTGGTAGAAAAAAAATTATAGCGCAAATGCCACGATGACCTGTTTAAATTAAATTGAGGAGCCTGCAAAAATACCTAACTTCCACAGATCATATCTCTGAAAATATTGTGAACCAAGCTTTGAAATTTTGCGATGATGTTACTCAGAATTTCTGCTTCGTACCCTAAAAATTTCAGCTTCTGAAACTTCGTAGAAAAAACGTTATAGCAAAAATTCCATGATGACCTGTTTGGAGCAGTGAAACCCTAGAATCCAAAGCTCTGATACCAAATGTTGTGAAGCCAGCTCCAAAAATAGAAGAAAAGAGATATCAACGCCTTAGAAATAAGCCACTTTGAGGGGGAAACCTCCAATACATTACATGAATGAACAATTCTTGGATGATGCAAATTGCAAAACCTCCTTTCTATATATAGGAGTCCATGGGGCCATAATGTAATCCTAGTGGGGCCACAATGTAATCCTAGCCGACCTAACAATAATAATTTAAGGGCACAATAATAACAATATGGGGGTTACATGGGTACAATAATACCAATAAGGGGGTTACACTAACAACAATAAGGGACTATACTAGTAATATAGGGACCTAATAGGACGACGGTGCTACTCATAATTTTGGAAAGCACACACGTAATCACTGCTTTCCCTCGATTGGGATAGCAAGAAAATTCTATGCATAGTTTCCATTTTTCAACCATATTTAATGGCTTTCTTATCCCTAAAAAAAAAAAATTCAATAAAAATATATATTAAATTGACATTTGTTGCAAATGCATGGGAGAAATGACACATGATCATGAGATAAATGACACATGTGCATGGTTTATCTTAAAGTTTAAATTAAAAAGTTCATGGTATAATTCACATCTAGAATTAATGGGAGGAAACATTTATTTTGTGGGAGAAATAAATTTTATGCACTTACTAAAACAACTAGTTATGTCAAAAGTCACACCTTTATGAGTTTGTGGGAGAAATGAGATAGAAATGACACATGCCTTAAATTTTGCCTAAAATTTTATGGGAGAAGGGAGAAATGACACATGTACAAGGTTTGCCTTAGAGTGGTAGTGGTTTATGGATATGAAAATGAAAAAAATCTATTAAGATATGATATAGAGATTGACTGTAGGGGCATTTACTGGATATGTCAGCTTTGAGAAAAGAGAAATGACACATGTACAAGGTTTTCCTTAGAGTGGTAGTGGTTTATGCATATGAAAATGAAAAAATTCTACTTAGATTTGTTACAGAGATTGACTATAAGGGCATTTAATAGATATGTCACCATTGAGAAAAGATGAGATCTAGAGGCTACCTGGCCCTTTATAGACTCTTCCTTTAGAACTTGTAGAAGTTAACACTCAACAGACAGACTAAAATCCTATGGAAGTTCAAAATTTTATGAGAGTTCAGCCACTTTAGGTTCATTTTTTAGGCCTTAAAGCTTTAGAGAAATGAAATTTACATGCTTTGCAAAATTATTTTATGCACTTACAAAAAACATGCTTTAAATTTAATGGGAGAAAGCCAACATGACATGTACATGCTTTAAAAACTTTGCCTAAGAATTTATGGGAGAAATGACACATGTAAATAGTTTGCCTTAAAGTGAGGTTTATGGCTATTAAAATGAAGAACTTATATTTAAAGATCTGTTACAGAGATTCAATGTAGGGGCATTTAATGGATATGTTACCTTTGAGAAAATATGAGATCCAGAGGCTACCTGTCCCTTTACAGACTCTGCCCTTAGAACTTGTAGAATTTAACACTCAACATACAGACTTAAATCCTATGGAAGTTCAAAATTCTATGAGATTTCAGCCACTTTAGGTTCAGTTTTTAGGCCTTAAAGCTTGAGAGAAATGAAATTTACATTCTTTGCAAAATTATTTTACGCACTTACAAAAAACATTCTTTAAAGTTAATGGGAGAAAGCCAACATGACATGTACATGCTTTAGAAAAATTTTCCGAAGAATTTATGGGAGAAATGACACATGTACATAGTTTGCCTTAAAGTGGTTGAGGTTTATGGATATTAAAATGAAGAACTTCTATTTAGATCTGTTACAGAGATTTACTGTAGGGGCATTTACTCGATATGTCACCTTTGAGAAAAGATGAGATCCAGAGGCTACCTAGCCCTTTACAGACTCTGCCTATAGAAATTGTAGAAGTTAACATTACCTGTCCCAATTATACCCTATGAAGGGTGTAGAAGACCCGTGGAATCACTCACACTACTTTACATAGACATAAGTGTGTATAAGAATGCTTTTGTTTTACATTGAATTATTTTCATTTTAAATTAAGAATCTATAATTTGAAAAAATTACCTATATAAGGTTAAAACCTATGTTTTGTATCAAATCACATTTGGTTTCAATGGGAAACTTTTATGGCTAATGTTTTTTTCTCGAAATGTGATACACCCCATTAAAATGGGAGATATATCGAAATGATTCCTATGGTGTAATAAAATAGTTTCAAGTACTTCAAAAATATAGATGCATAAATTCAATGAGCATATTTTTGAGATATAAAGGTCCAAAATGGAAGAGTTGTTTGTGAACAAATATTAGTGGATCACTATGGATATATCTTCTTCATTAAAAGGGATTTCTCTAGAATGATGTCCACTAAGTTGGAAAGAAGGGAAAGTATCACAATTATATGTTATCGTGCCTATGTTTTGCATTGAATATTTTTCATTTTAAATTAAGAATCTATTAAAGAAAAAATTACCTATATAAGGTTAAAACCTGTGTTTTGTATCAAATCACTTTTAGTTTCAATGGGAAACTTTTATGGCTAATGTGTTTTTTCTCGAAATGTGATACACCCCATTAAAATGGGAGATATATCGAAATGACTCCTATGGTGTAATAAAATAGTTTCAAGTAGTTTAAAAATATAGATGCATAAATTCAATGAACAAATTTTTGAGATATAAAAATCCAAAATGGAAGAGTTTTTTGTGAAAAAATATCAGTGGATCACTATGGATATATCTGCTTCATTAAAAGAGATTTTTCTAGAAGGATGTCCACTAGTTGGAAAGAAGGGAAAGTATCAAAATTATATGTTAATATGCATGTGTTTCACATTGAATATTTTTCATTTTAAATTAAGAATCTATTTGAAACAATTGCCTATATAAGGTTAAAACCTATATTTTGTATCAAAATCGATTTTGGTTTCAATGGGTAACTTTTATGGCTAATGTGTTTTTTCTCAGAATGTGATACACCCCATTAAAATGGGAAATATATCAAAATGATTCCTATGGTGTAAAAAAATAGTTTCAAGTAGTTTAAAAATATAGATGCATAAATTCAATGAGGTAGAACTAAACTGTCTATAACCCACAAAAGAAACCATGGCCCGTGAGCATCACATGCAAACAAAAGTTACTCCCATGTTTGAAACACCACCTCACATCATCATAAGGGTTGGAAACCACTAAGAAACCCATACTAAGTTCCCTAGAAGTGATCACTATCATATTTAATGATTGGGTTTATCTCAAAGGTCAAAAGGAAAATCAAAGTTAGGAAATGGAATTAGAATAGAAATTAAGGTAAGACCATGTCCTTTTACCCAATATTGAACAAATGTGAGAAACCATAGATATCATGAAGGAAGTTCACGAAATATTTATGATAAGAAATATTCTCTTTTTTGTGAGAAAACATAGATATCATGAAGGAAGTTCAAGAAATATTATCTTTTTTGCAGAGGCTTAAATTATGATATGATGAGAAATATTATCTTTTTTTGAAGGAAGTTCTAATATGATAAGAAATATTATCTTTTTTTGCAGATGCTTAAATTCATGAAAAGATCATGAAAAGGTGGAATATTTATTCTATGCAAAATAGTCGGAGATCATGACAACCACTCTGTATTTTCTAGGGATGATCAACTCATCAAATTCTGATATGATAAGAAATATTATCTTTTTTGAGTTAAGTTCTGATATGATAAGAAATATTATCTTTTTTGAGTTAAGTTCTGATATGATAAGAAATATTATCTTTTTTGCAGAGGCTTAAATTCATGAAAAGATCATGAAAAGGTGGAATATTTATTCTATGCAAAACAGTTAGAGATCATGATAGCCACTCTGTCTTTTCTAGCTATGATAAACTCATGAAATTATGATATGATAAGAAATATTATCATTTTTAAAGGAAGTTCTGATATGATAAGAAATATTATCTTTTTTGGAGAGGCTTAAATTCATGAAAAGATCATGAAAAGGTGGAATACTTATTCTGTGCAAAACAGTCGGAGATCATGACAGCCACAGAAACGTGCACCCCAGTTATAAAACACCCCAAACAACCACAGTGTAATAGACAACATTACTAAATAGAGTGAAAAACACCTACTTTACAAGAATTATTCCATTGTAAAATTATTATTCCCTTTCAAATTTTATAGGAATTATTCCCTTTCAAATTTTACAGGAATTACTCCCTTTCAAATTTTAAAGGAATTAATCTAGCATCTGTCTATAGGAATTGATGAGGTGGAGGAACTATAAGTTGAATAGGTGGTCACACAAGGTGAGCAAGGGACCAAACATGTCCAACAAACAGGTGGCGATGAGCTGCAAGTCGGAGAAATAGATTTACACCATATATTATTTAGCCCAATAAATTCGATCTGGTAAATGAGAAAAACATCCATTTTACAGGAATTATTCCATTTTAAAATTCTTATTCCCTTTCAAATTTTATAGGAATTATTCCCTTTCAAATTTTACAGGAATTAGTCTGGCATCTGTTGGCATCTGTCTATAGGAATTGATGAGGTGGAGGCACTGTAAGTTGAATAGGTGGCCACGCAAGGTGAGAAGGGGACCAAACATGACCAACAAACAGGTAGCGATGAGATACAATTCGGAGAAATAGATTTACACAATACATTATTTAGCCCAATAAATTCAATCTAGTAAATGAGAAAATTATAATATAAATTTTATAAATTTAGATTTTATTTATGCACATAAACAATAAACAATAAAAAAATGGATAAACAGAATTATGTTTTATGTTTGCAGGAATAAAAAAATAGAAGTACAGGAACATTGAGAACTTAAGGGGGGAAAGGGAAAAATTGTAGAGAAACAATTAAAAAAAATGAATACACAAAATTATATTTGCATTCAGAAATTTAGGGAAGTGCAAACCTAAAAAAAATTGAATACACAAAATTATATTTGCATTTAGAAATTCAGGGAACTGCAAACCTAAAAAAAAATGAATACACAAAATTATATTTGCATTCAGAAATTTAGGGAAGTGAAAACCTAGGTATATATATATATATATATATATATATATATATATATATATATATATATGCATCAAGTGTAAAATGAAATAAAAAATAGAAGTACATGAACATTCAAACATTCAAAACTTGAGGGAGAACTTGAGGGAGAAATGGGAGAAAATTCACACAAATAATAAATAAAATGAATACACACAGTTAAACAAAAAACTTACCTGGAAATTCGCAGAAAGTCGTGGCGACGCAAATCTAGAGCAGCAAAAAATCAACAATTCAACAGAGCTCACCACAACGCAATAGAGAAACAACGCCATAGAAAATCAAAAAAGAAACGTGCGAAAAAGATGTGAAACCTGTAATAGTTTGTGGACGATATATTTATAAAATATGAGTTCGGCCGAACTAACAGTCTGGCTGAACTAAAAGTTTGGTCGAACTTTTGTTGCCGATTTTCCCTTCTTTGGCCAAAAATCTGTTTTCCCACGCCGTCAATCTAAACGACAGAATGAGTTCGGCCAACCTAATTTCGAAAGTTCGGCCAAACTCTCTAATAGTTCGGCCGAACTTTTGAGAAAGTTCGCTCTAATCCATGAGGAAAAATCCTTCTGCCTCCTTGATTCTCAAAAAGTGTAACCCAGCTTCACATTTTCACCAAAATGTTTATATATTTAAAAAAAATTAAATAAATATCATACCTAAACAATTAACAAAATTTCATAATACCATTAAAAATTAACCAAGTTTCATATCAAACAATTAATAAAAGTTCATACACCATTAAAAAACTAATTAAGGTTCATAACTAAATTAACAAAGGTTCATACAATACTGTCTGATGGGGGTGAGGTTTGAGCAACACGTGGAAGGCGTCTCGCATGAGTAAATATAAGTGGAGCGAGGGTGAGGATGGCACTCTCGGTCCTCTTCACCAAATGTGTTAGGTCCCTATATTACTAGTATAGTCCCTATTGTTGTTAGTGTAACCCCTTGCTTGTTATATTGTACCCTTGTAACCCCCATTTTATTATTATTGTGCCCTTAAATTATTATTGTTAGGTCGGTTAGGATTACATTGTGGCCCACTAGGATTACATTATGGCCCCATGGACTCCTATATATAGAAAGGAGGTTTTGTAAATTGGATCATCCAAGAATTGTTCATTTATGTAATGTATTGGAGGTTTCCCCTTCGAAGTGGCTCATTTCTAAGGCGTTTATATCTCTTTTCTTCTCTCTTTTGAGCTGGTTACACAACATTTGGTATCAGAGGTTTGGATTCTAGGGTTTTGCTGCTCCAAACAGGTCATCGTGGCATTTTCGCTATAAATTTTTTCTAAGAAGTTTCAGAAACTGAAATTTTTAGGGTGCGAAGCTGAAATCCTGCGGAAGCTTGTCTAAAAAGTTTAGAGCTTGGTTCGCAATATGTTCGGAGATATGATCTGTGGAAGTTAGGTCTTTTTTTTAGGCTCCTAAATAGGTCATCGTGGAATTTGCGCTATAAATTTTTTTCTACGAAGGTTCAGAAGCTAAAATTCGTATGGTATGAAGCTAAAAGCCTGAGGAAATTCTTCAAAAAATTTGAGAACTTAGTTCGCAATATTTTTGGAGATATCATCTGTGGAAGTTAGGTCTTTTTTCAGGCTCCTAAACAGGTCATTGTGGCATTTTCGCTATACCTTTTTTTCTACGAAGGTTCAGAATCTGAAATTCATATGGTGCGAAGCTAAAATCCTGAGGAATATTTTCTAAAACTTTCAGAGCTTGCTTCAAAATATTTTCGGAGATATGATCTGTAGAAGTTAGGTCTTTTTTCAAGTTCCTAAACGGGTCATCGTGGATTTGCGCTATAACGTTTTTTCTACGAAGGTTCAGAATCTGAAATTCATGTGGTGTGATGATGAAATCCTGAGGAAAGTCTTCAAAAAATTTCAGATCTTGGTTCACAATATTTTTGGAGATATGATCTGTGGAAGGTAGTGCTTTTTCAAGCTCCTGAATTTCATCTCAAAGAGGTGATCGTGGGAAAAGTCCAATAACTCTCTCTCTGGGCATCGGATTGGAGTACCGTAAAAAGTGGTCACAAGAACACAGCCTGTAGTTTCTTGGCTATCAATTTCAGAGACAAAAGATGAAACAATGACACGTGGCAAGTCATACAAGTTCGCTCTACTGAACCAGTCGAAAATTAGGTCATTGTGGGAGATTGGACAAAACTTTGTCTTGGAGAATCCAAATCAGGTCAGACGTGTGAAATTCGAAAGAGAATTCATAGGGCTACTTCAGTACTAGATTTAAAATATTTAAGGGCCGCAATCACATAGATAATCCAATTTCAATATCGAGCTCCTCAAAAGCAAAAAAAGGTGTGTATTATTTTTTTTTCCGAATTGCATAAGTCTTGTTTGAAGAATCAAGTTGAATTGATTCCAAGGGCATATTGAAGAATTTTTGTCAGTAATGGGTTCTATTATGCCTCCAAAAAATAATTCCATACCCATTAAGCCCTCAAAAATCTATACTATGATGCATGAGGAGGAAGAATTGCAATATGAGATATCAAAATTACAGTACCAAGTGCAACAAATTTCGATCTTACGAAGAGCAACCGAAGATGACATAGATGGTTTAAAAGTAGAAATGGAGGCTAAGTTGTATGGTTTGAAGGATCAAATAATAGCAAATATGGATGATAAATTAGTGGAAGATCACATCGAGCATCAACAACAAGTTCTCCAACTCTCAAAGGATAACCCAACTTTGGTGCAAAACCTAATGAAACAACATGAAGATCAACATCACATTGCAAGAAGTTATGAAGCAATCATAGAAACAAGAATGTGACAAGTACGATCAATTTCAGAGTATCTCAGCAAGTGGAAGAACTTTCTTGTAGAATATTTCACATGGGAGGATGAGAATTTTATACAGAAGCATCTAGAGCTACTCAAGTGTTGAGGACAACACTTTTTTGAAGGAGAGGGGCATGTTAGGTCCCTATATTACTAGTATAGTCCCTTATTGTTGTTAGTGTAACCCCCTTATTGTTATTATTGTACCCTTGTAACCCCCATTTTATTATTATTTTGCCCTTAAATTATTATTGTTAGGTCGGCTAGGATTACATTGTGGCCCACTAGGATTACATTATGGCCCCATGGACTCCTATATATAGAAAGGAGGTTTTGTAAACTGGATCATCCAAGAATTGTTCATTTATGTAATGTATTGGAGGTTTCCCCCTTGAAGTGGCTCATTTATAAGGCGTTTATATATCTCTTTTCTTCTCTTTTTGGAGTTGGTTACACAACATAATGCATGCTGCAAGAGGGGTACTAGCTTCATGTTGGAAATCTGCGTGAAAAATAACTACACATTGGAGTTCGGAGGTGGTGAAAGGATAAGGCGAGGGAATATGAGGGAGCCCGACATTCAAATCATCACTCTGGTTTAGTGTTGTTCCTAGCAGTGGCTTTTAGAGAGGAAGCGTAAATGTCGCAGGAAGGTTTACAGAGGGAGTGGCTTGTGTGTGCTTGTAGTGGGAGTTTATTTGTGTGGTGTGTTCAACCAGTCCCTGCTGCTGAGTTTCTTAGCCATTATCTGTGTCTGGGTTGAGGATAGGAAGTTGAAGGTAAGTGAGCTCACTCATTTCCATTTTTCTTGGATTTCGGCGAGCATATTTTTTTGTGCTAAAAGAGGAATCTATAATTTCCATTCGGGGAAACCTCGAGGGTGGTGGTGGAAAACTAGTTTCTTTTCCCAATTTCGTGCCCTCTGGTGTGGGTGTGACTATGTGTGGTGGATTGGTGTATGGTCTTTGTGTGGAGAATTTAGAAGTTGGTCATTATCTTGGGGTAATTTATGCTCAGGCGTCGGTTATTTAGTCATTATTTGTTGTTCAATTTCCTGTGTTGGTTTCGTGGGTGATGGTATTTGGTTTTCCTGGTGGTGGAATTATTTACATAGTAGTGGGAGTGGATTTGTGCTTCCCTGCAGTGGTGGGCGAAGAAATTTGGCTCCTTTTCTAGTGGTTTTTGTTTTCTATGGTGGGGGGTCTCGTCTCTAGACTCGGCACACGACGATTTTCCTCGAACTTGGAAAATTATGAAGCCTCAGGTGTGGTGTGGGCGTTCTCCCTCCCATGTGGTCCATGGCCCTATGGGGGTGATAGACTCAGAAATATTCATGGCGGCTCCATGCCCGGGTGGCAAGATTGCAGGGCATGCGTGACTCACTAGTGTGGGTGTGCATGGGTGTCGTGGAGGTGGTAAGAAGGGGGATAGCAGGGGTGGGTGTTCGAGGGTTCAAAAGCAGATTCGTAGGGGCCAAGGATACTATGGCAGTAAGTGGAATCATGGGTCTGATTGATCTGAGGTAAATGAGGATCAAATTATCCAAAATTTCTTCCTAGAGAACTGTCGTGCACTTACGTGAAATGGAACAGACTATAAGGAAAATTCAATAGAACATTAAAGTAGCTCAAGGCCGCAACAAGATTTATGCAGATAAAAAAAGAATACACAAAGAATTCAAGGTTGGGGATCATGTGTACTTGAGGATCAAACCTCACAAGATTACCCTGCACACTGACAATTGTGTTAAGATAGAACCATGATACTGCAGGCCCTTTGTGGTTTTAAAATGAGTGGGCACGATAGCTTATAAATTGGCTCTACCTAGTCATGTTAGAGTTCCAAATGTTTTTCATGTGTCATTATTGAAGAAATATGTTCATGATCCTTCCCACGTGGTTGACTAGACTTTGATGCAGGTGGATACAGAAGGGGAATTTCTTCCAGAACCACTTCATATATTGGAACAGGAAGAAACCATGCTCCGGAATAGAATAGTAGCTCGGGTGAAAGTGAAATGTAAGAAATTTACACCTGAAGAAGCTACATGGGAGCGGGAAGAAAGTATGAAAAAATCATTTCCAACAATGTTCAAAGAATAACAAGAGTTATCTGCTAACAACGAGGACGATGTTTTTGTTTTAGTGGGGGACTATGTAATACCTCTAATTTATATATTTTATGTTTATGTAAATAATACCAAGGTCTAGGTGGACCTATGGAACAATTATGCTATTAGCAGGAATATTTAAATTTATAATTATTTATCAAAATTATTTCAAGTTTGTAAAAACAAGAGTAATTGAGATCTGTAAATTCTTATCCATGAGGATAGGATAGAATTTCATACTTTCCCAAAATTATCCAAAAAAATCCTTTGGAGAAAAACAAAAAGTTTTAAATTATATGGGAGAAAAATACCTAAGAAAATCCCTAATAAAGAGGAAAGTTACTGGGAAGAGGTAAGAAAAACTACGCACAGGAAAAGCCAGTTTTAAAGAAAAATTTTGTGGGAAAAAACAAAAGTAAATCCTAGGCTATGGGAAACATCAACCCATAATAATGGGACACCATTATGGAAACTTGTTGATGGGAAGTGGGCTTAAAAGTGGCACCATAAGTGTGAAAATAGGTTGTCAACACTGTGGAATATTAATCTCTTCTCGGGGGAGAGCTTTGAGGGGAAGCTCGTGGTTGGGAGGAAAATTCGTCTTTACAAATTAGCATGCTGCACATTGAGATTTTATATTTAATTTCTTATGTTTTAGTAATGAGATAGAACAACATATTCTCTAATTCATTAGAAAAAATCATACCTTATAAATAAGGGATCTATGTTATGTTAAACTATGTTGGAAGCATGGTACACACTAGTCGCATATGCCATGTTAATGTTACATATAGTATCAATATTATGTGCTAAAGTCCTTGTATAGACTAGTGGCATGTACTTGGTTAATAATATATATAGCATTAGTAATGTGTATTGTATAGTATAAATTCTATGTATTGTACAGTTTCAAATATAGGTGTTGTAAATTCTTGGTACTGTAGTAAATACAGTGTTGATACTGTGTTTCGTACAAAAACTAAGTTAGTGTAAGGGGATACAATTACAGTATGTGTAATTATAAACCCAAATGGTTATGGTCAGTATGTAATTATTGTGTACTTATTCATACATGTGTCGAAGTAAATTAAATAATAAAACATGAGTCTAATGATAGAATGAGAGACAAAAAATGGAAATTACAAATACATTTATGTATAAATTATAGATACATGAAACAATTACTAGAAAACTAACCAAGTAAACCATTATTAAAAATAAGAGAAATATATATATATATATATATATATATATATATATATATATATATATATATATGTAACATACGAAAGGACTCAAAACTAAGGAATTCATTATAAAATCTGAAAGTCAGATACAATTACATATATATCCATCATGAAAATGATGAGGAAAATGTAACCCAAAATTTCAATTATAAAATATATAAATTGTCTGGTACAATAATCCTTGAACATCCTTGAGGATTTCACTGTTATATGTATATGAATAAGTGAAAAATAAGAAACTTTGCATGAATTCAATTGTAATATTCCAAAATTTCCATCAGCTAATTGGAATATTAGAGTTCTTACTTTTCTTATTTAGTTAAGTAAATAAAAGGGTGGAGGGACTCATAAACCTAGTAGATGATTATAATCCACTTCTATAGTGTGAATGTGGGTTAATTGAGTAGTGGAGTAGAATTATGGAGTAGTGGAGAAACATAATAGTGAAGAAAGAGTAGAGCTCATAGAGCATTAATGAGGAAGATGATGGAGATAGTGGAGAAGCAATTGCAGAGATGATGGAGGAAGTGGTGCAATAAATGCACACATTATGGAGGAAGTGGACAACGACTACAGTAGTGATGGAGATCATCAAGGAAAACATAGTGTTTATGGAGGCTAGTGGCAACATGTGCAGTGTAGTTATGAGGTGGGCCAAGGCTAGGGAAGGGTCAAAACTATAAAATTAAGATGGCAGCAACAAAGGAGGGGATTATGGATTCTTATTTTTGAGTGCCATAAGACATTTATTTGCATGCTTCAACTGTTTAGCTAAATTTGTTGTGATGTTTAGCACCGGGTGTTTCCAAGCGGGAATCCTACCCTTACCCATGAGGGGCTTCGAGTGCTTACTCTGGGAAGGTTTTCTTGGGAGCCATTCATCATCTGGAAATAGTGCCACATTTGACCCCTCTATTCAACACTTACATCTACAGTAATTATGCATTCCTACCTTAGGGTTTGAGAGGAGGAAGGTATTTATCAGTATTTCAGCTGGGAAACCTATGGAGGGGTCAGCCCTTCACTTGTGCATCCATTGCAGTCTTCTGAGAGAAGCATTACTACATCCAGCATCAAGCCATCATTCAAATCCTCTATTCAACATCAGTTCCTGCAGGAATTACACATTCCAGTAGTTCAATTTCAGAGGAGGAAGGAAGTTCCAAGTATCTTAGCTTGGAATCTTATGAGGGATCATCCCCTCACTTTGGTGAGATTATTTCCATCAGTTGTGAGATATATTTCATCATCTAGCAACAATATACAACATCATTCCTCTTTACATCGCAGTCACCTCCAGCGGTTGTGCAGTTTAGCAGCTGCACTCGAGAGGAGGAGTTAGAACTCAAGCTTCTAGCTTGGGAATCAGGAGAAAGGGACAACCCATCATGCATTGATATGATTTGGTGGTATTGCAACTATTTTATCTTTTAGTTCATGACGTAATCTTTATACCCAATAGTTATGCATTGCAAGCCCTAGGAGGGTGATTTTCTGAGCTAAGCCAATCCGGAAATCATTTCTCAGTTATTCTATGTTTTCACAATAGTGTCCAGATTCCAAATCCCCACACTTTCTGAGCTCTGGAACAACCTTATCTACACACCCCTTTTTATCCAGCAGTTACATTTCCAGCATTTCCAGCAGGGATAACATAATAGGGTCTCCAGTAGAGCATCAGTTATGCAGTGTTCTCAGTGAGAGGACTTGAGGGTCACTCTATCCATTTCTATCGGCTTGATTGTTACTATTTTTGAGAAGTTTTATATTTGTATTCCACCTCCTAATTAATAAAATGGCTCAACTATTTCTAGTTTCATTCATGGTGTTTTTATGCTCTGACATTGTTGTTTTTATTTTCTTGTATTAATATATTTTCCTATTTTGGGATATTACAGTGGTATCAGAGCATGATCTTTGGCTTATCTTATGGGCACTACATTTCATGACATCAAAAGAAGAAGAAGAAAAAGAAGAAGTCTACAATGGAGGAGAGATTGAGTTTTTCCACACTTCTCTTCAGATTTGTGTAGGATCTCACCATGGAGATTAAAGAAATGAGAATGGAAAGGAAAAGGGAAACCCCAAAAGGGTTTCAGAATGGGGAAGGTATGAGAACTTCCTATTAACAACATAAGAAACCGGCGGTGCAGGAAGCAACACCCTACTATGTCCAATTTCCTCGCAAAAGGAAATGAATGACATGGATATGGAGGATATTTGGAGCATGAGACTATGTGTGATTATCTTGCAGAGTACAGATCTCAATCTAGAGCATTCAAAGAGCATCTTAATTTCCAACATTTTTTCCATATTAAAGAGAATCGGAGACCTTGCAGCAGCAATAGAAGAAGAGGGCACATACATAATAAATTCTTCCTGCCTACATTTTATGGGTCATCCACAAGCATGGAAAAAACTTGGATGAAGAAGTTATATGATTTATTCTAGCTACACCCAATAGTGGAAGAGGAGGCGATTGAGATTGCAGCACTAAACCTTGAGGGTGAAGAAAATGATTGGTGGTTCAGAAATATGGATCATACAAGAGTGACTGCATTTGCAGACTTCACTCAAAGGTTGGTAGAGAGGTTTGACAAAATAAAACCATAATAAATTCCCATGGAGACATTTTCAGACATTGATGAGGAAGATATGAGGAGCAAAGGGAAGATGTCAGCATTGTTACTTCGGGAGAAGAGCAACTACCACCACCACCAGCAGCTGAAGTAGAAGTAATTGCATCAGTGGGAGGAGCACTTTAATCTTTGCAATATGGTCCTGAGAATTTGACATTGAGAGTCCCAGGCATGATTCAGGAGGTGCATGAGGAAGAGGAAGCAGATACCAGCGCTGGTGTAGCAGTAGAGGAGAATCCATCACCATCACCAGTAGTTGGAGAAGAAATTGTACCGGTTGGAGGAACTCTTGTAGCTTTGCAAGATGTTCCCAAGTATCAGTTGATCCAAGGTATGTAAAAATTTCCACCCGATATTATTTCAGCACCTGAGATTGAGATTTTTGGGGTCATGCCATCAGGGAAATTGCGTGACCAAGGGTTAGAGAACCTTACTCTTTTGGAGCAGCAGACTATCACTGCATAGAGGACCATTGACTTGTTCAAGGAGGGGATGTATATCTATCAGAGTTTTACATTGTTGAGCTATAAACAACACTTTGTGTTGGAGTGTGGAGTTTCAGAGGATGGGATTAGCATAGTCCTAATGCATGGAAGCTATACAATAAATTTCAAGAACCAGAGGATACTGTCACATGAGTTATCGTATTCTATTTACGAGAAAGAGATATTGGCCATTATGCATGCATTGGTCAAATACTAGCAGTTTTTTATTCGCATTATATTTTAGGTGAAGACCATCCACCATAGTCTCTGACATCGTTTTGAAAGGGAATAGAAGTTGCAGTAGAGGAAAAAATGGTGGATCGGTGCAATGCAGGACCATGAGTTCAACATTGCGTATGGAGAGGGCCATGTGGTAGCAGCTTCACTATCATGGAGATCATTCACATTGTCATTGAGGAGCAGTGATGATTTGGGGGCCCAATTATTCTTTGAGCATTCCGAAGATCGCTTGAATTATGAAGAATTGGATGGGTAGATGGTAGATGGTAGACATCATTTGATGGGTAACATATTCCATTATCACGATACAAACTTCTTGATGAGCATCTCACATCTCAAAAAGAAGTTTCTGCATACAGCATATTTAGAACCTCATAGGTTCTACCTGGCCATCGATGAAAGGTTCTCATGGAGAGACCTCAAGGAGGATGAAATTTAAGATAACATGGAGTGGAAATATTGTCATTAGATTATGGAGGATGGTATTGTTGACATTGATCCACTGTGAAGGTATGCACACTGATTTGAAATTTTCACACGGTGCATCTCTTCACCCATGACCGGATTATCTTTTCAAGATGTCTCTAGACTTCATGGTCTTCCCAAGGCCATAGATAGTGATGGGAAAAGTTATTGTATGAGAATTTTTTTGTGGGAGATTCTCCATTGGGTGGATACCAAGCTGGTGTATGATATGAGTCATTTCCCACAATTGGATGGATGGATGAAGATGATGAGAAAGTAGTTGAAAAGCTACTTGCAGATGTATAACACTGGGCAATAGGAAGTATGGTTACACTGGATTCTCTTGGGTGAGTATGGTTACCACCCGACATTTCAAATTTGTATGATCCATGCATTGCATAATACTGGTGTGATGCAGCAGCAGGAGGCATGAATGCACTAGTTACTTTTGAGAGAGTTTGGCCATCACATGACATATCACATGTCAATGTGTGTATTATTGTTTGGGAATTTTCATGACACTCATATGATGTGGTAGCAAGAGTCATTTTTACTTTGGTTACTCATGGGATAATATGGATTGACATTCTCCCATACCTTGCATGACGATGATGTTGGATGGAAACATGATGCCTTGCTGCATTGGCTTTTGTTAGGAGAGTATGACTACCTTACTTGGTATGATGATGAGGTGGAATGGTAGCAAGAGGCATTGTTACGGTGGCTACTATTGGGGGATTATGGTTCAAGATTTCACATGTCAACCCATATGTCTCTATTTCCTACTTTTCACAGTGCTGAGATGATGCTTAAAGAAAGTAAGGTCAACAGAGCTAAGGATTGGAGCATGGAGAGACACAATGTACTTTGTGTAACATGGCTTCGAGAGATAGTTTATGAGTTGGGACTTTCCACTTGGGGAAGGAACCACTACACTTCATATATCTCAGTCAGAGATGAGGCTCTTGGACAGAAAATGGTTGCCACTTGGGGACTCATTGATGAGGAGAGGCATCTAGCTACATAGTTGTAGGCCATTCTAGGCATTCTAGAGAGGAAGCTATGGAGATGGGCATTCATAACACATTGCAGCAGATGGGGAAACCTTCCATATGAGGATTCCACTTGGGAGGGAGATGGATTTCTGTAGCATCTAATTTTGCAGTTGCTTGAGGACAAGCAACATTTTGGCGAGGAGGACTGTAATATTCCAAATTTTCCATCAGCTAATTGGAATATTAGAGTTCTTACTCTTCTTATTTAGTTAAGTAAATAAAATAGTGGAGGGAACCATAAACCCAGTAGATGAATAAAATCCACCTCTATAGAGTGAATGTGGGTTAATTGAATAGTGGAGTAGCATTATGGAGTAGTGGAGAAGCATAATAATGAAGAAAGTGTGGAGGTCATAGAGAATTAATGAGGAAGATGATGGAGATATTGGAGGAATAAATGCAATATGATGGAGATAATGGAGAAGCAATTGCAGAGATGATGAAGGAAGTGGTGCATTAAATGTAGACATGATGGAGGAAGTTGAGAGTAACTACATCAATGATGGAGATCATGGAGGACAACACAGTCTTTATGGAGGCTAGTGGCGACATGTGCAACATAGTTATGAAGTGGGAAAGGCTAGGGAAGGCTCAAAACCATAAAAGGAAGATGAGGGCAGCAAAGGAGGGGAGTCTTGATTTTTATTGTTGAGTGTTGTAAGACATTTCTTTGCACGCTTCAACTATTTATCTAAGTCTATTATTCTATTTAGCACCGACTGTTCTCAAGTGGGAATCCCATGCTTAACCATGGGGGACTTCGAATGCCTACTCTGGGAAGGTTTTATTGGGCACCATTCATCATCTGGAAACAGTTCCACATTAAGCCCCTCTCTTCAGCACTTTTAGCTACAAGAATTACACATTACTTCCTTAGGGTTTGAGAGGAGGAAGGTAGTTCTTAATATTTCAGCTACGAAACCTATGGAGGGATCAACCCTTCACCTTATGCATCCATTAAAGTCTTCTGGGAGTAGCATTGTTACATCCGGCATAAAGCGCTCATCCTACTCCTCTATGCAGCAAATTTTCCTGCATGAACTACGCATTCTAGCAGTGTAGTTTTAGAGGAGGAAGGAAGTTCCAAGTATCTCAGCTTGGAATCTTGTGAGGGATCATCCCCTCAATTTGGTGACATAATTTCCATCAGTTGTGAGTAGTATTACATCATCTAGTAGTAGGCTATAGCATCATCCCTCTTGATAGCACAATAAATTCTAGAAGTTGTGCAGTTCAGTAGCTTCTCTCGAAAGGAGGAGCTACAACTCAAGCTTCCAGCTTTGGAGTCTAGAGAAGGGGCCAGCCCCTCATGCATTGAGCTGATTGTGTGTTATTGCAACTATTTTATCTTTCATTTCATGCCATAGATCTTCATACCGAGTAGTTATGCATTGCAAGCCCTAGGAGGGTGATTTTCTGAGGTGAGCTAATCCATAAATCCTTTCTCTATTATTCTGGGTTTTCATCATAGAGTCCAGATTCCAAATCTTGACACTTTCTAAGATCCAAAACCAGCTTATCTATGCACCACTTTTCAGTGAGTAGTTACATTTCTAGCATTTCTAGTAGGGGCAGCGCATTAGGGTCTCCAGCAGAGCAGCAGTTACACAATGTTCTTAGTGAGAGGACTTGAGGGTCACTCTAGCCATTTCTCTCAGCTTGAGTGTTACTATTTTTTAGCACTGTTGTAATTTTATTCCACCTATCGATTAATAAAATGGCTCAGTTATTTATGGTTTTATTCATGTCATTTTCATGTTCCGGAATTATTGTTTTTATTTGCTTGTATTACTGTCTTTTTGTATTTTGGGATATTACATAAATTAACTGCCAAAGGAAAATAATGGCATTGACATATAAAATCTAATAACACATGTCTAAGCTATGTTCCAGAAGGAGAGCCATGGTGGAACAACAGGCTACTGACCTGAGAAAGAATATAGATGGTAAGTGTGGGAAGCGAGGAAAACTTTAGTGTCACGCAAACCAACAAAAAACATAGACAAAATACCTGAAAAAGAATAGGAATTTGATAGTTAAAGAGACTCAAATAGACTAATGAATAAAAATAATTATTGTGTAGAGTAAAGAAAGATTTCTTACCTCAACATGATGTCACACCATTTATTACTACATCGTGCATACAAATTATAGAATGTTGTAAGAGAGGTTGTCTTTCAGCATGTATAGAAGAAAATAATAAATAAGGAAACTAACAATAACATAACTTATTGAAACTAACTTCAATCTGATAGGATGTCATCTCCTTCGACAAAATTTTGGATCTGCACCAAGGATTAATCCTGGGTGGCAACAACCCACATTAAACTCATAATATAAAAAAAAATTAAATACATAACAGTAACCAAATGAGAAATAGAACTAGGAAGAAAAGGGGTTGTGCCAAGCCTCAATGTGAGTTCAAATCCACGTTAAGAGACTGCGAAAACCTTAAGGGGTAGAAACCACACAAAGGTTATACATCCTTCTTGATCAATGGGGACAAAAAGAATAACCCAGAATTTCTTACGCAACTGCTATACAAAGTACAAGGATAAAAAACCCCATTTTTCCATATAAATCTATGAATAAGTATAAAAAAATACTCAAAAGTAAATGAAACCATGGGTGATGCCTTATCCCAGAATGGTATGAATAATACAACAGTGAACTACAACCTTAATGATTATAACTTTATGCAATCAAATGTGTGAAGTAAGAGGTAAATATATAACCCAAAAAATTATATGAGTAAAAACATACAATTGTTGCAGTTATATAAAAAATGAATTTTCAAAATGAAAACCCCTAATTAAATTGAAATAGAGGATAATCCTTACGCTATCCTACAAATACCATTAAAAATAATTAAAATCAACACCTACAGAATGAGGGGTTTACCCTACGCTATGGTTACCATACTATCATAATAGGAAATGGAAATTAACAGTGGATGGGTAGGACGGATAAATACAAAACACATTTACATGTCAATTGCAATTATAATTAAACCCAACTACATGTATTCTGAACTTATGAATATTTGAAATAGAACCGTAATAATTCTAAGATCTCTGCCAAATACACATAAGTCATATGAGTACAGCAGAGAAATATTAATCATGTCATGAGGAGTTAATTCTATTTACGATTTGTACAAAAAAAAATAGAATAATGTAAAACCCAGATCTATACAAAACAAAGAATCACAATTCTTTGAGGAACATAACCAATTGAATAAACCAACAAGAAAATGTTTACACAATGTAAACAAAGAACTGAAGGGGACAGAGGTAAGCTGACCCAACATATGGTAACCACGACAGAATGGTATAAGTATATCGAGAAAATTTAAATGCCACACATGAACTATAACCAAAAATACCAATTCTAGCTCACCATTTATAAGTTGGGTTATGCATGAGACAATACATAAATCTGAAAGGGCTCAGAGGATTTAAATACTTCTACCAACAAAACAAGAGACTGGTTATAGAATGGTATTCGAAATCGAACATAGCATTTACCAATTTGGATGCGTAATTAAAAACCCAGATATTCTGGGTATGACAGGCATAGAAAAAAAACCATAACTAAAATACTAGATAATATATATTACTAAACTCAAAAATTTAAGAGTGAACCAGAGGGTAAATGTTTAGCCCATAAGGCAAAATGAAGAATCCTTACCTCTTATATGATGAACATGGCCGGAGGGCTGCGAGTTTGAACTCAATGTGTGCCATCAAAATGTTGTGAGGGAGGAAAGAGGTATTTACCCAAATTCCTATGCGCTGGAGGCATAAGGCTCCTCCATGGTAACACAAAACAAGCCATAATCAGTTGGGTATTCTAAAAAAAATGGAAACAATTAACTAAAATAGAGGTAAAGCTTTAATAGAGTTTACCTAAGAGTATGATGAATTATGAACTGAAATACTATGGGGTTTCCCTACAAAACAAACCAATGGACATTAGAAACCAATAGGACTAAGAAATCATGATAGAGAATAATAAAACCTAGTGAAATCGTTTCCTGTAAGGGCATGGCAACAAAATTCTCTATGCACCATCAATTTTGGTCCACAACTAGCATATTAATAGTGGAGGGTTGAATAAAAAGAGGCATAAAACCACAGGGTCTTTGAAAAAATGAATTGCAGGGCGAGATATAGAGGCATAGGTCCTACAAGCCAAAAGACCGCAAAGCATGCTAAGAAAATGTAGAAATGAGGCAGAGTCAGGTAAGTTAAGCCTTCAGGTTTTTCCCAAAGAATCAGAGTTGTAGATATAACCTCATGTTCTCTCCATCGTCCATTTATGACCTCAAAAATGGTGAAGGTCATGTGAGGGCACATGATCTTTGCCACTTCGAGACGACAGAGAGGGAAAAGTCATTAGGTGGGGTTAACATGTTAAATTTTAAATGGAACTATGGGATGAGGGTTAAAACCTTTGTACTAACCTCATAAGGAACCATGCATATATTTAATATGTGTGTTAAAGCCATCATAGGTCTTATCTATCTTAATATAGGAATTGGGGTATTGAAAGGTTATTACAATGAGACCATAGTTAATGAAATTAATAAAGTTTAGGTGAATTCATAATGAAATATTAGGTATAGAGCATGTGTTAGGAACTCAAAAGGAAAAGGTATGTGTAGTATAAAAAGGTAAGTAGAGGTAAGTAAAAGTTAGAGTTTAGGTTATTATATATAAAGGATATGTTAGTAATGTTAACCTATGACAAGGTAATGTAAAAAAATAAATGGCTAGGACTCTTCAACTAATAAGTATCCAACCCATTGAGACAATGTAATTAACAGTCTTAGTTAGAGATGAGGGTCGAATTAGAGGACCATTGTAACCATAGTAGAGATGTTTTTTAATTAATATGATAAAATAGGGATGATGACCATTAAACAAGGTAAGTACATGATAAAACAAAATGGAGACATGACAGTAAAAGAAACCCTAGAAGACAATAAAATAAACCCTAGAAGACATCCAGATTCAAGGCTATCAACAATAGGACCTCTAGTATATTATCACGTGCAGCTTCAGTAGCAGCTTCAGAACCATCAAAGGCAGCTTCAACATTCATATCAACAGCCTCAATATTACCTACAAATACACATCAATGGTAAGGCTTAGATATGCAATCATGTAAACATTTCTTTGAATCTATTTTAGCTTAAGGAAACATTAAAAGTGTGAGAAGGAAAGATTTTTTATAGCCAAAATCAGTAGCAGATCATCCTCGGCCTTATCTAGCAATCAACTTCACTTTTCCACCAAGACACACACACATGTAGGAGAGGAACAAGACCAACGTAAAGAGGACTTGAGAAATTGGGTAGTAAGCAGTTAGTTGTGATGGAAGACAAGGAATTCCAAGGGGTACATGAGGGCGAACTTAGTTAAAAGAAAAATAACTTTGAGTTTATTTTGCATGCAATGAAAAAAAAAAAAAATCAAAAATCAAAAGAAAAGAGATTTTTTTTTATAAAAGGTGGACCCACCACCTCTTCGCATGCGAAATAGATACAGGTGAAATAGGGCTGCTATATGCACAAAATTTGCTACAGGAAAGACACATTTGCTACAGAAAGTTAACAAGGACAAATGTTTTGATCAAAGGTGGCTTTCCCCCTCTCTTCTGTCTCTCCTCTACTTACACACTCCATGGAAAACTCCAAAATTCACCCATTCACTCATTTCAAATTCTAAGTAGGTATAAAACTCTATTTTTACTCCTGATTGTAATTTCTATAGGAAAGTCCTAGCAGCTACAGGATTCCTTTAGCACTTCAAGAAACCCTTGTAAATGCTACAGGAAACCTATTTTCAAGGAAAGTGGCTATCTAAAATGTTTCTAAACTTCAAAAATAGCATGATAATTTTTTTTTGTTATACCTACAACTCCTAACTATCACTTCACTCCATGCATAAGGATTCACTCCTTAAACCCTATGTTGCACCACTAGAAATTAGATCACCTATACCTTGGCATGAGACCTCTCTCCTTAGCTCTCCATCACTCCAATCATTCCATCACTCCATCCCTAACCTCCATAAACCATTTCCCTTCATCTCTAAGAAATATAGAGCCCCAAGAAGCCTAGAGAAGACTGCTACAGGAAGTTGAAAAGTTTCCTGTAAAAATTCTATATATGGCACACCAAGGTCAAAATATGAGGATAATTTGATGAATATGGATTCAAAGGACCAAAAAAAGACTCCATGAGGATGAACACACAAATAAAGGCACCATAGGACCTCCATGAAGCACCTATAAGAAGAAAAAGAAAAAAGAAAAAGGTGAAGTAGCTCACTCAGAAACAAGTTGCTAACTCAAAAAAAATCACTTCATAGAAAGAAGCACCCTGAACCTACATTAGATGTTTAATGGGAGACTGAGATAGGGGAAGAAATTAAAATGGAAGAGTAGCAAGGATATCAACAGGAGGAGCAGAAAATCGTCACATAAACATAGAATGAAATAGACCAACATACATGAAGAACCACAAGGCAAGGAGGATGAATAGGTTGTTCAGAGGATGAGCAATAGTTTTAGTAAAGGGGTATGATGGGCCTCTAAATTAGACATAAACTAGGGTCCATCTAACATTTATTAGGCACACAAAATATATAATAAATCTATCATTCTACACTTAATACTATTTTTTAAGATTTAATATGTACTTAGGAAGGTGTAGAGATAATTACATATTTGTGCCTAACATTATTTAATTTTGAAGGATATTATGAGAATATTGGGCAGATTATGGAGATTTGGAGAGGGAGATAATTTAGATACTTTATCTGTACTACTGGAGGATCAATATTAGAGAATAAATGAAAAAAATATCATGAAATTATTGAGAAATTATGGATATATTTTGGAACTCTGATGATTGAGAAAATCTAGGAATGTGTTCCCTATCATTTACTGCAAACTCCAAGTGGTGGAACCAGATCTACTATTTTAGGGATTTGGAGGGGCAAGATTTATCCTTTCAAGGAGAATTATTCCTCGTCATTTTTTATAAGTACCAATTCGAATTGGCCTCTAGGGGCATTTATTGTTTACTCTTATTGTGGAGAATTTTTTTTTCTAGAAGCTCCACTTTCTTTTCTTGCGGGGATGTACTTGGACTGATTCAATAATGAATATTGGCGCTATTTTAAGCTTTTATGGCTAGGTTTCCTCCATAGGACTCTTAGTCCTCCTTCGTTTTGGCCATCCCAAGAGCCTCACAAGCCTCTTGCACAATTTCTTTATGTTATTTTCACTTCTTATTCACATACATCTCTTATTTGTCTTTTGCATATTTCTGTATTTAGTATTGTTTCTTTTCTTGTTGTAGGATTGAGTTAAATGATTCAAGTGAGTACTTTTGCAGGTTTTTTACAGGTTAAAAATAAATTTTCATCCTTATAATAACTTTGGAAGGTCATCTTAATCATTAAGCTACTTGGATTTGGTTACTAGTTCACGAATATAAGATTGTTGGAAATACGTTGTAGCGAAATAGTAGTAAATTTAAGCTATTTTTTAGAAGGGGTTAATGAGATCCATTTGGCTTTATTCCATCTGTATTAGTTCATAATAATGTTAAATTTAATAAAAACAATTACCACATTTCATTTTCACTTGATAAGATTAGTCATTTGACAGATTAACTAGCTTGCTAGTTCTTGAATTTCCATATTTTAGAGTAGTAAACTTCTGAAAAAGAGTATTTTGGAGTGATTCCACATGGAATTGAGACCTAAGACATTATAATTAATAACAAAAATTTTCCCCTCCCATTTTAATTTAATTTACTTAGTCACTCGGTGAGTTATTTCCAAAATAGACTTTCCTATAGCAAAAAAAGAGTTTCTTCTAGCACTATTGTAGCATGTGTAAACTCGGCCATATTTTTTCCCAAAGGTTGGTTTTTTTCTCTTAGTATTGAATCATGACCCCTAGGATATAAATACATGATTTATGAAGAATAAAAACCTCTTAGGACATTCAATTTCGTAGATTAGATTAGGCATTTTTATTTGAATTCATGCTCTTAGGATTTCAATTAACAATTGTTGTTCTTTCCTAGGATTAATTCATTTTCAAAGAACCAATTCCATTTATGAAATTAGTTTAGGCTTTGCTTTCATGCCATTCACTACATTAAATCAAATCAACCATAGAAAGGAACATTGTATGCTACACACATTGTGTTGATACATCTTAATTTTGTACGAACCCCAGGTTGACAATTAAAGTTTGTATGCTTGGGAGTTGCAACATTCTTGTTGCAATAATCAGGCCCATTAGTGGGACTAAACGTTAGGATAATATTCCTTAGGTAGTTATGTAAACCCCATATATAATTAAGAAACATGTCTTGTGATTTCAAATCAACACCTAAAATAAGAGACCTTCTTCGAAATTCTTGGGTGTAATCTTGCACATTTTGACCTTTAAGTTGTCTAAAGTTCTACGAATTTGTGATGAATTTTTGCATATATTCTAGAGAGTAAAATTGTATTTTAATTTCATAAATGAAATGAGACCAATATATTGAGATCTTACCATGTTTTTTTATCTCATCTTGTGCCTTTTCCTCCCACCATATTCGTGTTCCACCCTCGAGTCTCAAGGAACCTAGTTGAATATTTGTATCATCATCTTGAAGGTTTTGAATCTTGTAGTAGACCTCCAACTGAAAAACCTGATTTTCAAGATTCTTTGGATTAACTTTAGCATTATACATAGGAAAATCAAATTTAATATCAAGTTTTAACAGGCGTGTTTTACCAATTTCTTTCGAGGTATGTTGATGAGTACGAGTAAGGGTTGTAGTAGTGTAATAGGATGAAGATGAAGATGAAGATGTAAATGAATATGATGGTTGAATAGATGGTGGCTTATCACCATTTCCAGTTCCTCCTCCTCCCATAGAACCCTCTCCTCTTGGAGGCATGGAGATTTCACCCTCAAAACTTGTATTCCTCTCTTCATAGAGGAATTTGATCATCTCTATCATGTCAAAGAAAGGCTTCCTAAAAGCCTTCTCACCCTTTGTCATGTTATAATTTCCTCCTTCATGGGACAGGCTTACTAAAGCCTCAGGTACAATAGGAGGTGAATCTTGTGGTGGATATTGTGGCAGTTGTGGCATCCTTCTCCTTGCTCCAACTTGAGAACCTGCAACCACAAGTTTGACTTATCCCCTTTTGAGCTTCAACATTGTAAGCATTTAAACACTTGCAAAACAATCAAATCCTCCTTGCACAAGTAATCCTATTTCTATGATACCAACTTTATTTGAATTATTCATTTTGTTCTGCTAAATTCCACTTAAGAATATAAACAAAGTGCTTGAGGATTATAAGATAAATTGCAAGTTAAAACTGAGTTTTTATGTGTTTTTTGTAAATTTTTTGAGCAAATTAACATGAAAAAAACATTAAAAAAGAACATATAATAGACATGAACATCCCCAAAATAGTATCACAACAACACACGGTGGAGGATATCACCCTTCTTGGCCTACGTCTCCTTGGTCCAGTTTACAATGGCTTGGCCCTCTTCTATTATGCTCAAAAGTGTGATTAGATACATTTACAATGCACAACTAGCTCTGAAACCTACTCCTATGGCTCCAAAATGTCGAAAAATCCTAGTCTAGCGTCTTTTTGATTTGAAATTGGTCAAAACCTGGAGAATTTATGAGCCTCCCTAGTTTTCTTGCTAACCTCTCCACAATTTCCCCAAAATTTGGACCAGTCCTACAATGTTGCCCTTAATTCGACTAACTAGGTGATAATTTCCTGGAATTTTGGGCGAAATTTTTGGATAATATAAATGGCCAATGACGCCTTAAATGCGAAAAATAAGCATTGTAATATATTGATGCATTATATTTTTTTAATAAAAATTTCCACCGAGTGGTTATCTAACCGCCGGAAATTAGTGCTAAGTTGTTCACATGGGGCGCCTTAGTAGACACAGTTAACTCGGTAGTGACCTGATGAAGATTAACTATTTTCTCTCGGAAAAAGGTTTTTGTGGTGGTCACATGTCATAGTTTGGTTGGTGATTTGTGCACGCAGCTCCGCCGCACCCTCGGTCTCCAGTCAAGGTCGCATGGATACATATAACGTGGGGATTGGCCTCCTCCAACCCCAACCAACATAAATGAAAAATTCAAATGGAAGTTTTAAACGATAACAATAAGAACCAAATGGGTGGCTCAGTGGTATTTCTTGGTGTTGTTACAAAGGTCGCAGGTTTGACCGCTGCCCACTTCACTCAAACCTTGACCATAATTTTGGTGGTCTTCATCCTACCACGTGGCAGCCTTTGGCTAGGCCATGTGGCAGTGTGTGATTGGCCACCTATAAACCTATCATAACCCACAACATGAAATCAACGAAAACATGCCACTTGGCACAACATGATTCATCGAAGAAAAATCCTTTGACTAGTCAACTTTCCACATGGGCATCCTGAGTTAGCAGTACGTACTCTTCACTCGGCTGTCCTTGTTTTTTTTTCAAAAGTTTGATTGTTTGACAAAATGAATAGAACGTGTTTCTAGGAGCACGCGACATCGATTTTCTATGAAATGAGTTGTGTCGGATTCATAACGATGAGATCTACGCGGTCATTCAACTTCCACACCATTCCAACAACTTTCATTTTTGGGCATAATTTTCAGCACTTGATCAATGCTCTTGACCCAGGTGTTTGTTGGAATGAGTTAAGTTCCAAATGGAGGAGCCTTATGAAAATTACTCCACTCGAAATTTGTCTTAAGTAGGGATTTTATTATATTATTTTATATTACAAATATACAACTATATCTCTTTTTCTCCTTGTATCTCTATCCACCAAATCTTGGCACTAAGGATGTTATTTAGTATCGTAGGGTCCCTCAATCCAAGTCCCTTAGCTAATTTTAGTGTGTGGAATTTATCCCAGGTGATAAGGGACCGCGTTCTTTCTCACATTGTAACCCCCATAGGAATTGTTTTAATATATTTTGAATTGAATTTGGCATTCCTTTTGAGGATACCAATACTAACAACACATATACTTGAGTGGTTTGGAGAGCTACTTTGAGTAATACTAGTCTTCCCTCCAAATTTAAATATTTTAAGGAAAAATTAGCTAGATTCTAAGAAATCCATTTTATGGTGCTATGCTAATGTTTTTCTCGTAATGAATCTATACCAAATGGGTAACTAGATATTTTGATGGAAGATCACCAATTTTAAATCCCAATAGATGGACTAGGTGATGTTGGATAGATAAGTTAGTATAAAAGAGGAAAATATGGTATTTTTTAGAGGTTATTAAGCTACGTGAGGATTCCATAGATTCATTGATAGTTTGGATTAGGATATGGAATTCACTAATATTTGGAGTTCCAAAGACAATAATATCATTTGGAAACTATTGGTGGGTGATGGGTATATTGTCACGATATAAATGAATACTTTTGAGCCTACCTTAGACAACTTAATATTTGATATATTTTCCTAGTCTCTTAGTTGCAATGATAAATATAAATGGAGATATTGGTTCACCATGGTGAAGGCCTTGGGTTGGATCAAAAGGGGAAGATGGAGCACCCTTAAAGAGAATTGAGAATAAAGGGTTGAAATCTGGGATCGTATCGATTGGATCCATTGGTATGAAAACCTAAAATCTTGAATAATATGAAGTAAATAGGACAAAATTATTTTTTCATAGGAAATGTCCCTCAATATTACAACAAGAATGATGACACTCCTAAGGGTCTCGACTTTAATTGTCAACCCGACATTCTTACAAACTTAAGTGCTATTGGAACTATATGTGAAACATATATTTTGCCCTTCTTTTGTTGACCTTATGTAATCTATGAAAGAAAATAAAGTGGAAATAGGTTCTATAGAGACCACTTATTCTTCCTAAGCTACATGAAATGTTCATAAATTGCAGAAAAAAAAAGAACAACAAGTATACCTACTATAGTTACAAAAACGATAAGAATAACAAGTAAAACTATTCTAATTGTTAGAAAGAAAATAATAAGTGAACCTAATCTAATTTCAAAAAAAGAAAGAAAACCATTTCCATAAATATGGAACAAAGTAAGGTCTTAACTGTTATGCATGGTAAACAAACTTTCAATTGAAAGAGAGTATTCAAAAAGTAAACTCTAATTGCTGAAATTAAAGCAGTTTTGTTGCAGCCACTAGGTTAAGGATTATAGGGTGTTTCTAAACTTCTAAATTCCATCTTCACGGTCTAGTTTTCATTTTAATATTTTATGGAATTAGGTGTTCTAATTCAATCAATGGACCACTACAAGATGCCCCCATTTTGTTACAAGAAGCAATCGAGCGGATCTTTATGGATTCTAATTATGCGTTGATAGATGAATAAGGTAAAGGAGGGCTAAGGAGAGGTCAATAAGGCCTTCCAAAGTCCTTATCTCTGTGATAAATCAGTTTATTCTCCAAAAGAGTAAATATGTAGGTAACTTTAAGTCTGCAAAATAGAAATTTATTTACCAACAAATTGCAAAATATGTGAACAATAATTATATAACAACAATATAAAATAGTGAGTGCATGAGAAAGGACACTAAGTTTCATAAAATTACTCTGGTTAAATTCACTAGGACAGGATGCATAAAAAAACTTATAAAAAAAAAAATCTATAAATCCTGCACAAAAAATTATTAAGAAATGAAATTGCAGAAATTAGTAGTTGAATTGATGCATGAAAAATAAAATTACAAAGAAGTGTCCTGAACACATGGGTTGGTCCCTAACCCAAGGAGACTCAAGATCGTGAAGAGAGAACAATCTAGGAACCAAAAGTGCTTCTCTTTGATCATAAAATGCACTCACAAATTAAAGATTAAAAAACTAAAATATTAGAAAAGAGCCTTCACTTAACTATTATTTATTTCTAACTTCAAAAAATCTACTATAATGGGCTACTCGAGCCCCTTATTTAAACAAAAATAGTTGAGGGGAAACGTCTTTGAAGGAAGGGTTGCTTCCCTCCAAAAACCATAGAAGCTAGGATTATGTTCCCTAATGACTTAGCAAATACACGGGAGTGATACTTGCCTTGAGCCAACTGACGTTTCACCATCCTTCAACAGGTTTCTAGCCCCATATTTTTCTCTTAACTAGATTCCTTGTGATATGTACCAAATATTTTCAATATTCTACAAAATAAACACATTAAGCACATAGGATATGCTAATTATCTTTAACCTTCCTAATAGCTAATTAAAGATAGGAAATACATTATTAAGTGGAAAATGAGAGGTTAAATGTTCCTAGGAAAGGTTATATGGGCCTTAAGTTGTATCTAGTTTGGAGGCCCATCATACCCCCTAGTGAAACTTATTCTCATCCTCTAAGAAACCTATTTATCTTTTTTTCTCTTCTTTTCTTCATTCATTTCCGCGATGGATTGGCTTAGATCCCATGTTGTGCTTCATGTAGCTACCCCTATTGGAAAGCCTACATTTTCTTGAATTTATTTTCATTACCTTGTTTCTTATTCATGGATTTGTTGTTCTTGCAACTTTAATAACAGAAGAGATTTGAACCTCTCATTCTACTAAATGAAGCCCAACTACCTTCATTTCAACTATTTATGTATATGTTTATGGCTTTGATTAAAATAATTTTCCTTTGCATCTACCCTTGTAATTTCTTATGTTTATTCCTTTGTTTATGACTTTGCATCTACTTTTGTTTCTTCCTTTGTCTCTACCTCTTCTAACTTTGTTTGGCTCTCTATTTAGGTCTCTGTTGCTACAGGAGTTTAGGGTTTCCTATTCAACATGGAATTATATAGCATAGGGAATATGAACAATTTTTTTATTTTCAATGATAGGAAAATAAAATACTTTTCAATGATTACCCCATGAAATTCCTCATCATTCTCCTGCTTTCTGTCCCTTGAAAATAATCAAATTATCGAGTTTCTTTACTTGTTTAATTTAAATTATATAAAAATAAATATTCTTCTAGATAACTGAGATAATTTGAGAACTCGTTCTTCTGTAAAAATTGTTTGGGGATAACTTTGACTTATGCTTCTTCTAAATATCTCCTGGCCTTGTAAGTAATTTCAAGCCTTTGAGGTTTCGTTGGGAAAAAAATTGACTTCTTGTAGCATTTTATATGTCTCATATGGCAGTGCTTATAGGTTTTATTTGTCTCCTATAGCAATGCATGTAGGTTCCTACGATAGCATTTTAATCTTGTAGTATTGCCTGTAGGTTCCTATAGAAAACAATATGCAGGTCGAGAGTTGTACTTTACTCCCATGGTGATGGTGGCTCCTAATTTTTTTTGTTTTTTATTTTTTTATTTTTTCAGAAATAAATAATATTGCATGAAAAACAAGCTCGGAATGATTTAGGTTAAGTGTGTTGGTCCCCATCACAAACGTAATACTCCTTATCCCTTATGATGAGTAAAACATAACAACCCACCTTATCAAGTCTTTATTTTTCACTTTTTTTCTTGTTCTTCTTCCACACATGTGGGTGTCATGCAGGAAAATTGAAGTCCACTACTAGATATGGCTAAGGCTTCTTTCGACTAAGTTTAGCTATAAATTTCCTTCCTTATTACACCTTTGACATTTCCTCAAGCTTACGATAATTTCAAAAGGCGAGGTTCAAGATATGAATACATCTCCCTTACCTTTTGTGCTTTTTGCAGGTGTCATGGATATTGTTGTTGTAGACTTTAAGGATGTTTTTAATGGCTCTACTCGAGTTGCTCAAGATTTAGTTGTTATTTATCATTTTCTTCGAATATTTTACTGGTGATGTTGATTGTGGTTTTGTTTTATGATTTTAATGAAGATATGTGGTGCTTATGTTTCTTATGTGGGTGACTTTGATGCTTTCACTACAAATTTGGGTGTTTTTGTTGATGTTTATGCTAGAGATGTTCAGGTTGTTGTGAATAAAAAGTGATGGAAAATTAATGAAATATTGGGTGAGACATTTTTTTGGAATTCAAGAGTTCCACGAAGCTTTTGATTCTTTTTCCTTACTTTTACATATATAATATACTTGACTTGTGTATTTTTTCCAATTCTGGGCTACAAAATGTGTCCACTTGTTGTAGCAGACTTGTTTAGCCAATATCTCTCAAATGATAGATTATACTCTAATGAATATTTATAAGGTTGTTACCCATCACCTTTATGCATATTCTAAAAAAAAATATGAGTTAGTAGATGCAAAAATCTCAATAAAAATGAGAAATGGATGTAGGTGGTCGCGACCAATTTCTTGTACACTGGAATTTCCTTCTTCTTTTTTAGGTTTTTACCGTCAATTTTTTTGCATTCTTGTTAGGACCCTATAATACTAGTGTACCCCCATTATTCTTATTTTAATTGTAGACAACATTTTCATTAATTTTCCCTTATATTATTATTGTTATGTTTACTCTAATTATATTGTGAACCCTTAGACTCCTATATATTACAAGGAGGTCATATCATTTCTATCATCGAATAATTGTTCATTTAGGTGATATAAAGGAGGTTTCCCCCTTGAGGAGGCTAATTTTGAAGTCTTTGATCTATCTTTTTTTGATATGGTTGCATAACATTTGGTATCAGAGCTTTGGATTCTAGGGTTTCGCTGCTTCAAACAAACCATATTGGAATTTTCACTATAAATTTTTTAATATGAAACTTAAAAAGTATGAATTGCAACCATTTGGAGCTTAAATCTTGTTGAATTTTGTGTAATAATTTTAGATCATGTTTCACTATATCTTCTGAGATATGCTCTGAATAATTTAGAGTTTCTGCATGCTCAAGAAATGAGTCTTAAACAACTGACCTAGTAAAAATTGTCATAAATTTATATTAAACAATCATATTTGAATTTAGTAAAAAGTGACAAAAACCGCACGAACTCTTGTTTATAGTCTCTCAGTTTCAGGGCTGAAATATGAAACAATGACACGTGGAATTCCTTCTAAGCTCATTCTATTGAACTAAACCATAAAAAAGTCATTGTGGGAGATTGGGCATAACTTTATATTGAAGAAATAAATTTTGGTCTGACTTGTGCCATTGGAAACAAGACTCAAAGGAATACCAAAAAATGGAATTTTAGATCTTAGAGTGCCTAAATTACATGAATACAATAGTTTCAATATTGAGCTCCAAAAAATAAAGAAAAAGGTGTGTAATTGTTTTAAAATTTGCATACCTTTTGTTTAAAAAATAGTTTGAAGTGATTCAACGGGCTTAGTGAAGCGTATATATCGTTAATCAATTCCAAAATTCCTCGAAGATTTTTTTTTTACTTACCTACAAAGCAACCATAAAGCTCTAATATGATGCATGAAGAAGAGGAATAAATGCAACATGATATATAAACATTAAGATACCAAGTGAAACAAATTTCACTCTCGAAAATAGTAATTTTTGGGTCATGGAAATGGTATATTAATTCTCCTTATTTCTTTAATAAGTGTTATATTTTTAAGCAGTTTACTCTTAATTTGAAATGACTTAAGAGAAAAAGGATAATGAAAGTGAGTCAAAGATAGTTTAGTTAATTTGAGCTACTTAGATATCAAAAAGGTTATAATTTGAGTAAATTTTTATCTAGATCAGTCCAACTGAACGATTGTTGTTCCTTCGACATATTGGAGCAAGATATTGGATTAGTCGATGTCGTATTTATGGAAGGTTACAATTGAATTCCTGAGCATGGTCGAAGAGTGAAGTCAAAGAAAACTTATCATTACTGTTCGACTGAATTATGGTTAAAAGAGAAATCATGAGAATCGTATCATTCTCAAGATAACTCCATATTCAGTTTTTTAAATGTATTATATAAGACAAGTAAAAATAAAAATTTTGTTATTTTTATTATTACACTTTCACTCTATATTACGTATAACAATCTAAGTTTGAACATTCTTGAAGTTATTTTGTAAAAAATTTTGAATTAATGAATTTGCGCAAGATCTTACCTTAATCCCTTTGCATTGAGTTTATCTAACGCAATAATTCTGGAGACTATGGGCCCAGTCACCAGAGGTTCTACTATATTTTATGTATCATTATTACTTGTTTACTTTTCTGTATTCGCATTAGTTGTGTTAATGTTTACTTTCATTATTTTGTGGTATATAATCAATTGAATTAGGTACCTTTTAATTCTGTTATTCATCTCCTAAGAATTTCAAGCGTTCATATCATTTAATAGTCTTCTTATGCGTAGGATCTGTTGACAGATTGATAAAATGGTTGATGAATTATAACAATAGTTTTCCACAACTGTAATTTTAGGAGTAATTATTTGCGGTTATCATTTATATTTGAAATTAGTAAATTAGGATGATGATCCACATAACTTTTCTGTATTGTTTAATTTACACTCTTTCATAATATAAGACTCTATTCTTGCATAGATTGTGCTGATATCATTGAAAAAAAGATGAATCCCAGGTTGATAAGATTAATGAAGGTAGGATTAAGTTGATTTTCAGGAGTCATCTTAGCGCCCACCATTTTGGTGTCGTTGCTAGGGAGGTTGTCAAATTATAGGATGTATCTCTCGGAGGCTGGCTATTAAAGATAAAAGGTAAGAACCTACAGATGTGACAAGTAAAAAGCTTGCACCTAGCACTCACTTTCGGTTGATATGATTAGGCCACATAAGTGTGTATGTCTAAGAAAAGGAATAGGAATTAACTGGTAATAGACCAAAAAACAGTATCAAAAACCACAAAAATCATTAGGGGAACTTTGAGGTCTAAAATGGGCCTCCTAAGGAAATTATAAAATAATAGTGGAAATAATAATATAACATTTGATTACATCATCAAATTTTAGAGGGAAAAAAGAAAAAACTACTTTTTCAACTCACATTTTCAACTTATCTCCCAAAGTTTTTACTCAAATTTAGAGCGCGAGTACTCGTTGGATGCAACATGTAATTCCCTATCCAAGGAGTACCAATGTTGCATACTTTCGATGGGTCTTGCTACAGGAAAAATGAGAAATACATGAAAAACGTGATTGCAATCACGTTTTTTTATGTTTTTCTCATTTTTCATATAGCAAGGTCCATCGAAAGTATGCAACATTGGTACTCCTTGGATGAGGAATTAAATTTTGCATCCAATGAGTACTTCCACTCAAAATTTGAGTAAAAACTTTGGGAGATAAGTTGAAAATACGAGTTGAAAAATTAGTTTTATTATTTTATTATTTTTTATTATTTTTACCCTTTTACTTCAAAAATGGTGAATCATCCCCCATGGTTGACATCATCATATTTAATCCTATTGGTTCTTAAAAAGTTTATTTTTTTGTACATTTTTTTTAGGAGGCCCATTTTAGACCTCAAAATTCCCCTATTGCTAGGGACCAGTGAGCCTTGGGAGAATGACCTTCATCGACAAAATTATTTGAAAAGCTGAATATGATGCATCAGTAGGACCCCGAAAAATATTTATAAAGTGCTCCACCATAATACCTCAAGCATCATAATCACCAACTACAACTCATGCTAAGATTCACAAGAAAACTGAAGGATCTCAGAAAATATTCCAAAGCACATTTATTCAACACTCCAGTCCTTCACAATAGGGAAATTGTTGTAATTTGAAAGAAGGAGAAGGAGAAACCAGTGGATTAGATCCATGATCCACAGGATTCGAATCTCCTGGATCTTGATAGAAGAGAAAATGCCTAAGATCCCAGACTTAGGCAGTGTAGTAAAACCCCTTGAGATTCAAATAGTATCCATAATTTCCTTGCTCAAATAATACCTCTTGATCAAGAAATACCTGAAAATTATAGGCATATTTTTTATCAGATGGAAACCTAAGGGCAAAAAAGCTAAACCTCAACTTTGAAATTTCCTATTGTTGATCCAATGGCTAATGCCACAATGAAGGCTATCCCTTTAAAAAATATCCCAACCTTTCACGGGATGACCTCAAAGGATCGAGATGCCGTTTTATTTGAGTTTTATGTTTTGTGTAGAGCATATGATTATACCACGATCTACAGAAAAAAAAAGTGTTTCCTTCTACTTTGAAGGGAGTGACATCACTAGCACATTTGGCCCAATTTCCAATGGCCAATTCGTCGCTATTTTGACACATAGGCGTCGCAAGAGCGACGGTTTGAGGCGGGGAAAAATGTGGTTAGCCATTGTGTCGCAATTCCGACACTTCAATAAAGTGTCGGAAGAGCGACACTTATTCCGACATTATTTAAATCGTTGCTATTCCGATGTTTTATAAGTGTCGATCTTCCAACGAGCCACAACTCTCGGTCTTCCGACGATACCGAACTGTCACATTTCTGACACTTATCAGGTTTTCAAAAAAATGTCGCAAGTCCGACACTATGTGCCAAACGTTGCAAGACCGATGAAAATGTTAGCACCATCACATTTTCGACGTTTTGTGCCAAACGTCGCAAGACCAGCGAAAATGTAAACAACGTCGCATTTCTGACGTTTTGTGCCAAACATCACAAGACCGACGAATATGTTAGCAATGTCGCATTTCCGAAATTTCGTGCCAAATGTCACAAGACTGATGAATATGTGGGCAACGTCGCATTTCTGATGTTTCGTGCCAAACGTCGCAAGACTGACAAAAATGTAAGGCATCGCACTTCCGACGTTTATGAGACGTCGTTTGTTCAATGAAACAGTAAAAATATTTAAAAAAAAAGACGTTGCTCTTCCGAAGTTTAAAGCGTTGGTCTTCCGACGCAAGGTTAAAAATATTTAAAAAAAATAAAACAATCGTGTTAATAACATATACTTATTCATTGAAATTGGGTAAGGGGAAATTCTAATACCTACATAGAGTGCGGCCTCATTTTGTTAAGCTGTCTTGGGCATAAGAAAATAGCAACTGTTAGGATGGGTGATCAAAATGAACGTAGGAGCCAGTCTGGCTCATAAAATGAGGATGTCATGAATAAGGATATTGAAGGCACAACAACATGCACAAGGCCTTACATTATTGAGGATATTGTATTGAAAAGATCCAATAAAAATCTTATAAAGGATTCTAAAGAGGGCGACATAAAGGTTAGGAGGGCTAAAAATATTTTAAAAAAATGAAACATGACAGTACTAATATAATGTGCCACTAATTATTGAATATGTATTCCACTCATCTGACCCTTATCTTCCCTTATCTTTTTGTCAATTATTTTTCGTTTGATTCCAAAATGTTGATGCTCCTGTGACAGTCTTCCATGCCTTTAATATATGGATCCTATTTCTATAGATGAAGCCCGTTTCAATGAGTGATAAGATAAGACTCTCGTGCAAGATAGGTGGCCTAAAATTGATTAGGTTTCTTAGGGCTACTGAGGCCCAAGTAATTTGATAAGTTTTACCTTAAAAATAACTTTGAAGATATTCTTAAATGGCCTGAAATTGATAGTGAAATTATACTACACAGATGTTTCCAATACAAAAAATGGTACCAACACTCGTCCTTAGAGTAGTATCATTATACCTCACTGAAGGATGTTTTAGGTGGCCTAAGGAAATTGAAAATTGATGCAAACACTTACCTTAGAGATTTCAATAAATAATGTGTTAAAATATTCCATAAAATTGAAAATATGCATTTGAATTTGAGGTGAAATTTTCCACAAGAAGACTCAGATTATGCCATAGAAAATGCTACCATAAACCAGTGTGAAATAACCCTTAATTTTGTGTGGAAAATCCTCTCAAACAATGTCAATATAGGGATGATATGGTAAAAAAAAACAACTTCAGGTATCTAGACTTCCACATAATTGATCTCCCACAGGGCTGAATAGTACTTAGACTATGATCAACAAGGTTGTAACACAGTTTACCCCTACTTCTAAAAGATGCCTCAGATGTAAGCACTAGAATGTCAACAAATTCATAAATAGTTTTTCCTTTGATCAAATCACTTAAGAATAAAAAGATAGACATTAAGTGAGCTCCAAATTGGACAAAAGTCCTGAGAAAGGTCTGCAAATTAATTCAGAAACCACCTATGTTTTTCCTCAGAAATATCTCCCTCAAAGGGTTGAATAGCCTCTAAAAAATGGTTTCACAAGGTCTGTCATAGAGGGTTGATTGGCATAAAAAAGACTCGCCTCACAATGTAAATAAAATCACCCTTGATCTAACACATGTTCTCAATGATATAAGCCTTAGAACCCTCTAGATTTGTCTCCTTGAAAAAAACCAAATACCCAATTTTTTTTTAACCCAAGAGTCCTCTCAAACTTCGACCCACTAGTTCAAATAATCAGGACTACTTAAAGCCGCATAGCATGGAAAATATCACAGAAGATAGCACATAAATCTTGCCTCTTATGGAGGATTTGAGACCCTATATATAGAGGAGAAGGGAAAATTTCCTTGTTAAGTAAACTTAATAAAAAATGAGGGAAACCAACCTCAAATTTGAATTTAAATTTGAATTTTTGGATCAAAAAACAAACTGGTTTAGGTGGTAGACATAATGGTCATATTCGGAAATTAAATATATTATAGCTCAATAACATCTAACAAATGAGACATTTTAATGAGACATTGCATAAAAAAATTAAGAAATCCACTCTCTGATCTCATTCTTATTTGTGTTTGCATGTCCACACTTGTGTGTGCAAAACTCGTAGGTGATACTATGTTACATACAACATACAGTCTCACATAATGGAAGAGAAATAATCCCTAGTACCTTTAGCTCCAACTCAAGAGGAGAATTGGGAAATGTGCCTTATCAATGAAAATAGATCATGGGCTTTACCCACATCCATCAATGCTAAGGAGACTGTTGAAATTAATGTGCGAACTCAAGGATCAATCAAAACATTTTCCAACCTGATGTATCAATTATAGTTCTTACCAAGAAATATTTAGGTAAATTCAACGTGATGTTATTTATATATATACTTTTGATTAATGGATTAATCGTTTCCTCAAAGTATGTGCTCTCCGGCATATCAGTATTGGTTCCCTTTGAATTTACCCATGCATCACTGGGTTGAAAAAATTGGTAATTTGGGAAGTAAATTAATGTCTTTGTATGTAAAAAATTCATCTCTTGCTCAATGTTATTTCTGCATTTGATACGAAACACTGTGCACATTGCAGTCATGTGCAAAATATATTAAATACTGCATCAATTTGATGCTTTATTCAAAACCATTGTTTGACATGCCCTTGATTTATGAGGAAATTTCCAAAGGGAACCATCACCTTGTTAAGTCCTGTTGTCCACATCCAAGTTTCACATGTTTGTTTGTTTACAACTTATCAATAGACAAAGAAAGAATTTTTTCCCAGATTAGAGAAAGTGCAATCTCCAGGATCATGGTATAAAATTCTGACACAATATAATCTGATGTATACATAATATATGCTACAAAAGGCCTACAATTGGGTAGAAGGTGATCTCATAATTTGGTCATTGCCATAAATATAATGGTGTAAACCACCGCATCAGATATATTCAATCATGATACAAATGTGAAATAGACGATGAAAAATGCATGCATTCCTCAATTAGAAGTCAAAATAAGAGAAGATAACCTAGCTTTCACTTAGTATGATGAAAATCCATCTCAACACTAGTGGTCAAGCACCCTCCATATTCTGTGTGATTTCTGCTTGAATCTAGCATCATATACTGATGCTGACAACTACTCAAAAATTCCAAGTTCCTCTTTTAATCATAAGTTCAATCCTCTGATTTGACTTGTAGGGCTTAAAATTTCAGTCCCCTTGTGCATAATTGAACTAGATATGGTGTTTATGGTATCAACCTGAAGCTATCTGTAGATGGAACTCTGCCCAATTTTGACCTTCTTGTAGAAGTGCAGGATTTAACACTCAAATTTGATAGGGTGGATTCTGTGTTAAGTATAAATCCCCTAGTGGTTATACTAACTCTTGGATTACATTCTTTCTAAAGGTTTTTCTGGGTGATAACAGATGATCATTTTTGCAGAACTCCAAAACTCCCTAAAAGTTAGGTTTGATACCAACTGACATGAGCATAATAGGTCAGCAATGTAATTACTCATACAAAAAAGGAAGAACACAAGTACCAAAAGGGATTTCCAAATTATACATGTTGTATCTTCTAGTTTTTATTAGAAGGAATGGTTGAGGTGCAAGATATCAGTCTTCTATTGCTCCCTTTATTTTGAGCCTTTTGGTGTAGACTTTAGGAGAAGACTCCTTATCAAAATCTAGGTTAAACTTACTGGAGGGGCCTATGTAATACTAACCACATTTCCTTCAGGAAGCCTTTGATTTGTTGGATCAAATTAATGAGAAAGGGATCAGCCCAAATGTCCATACCTACACAATGTTTTTCACAGCTCTTTGTGATGAAGGCAGAACAAAGGAAGCATTTGATATTACTGATGAAATGAAGAAAAATGGTTCCATGCCAAACATCCATACCTACACAGCATTGATCAGTGGGTTGTGCAAAGAAAGAAGACTCGAAGAAGCATGTGAATTGTTTGACAATATATTGAAAATAGACTTAGTTCCTACTGTGGTCACTTACAATGTTCTTATTAATGGGCACTGTCAAGAAAATAAAATCAATTATGCTTTTGAGATTCTCAATAGAATGGAAAAGAGTGGCTGCAAACCTAATGTTCGTACCTATAATGAGCTGATAAATGGACTATGTAAAGTACAGAAGGTGGGGAAAGAAATGTTGCTTTTAAACACTATGCTACAAAGAAATTTGATCCCAAATAGTGTGACATATAATACTATGTTTGATGGACTTAGTAAAGAGGGCCAGATAGATATTGCCTTATGTCTTTTTGACTCGATGAAGAAAAAACATTGTAAGCCTGATGAATTTACTTATACTGTAGTCATCAATGGAGTTTGTAAAGAAGGAAAGCTACATCAAGCTTGTGAGTTGTTCAATGAGCTTCTCGAGAAGGGCATTGCTCCTGGTACAATAGTTTACACAGCTTTAGTAGAAGGGTATTGAAAGTGTGGAAAAATTGACGTTGCCCTTGCATTGATGAACCAGATGGTTGAAAATGGTTGTGAACCAAATCTATACACTTATAATGCACTAATTAATGGATTGTGAAAAGAAAACAAGGTGCTTGAGGCAGATAATGTCTTTGGTAAGATGATGGGGGAAGGTTTAGCTCCCTCCTTGGTGACTTATACCACGCTTGTTGATGGACTATGTAGAGCCGGTGCCATTGATCTTACATATAAAGTATTAGACAAAATGGTAAAGCAGGGCTGTTCTCCAAATGTCTACACTTACAGTGCACTGATCTATGGACTTTGCAGGGAAGGAAAACTGGAAGAGGCTGAATGTTCATTGATAAAATGAAGGAGAAAGGCTTACAGCCTAACCAAGTAACATACACATCATTGATTGATGGCAACGTCAAATCAAGTAGGGTAGATCATGCTTTTTATCTATTAAGTAAGATGATAAATGAAGGATGCCAACCTAATTATCAAACTTGTTGCGAGCTTATGAATGGTATAGTTCAAGAAAACAAGATACAAAAAGAACACTTGATTCCTGATGAGGATGCAGTAGGTAGTTCATATCCTAATAACTTGGATGAAATTCATGACCTGGATGGAATGCCACTTGAAATAAACAGTGTTCTTGCATTTAAGCTTCGTAACAAAATGATGGAGAAGCATTGTCAGCCTACTATATATACTTATAGTGCCTTAATTGCAGGATTATGAAAATCAGGCAGACTCCTTGAGGAAGACCAAGTGATAAAAAATATGTTAGAGAGAGGCCTATGTCCCAATGAAGAAATTTATACAGCTCTTACTAATGGGCATTGTAAACAGGGAAACTGCATCTATTGTCTGGAGCTTTTGGATAGAATGGTTGAAAATGGTTATGAAACAAAACTATCTTTGTACAATTATGTGATTCCTGGACTTTGTAAAGAAGGCAAGGTGCAAGAAGTGGAAAGGTTGTTTGAAAATGCATTGAAAAGTGGACATAACCCTAATGAAGGGATGTGGACAATGCTAATTGATGGCCTTCTCAAGGATAAGTTCCTTGGCAAGTTATGAATAAAAATGATCAGTTGTATGTCATTGTTTTTTTTTGCAAAGGGTGAACTGTAAGTGAGCTTCTTTGTCACTGATTTTCTTGCAGAGAGGGGCAATGTTCATGGGATTAATTTGATTTACTCTCACAGAAGGAGGATTCTTTATCCTAAATCCAGCAAAGAAGGCACCGCTTCTAATCCTAATTTGCATGTGACAGGGACGATACCTTTAAGGCTAACTGTTTCCTTGTTTTTGTTCCTAGAGTGGTACTGTTTGGCAAATACATAATGTAAAACAGGTTTTTGTAAACACTGAATGCTGTTGACAGAGACAGCAGTATGAACCAACATTAAAATACAATATTACCAGTTGTTATAACATGAAGATATCCATATTTTGATGCACAACAAGTTATGTATGGATGACATGAAATCAGGTTTGATTGTGAAGATTGCACAACAAAATCTCTTTTCACCTAATTTTTGGACCAACACAAAGGAAAGGAATGAATATTAACAGATACTAGCATTGCAGGGTTGTTTTTCAGTATATGGGTGCTGTTGTTTGTGTTAAATTCTGAACCTAGCACCTGGAAATTAATTACTTATAGATTTATAACTGATATACTGAACAAAAGCACAACACTAGGTTTAGAATTGCACACATTGACAACCCGACCAAAAATACCAATTGGAGACACAGATGGATGACTGCTGGGGAGCTAGGATTAGAAGTAGCTTTTCATGAATCATGGAATGCATATGTAAATGCTCTGAATTCTCGTCAAATTTGATTAACTGACAGAGAGGACAAGCTTCTCTGGAGTTCCTCTCCTTTTGGTGAATATGTCCCCAAGCTTGGATACATCACAGTGATTGCAGTTTGAGTCCCTGTAGAGTTAAAGTGGTGGAGGAAAATGCTTTGGAAATCTAAGTGCCCAACCAAGGAAAAAAATTTTATGTGGTGCCGAAAGAAATATCTCAAGCTTGGATGTGTTTCAAAGAAGGTATGTGATTGGGCCTGGTTGATGCCCCTTGTACAAAAATAGTGAGGAAATGATCATCCACGTTTTCCAGGAATTCCCTTTCATCAAATGAATCTGGGCAGTATACCGAGCGACTGTAGGCCAGCTAGGACAGTGGGAAGGATCAGCTATCGAAGAAACTTGGAGAAGGTGGCTTGCATTATCAAAACCAAAGAAACCTAAAGGGCATTGAATTATCGTTGGATAAAAACAGAAACTTAACGAAAAGCACTGCATATTTAGGGCAATCCATTACAGCAATAAATCTTTTAGTGGGACTATTGAATGAATACATGGATTACCTTGTCTGGGGCATTTGACGGCATGTTATTCAGAGTTCACCACTTTTCCTTGACTTTTAATTCTCCAAATACCACTGCTTGGGGCTGAATGAAGGGCATTTGAATCCGCAGGGCAGGTATTGATGTCTGTATACAAGGCACAAGACTATTATGATAATTGTTGTTGATCATTGGGCCAAAGGCAATTGGGATCCGATGTATCAGAGCATATTATTTATGTAGAAGGAAATAAATCACCAGACTTCAACCAAATGTATCAGAGTAGACCTGCAATAGGAACTCAGGATCAATTTCTTTACTTATCACATCCTTCCTCCAAACCTGCGATAGTATGGCTGTGTCCTTCCTCCAAACTTGCAATAGTATGGCTGCATCCTTCCTCAAAAACCGGCAACAATATGGCCGCATCCTCCCTCTTTCTGTGGACAAACCATGCAATCGGAGGGAAATGAACGAGGGAAATTAAAACTTTTGATATTTGAAATTTTTTGACATTTTGAAATGAAATATGTGTGTTTTTTAAGGCCACTCAAATTCCATTAAATAAAATGTGTGAGACTTTTCTTGGGGTTAATAAGGGGTTTGGGTAAATAAGTGGTATTTTTTATTATAAATAATTATTAATGAGATTAGATCTAAGACATTTATTTAAATTATTAATTATATAAAATTGTTGAATTTTTATTTCATAAACTAGAGATTTTGGTTGATTTTTTAATCTAATTATGTGATATTAAAGATGAATTATGGTAACTTAAAAATAAGTTTTACGTGGTTAAAAGGGAAGTAGTAATGTTATGGTATGAATGATTATTTTCAATGAAATTTTTGGTTTAGTAAGGATAACTCATCTATGGACATTTTCCATGATTTTTAAGATGAAGTCAATATAGGAAAGGTGATACTTAAAGGGCTCCCACATGCTTTAGAAATTTTATATCTATTGGTTTATAAACATTAGAGGTGGAAAAATATCCTAAGCTCTAGAGCTAAGTTTGTTCCAACTTAGTTATATCTTGAACAACAAATTGTTGTTGACGTCAAGGATATGATATAAATTTGGTGGGTTGTAGGGTAGTCTTGTCATGAAATAAATGTAATGTAGTTACTAGGTATGTTGGGGGAACCATTTTGGTGTAACTTGGCCATAAATGGGACATCTATCCATGCATAGTTTTTTAAGAACAAATACACCTAGTGGATTATCATTGTACGGGAATCACTTTAGGATCTAGGCTACTATGCACACACTAACTAAAGGGATATTAGTGAAACCCACAAAAGTATTATAGGTGATTTTATATAAATAGGTGTTCTTGTGTTCTCATTGGTTAGTTATGGGAAAATGACAATAAAGTAAGAGAAGTTATAGGTGCTTTTATAGAAATAGGTGTTCTTGTGCTCTCATTGGTTAGGTATGGGAAAATGACAATAAAGTAAGAGAAGGATTTGACTACTGGACAATTAGAGGAATGATTCCACACAAAACCAAGCATGGTGCTGCATCAATTTCTAGGCTAAGGGATTTTTAAGGGGTTCCCCCAGCATATGACTGGAAGAAGAGAATGGTCATTCTAGATGCTCTGAAAGTGTTGAGGCTTAAGCCAGGTCACAAGTATTGTCTGCTAGGAAGGCTTTCCAAAGAAGTTGGTTGGCATCACTATGACACTATTATGAAATTAGAAGGGAAGAGAAAGGAAAAGGCTCAGGTATCATATGAGAGAAGGAAGAAATTGGAAAAATTGAGATCAAAAGCAGTGGAGTTAGCTGAAAAGCAGCTTGCCCCAGAGATGGATAAGATAAAACTTGACAACATATTGGTCAATTTCCTTAACCCTTTATTGGTTATTCAGAAGGAGTATGAATACACCACAATTAATATCAAGGTAACCCCTAGCAGATCAAGGGCTACAATTTTATTTTTCGTTTGAATATCAACATACCACAACCATGCTTACAACCAAGATATGTTTTTTGAGGAGGAAAAATCTCGTCGAGATCAACATCAAGAATCCATTGCAAAAAAAAAAGTACAACTTGTGGTGATTCTAGATGAGCATAGATGAATAGCTACAATAGATGTCGAATGTGGAAATTATGGAGGAAAAAGATGAAATTCATCTTCCTTTTGCATTCGAGCGAGAGGAAAATCAATCATCAATGAAAATTCAAAATTTTCAAGCTGAGCAAGATCAACCAAATTGGGGGCAGAGTTTGGGGAACCTTCGTAAGTGAATGGGGCCTATGTGATATGGCTACGAGTTATCTACCCCCACACAATCCGATATGCAAACAGTAAACATTGTAGGCATAGGGTTAATTAACCCCACACATAGGGATTACATAGGTTTTGTTCCCACGTCACATGCTCATGAACTGAAATCTCTATTTACTATCAATATGTGCATATGCAGCAACAAGACATCTGTTCAATTTTACTAGTTGGGTGGCTCTAAGAACCATGCCCAAACGCGTTTGGGCGGGCGCCCTCAACCGAAACGAACTAACCCAAACATGTTTGGGTGGGCGCCCTCAGACGAAACGACACGACGTTGCTGACCGAATGAAGGCACAAGGGAGCATTTCACTACGGCTTGTGTAATGGTACACTCATATCAATGTTAAGCTTAACCAATCATACAAGATCAGCTATTATATAAAAATTAGCAAGCAAAATGTGTTTCTACTTAAGGTTTATAAGATACACATGTTGGCATAGAGCTAGTAAGGCTATGTAATTATTACTATGATTCCGGTCAGTGTTAATAAGGTATGAAATGAATAGGGAAACCGAGATCATTATGTCATAACAAGGAGCTTAGCTTGAATACGGAGTTCCTGGACACTGTAATCTAAGACCTGTATTAAGGATATCATGTTTATACGAATATGTGTTATTCCATTACGTGTAGTTACATCAAGAGAAGCTTGGTCACTGATTCAATGGACTTGATTCATTAGTACTAATAGCATAGTGAAATCAATAAGCTTATAGATTCAATAGAGCTTACTACTAGCTTAAGTAAGGTGATATAGTGATAGTTACTAAGCTTAATATGGGCATCATAAGTACAATATGGTCTCTTATATACACCAATCTTCTTTTAGTTCCATATAACTGTTATCATTGTAACTAATACATGGGAATCATAGAAGAGAGATAAGGGTGAATACATTACTCAGCTTAAGCTAATCCAACTCTTTTCACTAATCAAAGCTGGAAAGAGCATATTTAATGATATCAAGCTATAACAGGAACAAGCATATCTCAGTATTAAGCTTACATTACACCTATGTACACATTAGCTATTGATTTACAAGATGATTTATTAGGTAGAATATTGTATGCTATTACTCTATCCTTAACCTGTATGATGAATATGGACATTGTAGTATACACTAGAGTAACACTGAAATGTAATTTTTATAAAATACCAATATGAGATAATGTAGATTAGGAAAAAACTATCCTCATATAAACTATACAAGCTTATGGATCCAGATATGATCTGAGCCTATACTACGATATGTATATTTTTTATCACTTTATTATGATATATTGATTGGCCTAGGATTAAGCGAAATTTCAATATCCCGGAGCACTGGAAAATACACCATTGGCTTGGCATATTGGTACAAGGGTTTTAAGGGTACAATTGAACGAAAAACTGTAAAGGATAATTGTGTGTCTTACACGATTAGTGGCATCATAGAGGAAATCAATGAGAAAACATTAAGAATTATAGAGTTTCCTGTTCGGAAGTGGACTCAGGATTACAAGGAATTTATGGAAGCATTGATGACTGGGAATGATAAGATTAAAGAACCATTCATAAGCGACTATAAGGAATACGATATTGATACCAGGGTCCATTTAGAGGTGTCATTGTTTGAAGAGAATATGAATATTTCACTTCAAGAGGGCTTTTTAAGGAAATTCAAACTGACTACTACAATCAGTACAAGTAACATGCATCCTTTTGGCTCAAAGGGAATCGATCATAAATATGAGACGCCTAAGAAAGTTTTGGAGCACTTCTATCATATCCATATTGAATTCTATGAAAAGAGAAATAAAGTCCAATTGGAAAACCTTCAGCTTGATTTGTTGAAATTGGACAATAAATTCAGATTCATCCTAGGAGTGGTAAATGGAGAAATCATAGTGAACAATAGGAAACATGCAGAGTTGCTTACAATAAAATAGATCAAAAAACACATACAAAAAACTAGATAATAATAATGAACAAGCTTAATATTGAATTATGAACTATAAAGGAACTTACAAAATGTGACACTACGAACCTGGTCAAGCTCACAAGCAAAAATATCCTGGACATGACCCTGGTTGACAAGTTGTATTTCTCATGATGCAAGAGGATTTGTACCTGCGCTACCAAGTCATTCAAAATCCATAATTATCTATACAATAAATAAAAGTAATGGATGTAGTATTTTTTATTCTAAGATGCATTCTTATGATAATGTTAGAACATATGTTGAAAATGTAAAAACATACCTGAATAAGCTCCTCTTTGTTTCAAGAAAAATTTATTTGAGTTTCCTAAACTTGGAACAAGCCTCCCACGATCTGAAAGAGTAGCAACTAAGTCAACAACGACTTTTTTGTTGCTACGTTGGATCGAGGGAGGTTTGCTCCAAGATTAAATCGCTCCAATAAATTATTCTCTACTAAACAGGGCCAACCACGTGAAGGTGGAAGCTCTTATTGCCCCCCCCCCCCCCCTCACATCACTCTCAATTCCCCAATACCCAATATATATTTCATTTTTACTTTCATGAGCAGAAAAAAAATAATTCAATAACCAATAAAAAAACAATGCAACAAAAAGTACACAAGGAAACATTGAAATTAGTGCTTGACATAAAAATAGTATGAGAAATGAGTTTTTTATATAATGCAAAAAACGTTCCAAGTATGGTAACGTTTGTCTTATAATAATACAATATTTTACATTATCAAATTTTATTTTTCTTCTTCCTACTTCTAAAGCTCTAACTACATCATCAACATCATTGTGCTCTACTCCTGTTTCGTGCCTTTCCCACACTGCTGACCTAGTTGCGTAGTCATGATGTCTGGTCTCATCCAGGACAGGGCATCACCTAAAAAAACATATAATATTAAATTTTAATTGTCAGTTTTTAAATATCATTGAACTAGTTCGGTAATATTAATAAAAAAAAATGCAATGAGATTATTTACCTAGTGCACCAGTTGTCATCGTTGGGACCGTTGCCATGTCTTCCTCTCTGGTGGTAAGATCCTCAAGTACAACATTCTCTATCATTTAAACAAAAAAACATTATAAGGACAACCATCAAGGTATAATTATAAAAAATTATAAGTGGAAATTAATTACCGTCATGGTCCTTGCTGATAGTAGCATTGCCGGCCTAGTCCCCACTACAATGATCAGGTTGCATGTTAGGAACATGTTCTTCTGGTAATATTTCGCTCTCAACACACTGCTCTACAACTGGGTTATTTGGCTCATTGAAAGTGTTGCTCCCTTGATTTAAACAAAGTTGTTAGACATTAAATTTATGAATGAAAACAAACATATTGAAAGGTTAACGTTTTACTTATCAGGCATTCTGGATCTTGGGACCTGTCCCAAGCTTGTACAATATTCAACTACAGATTCATAGCCAGAATGGAAAGCGGTCTTTTTATCCTCCTCTGTAGTTTCCGTTCCAAATTCATCACCCTACATTACATATGATTGTGTATTTTTAATGTTATTTGATGGATTACAAAAACATTGGAAGGCAATAAAATTAATTATAAGATGTTTAGCTACTTACAATTCTTGCGGCTAATTTCAAGTAGCCGCCTTGGCCTAGCTTGTGATGGCCCTTTTTTTAAATCCTAGCTTTGGTTGCCTTCGAGGTGTCAGGAAACCTATCATCAAAATATTGAAGTCAGATATGACATAGCCCACTTTTATTTTAGACATAGAGAAAATTAAAGCTATTAAATTAAAGTTGTAATTTACCTTGCAGGTCCAGTTGGCATTTTTCCTTCTTTCTTTGCCCTTTTCTCTTTTCCGTCATGGATGAGTGCTCTCCAATCACTCTCTAGAACTGTGAGAGGATGCTTGTATCTAGGGTTAAATTGAAATTGCGTCTTATAGGTGTCCCTGGTATATTTCAAATATTTTCCAGCTACCCAAGCCACCGCTGTTTTGTCAAATATGCCCACCCCAAAAAGGGCTTCTAGATAATCTAGAAGTTATTTTTTCAGGTTGGAATTCTGGGAATTCCACCTTGTGCATATGGTTGGGCCAAAAATTACCAACTCATGGCTCTCCAAATACTTATAGAACTCATTGTTTCCTACACAGAACAAATATATTATCATTAATTTAAAAATAAAAATTATGATAAAGAATGTTTTAGATAGAGTACATGAAATAGTTAAAATATTAAAACTTATCTGGGAGTTGTACATGATTTATAGGGACACCTTCATCATTCACCAAAAACGTGCCATTAATGGTCCCCATGGAGCTGACACGTGTAGCTCCAGGAAACACAATAATATAGTTGGCCATATCAGCCTCATCACTGCCAACACGTTCAACAGTTGGCTGGGTGTCTTCTTGGGCAGGGTACGTTTCTTGGTTGCCACCTAAAGGCGTAGAAGGTGTACGAGAGGGTGGCTCAACCATCTCTTGCCCTTGTGTCCCACTACGACAACCACCGGGTGCATCAGGTGTTAGATAACGCTACATACAAAAGAATTTTTTTGTTAGTTTAGTTAATGTAAAAATTAAAAATCAAACTATCACAATTCATCTCATGCAGAACAAAAAAAATATCCTTTTTATTTTTTATTATTACCTTATATGTTTCTAGCTGGGTCATAAGTTGTGTTATCCTCATTTCTATTTCAAGTGTTTGAGGCGAAGCATCTACCAAACGCTCAAATTCCAATGTTGCTTTTCACGCCTTTTTTCGCAGCAACAACAATGGACATGGGGATGAAGAAAGCTCTTCCTCGTAGAGGGAATCATCAGGCGTACCATGGCTAGGTGTCTGCATATTTGAACAAAATTAATGCTATTTCAATTATGTAAATAAATAAAATACTTGAAGATAGAGCAATGCTGGCACTTTACATGTTCTTCCGCTGGCCCCTTTCCGCGATCATCCTGTCTCAGGGTTGTTCCTGTACTGCCCTGATCATTCTACTACATTGTAATAAAATTAGAAATTTGAAAACTTAAAAACAATATCTAACTTGAAAACACAAAATGAAAACTGAAATAATTTCTAAATATACCTTTCTAATACATAAACTTTGTGCATTAAAGTGGCCATGGAGTGGTTGAGTATAATTAAAAGTAAGGGTTGTAAGCCAAATTTTTATACTTACATCTTGCTAGTGGAAAATTTCTGCTAAGTAGGTAAATTAGATTAGGCTAAAGAGATTTTTAGTGAAGCTTGGAATGGTATCCACAGATGGGGTAGTCGTCATAACTATATAATGGAAAATATGAAAAATAATAATAGCTCTAACTCTTACGTGTTGCAATCAACCAATTTGGAAATAATAGATAACCACGTGCTATCTATGGGAATAGTTTAGGTCATGGATTCGAACCATATAAGCTTGAATAGGCTTTTCACCCTGACGATGGTTGATGTGAAAATTTCAAGCCATAGGTGACTAATGTCTCTGTGATCTCAATCAAACGAGTAGATTGCTAAATTTAATTAATGCCAAAATTAAACCATAGCCTTGATCACAAAATAGCTTGAAATTAAATGGAAAAGCATAAAAATAGTTTCAAATTTTCAATGAACTTGCAAGGAAACCTCCACAAGCTGCTAGGTAAAAAAATACAGAGATACCAAAATAACACCCTAAACTAAGCTTGTACAGCTTGCTTGAGAAAGCTCACTGAAAAAAAATAGAAACAACATAAAAATGTTGTATGGCCTACTAGAAAGCCTGCAGAGCCTGTTTATATTATTCTATGGAACTGCTCCATACATCTATACAGAAATGTGTAGCACCTGTACAGACTGCTGCATGTTGTCAAGATTTGCCTCAGTTGAATCCCTGCTCTCTCTCGGTTACATGACCGCTCAAGCATGATAGTATGGGTGAAAACCTCTACCTTGACCTGTCCTTATACTTTTAGCTGAGAATCTATTTTGAAATTACTCCTAGTCTAAGTCATGCAATGAGATACAATTTTTTGACACGTATGCTAAATATAATACTTCACTTTTTTTACTAAAGTAAATTACAAAATACAATTACTTTCTCTTTTAATAGAACTAATTTTCAATAATGTATCAAACTACTCACACATTCACACCAAACCTATGCAGAAATTGCTTCCCAAGCTATAATTCTCAAAAATTTTCATTTCTACATGTTGCAAAGTTCATAGTATGAAATCCAAAAGACTTCTGTAATATTCCTTTTTCGGGAATTTCTGCAATATGGACATCAAGGATGCTGTATAAGGGAGGCATTGTAAACATAAGATGAAAGGGGGCTTGGATCCCCTTGTTAACTCACTAAAAACTTCTCTTCTAGAATTTGGGCCCAAATAAATGACTCTAGTTGGGTTATTCAAATCTCCCCAAACTAGATCCCGTAAAGAATTCTCAAAGAGAGAGCTTATAGCAACACATGAACACAATCATAAAAATCTGCAAATATGAATGCAGCATAAGATGAAATATATTAAATCCATCATGTACATTAATTTATTAGCAACAATACATAGAAATATCATGAGGAATAAACCCCTCATGCAATGGGAATCAACCTCCAAAGAGTAACACATGAAATACAAGAGATACAACAACTACATTAAATGCTGGAAAGTAGTGACAATGCTGCGTCTAGGATTGTAGCTTCTGCTATAGATGTGAATACATGAAATATGACTGAAATATACAAGAAATTCCCAGGAATGGAAGAATGGGCTCCAATACAAGATTTCTAGCCAATCTAGGAGAGACTGCTAGAAATGTCAGAGAATGTACAATGTGAAAAATAACTTGTCACTGCAACTGAACCAAAATAAGAATGAGGCTATGGCAGATTTGAAATACTCATGCCCTCCTCTGATAATTTTCTCAAGCAAAGGGCTGATCCCTTTCACTCAAAAACAATCCTCCTGATAAGCTCCAATGGCTCTCCCAGCAACTGCCTACATAAATAACGCAGTTTGTGCTCTAGAATGTGCTGTGAGAGATGGTGAATGATTTGCCTGGTGCCAAAGATATGAAATTAATCCCGGGAGCCTCCTCTGCTTCTCCTCCAAAGAATAAACAAGATCTCCACTGAATAACAAGCCAAAGAATGACTATATGAGTTCCTCCTGTTCAACTCTTGAACTAACAATCTCACCCAAACAAAATGCATTGTGAGGCGAAGATAAGCTTGGCCAAATACTGAAATGAGTAAATGAAGCTCAAATCCTCTCCTTCCTTGAGTATGAGGTAGGGATTCCCGATCGGGAACACCCTTGGGTGTAAGAACACTACAACCCTGCTAAACAGCCTAGGGATGCAAGTCTTTGCAGACCCTACGAAAATAATAATTCAATGCATAATAAAAATGGGCTGCCATCTCCTCCTTATAAAGAAAATGAACTCCTCTCACTATGGGTCCCATTCACACTTTCTTCTAGCTCATGCAAGTGGAGCCTCCACTAAAATGGCGTTGTCCAGGAAGGTTCAATGTATCTAGACGGTTTTAGTAAACTTGGTAAAAATGACTAGATCAAGAATGATCCAATCCTATTCACACCATGTGGTGCTCAATTCAGCTACTTTATTATTCCTCCTTCCACACAAGGAGTGTTATTTCTCCATCTAGAGGGGTTAAGGTGTCTCCTTACCCATTTTATTCAACAAAATGAAAATATGCAAACTATAATGTTCCTTTTAGCTTGAGGCGAAAAATTGGGAACATTACAGTCCTCCCCTCCCACATGTTGCTTGTCCTCAAGCAACTGCATAGAGAGAACAAAATTTCTCCCCCTTCTTCTCTTGTGGCCTCCTCATCAACAATCTCCACCACTGCTCAAGATATCCTACAACAAATCTGTCCTCCAATGCTTCCTCCCAAGCATGCAAAACGGAATGATGCACATCATGGAAAGATAGAAGGTGTAGGTGGAAACATCTCTGCTATGCTATGGCCTCCTCAAGGTAGGATTGATGACATGCATGTGAAAAATGTATCCCCAATGATGATCCTCTCATCCATGCTATCATCCAAATAAAAATCTCAACCCATAGTATATGCAAGGTGTTGGAGTTGAATGGAGAGTTAGGATTTTGATTCCCAAGGTGTTTCTCCCTCCATTTGTGGTACACATGGGGCTGCCTTTGTCCTTGGGCTGAAATGGTATGGCCTCCAAGAATGGCCCAAGCTTCCCCATCAAGAAAATTAGCCATGAAGTGCCCCCTCAAGTCCTCCAAGTGGTTTTTCCCACAAGAAGAGAAAAGTAGCAATGTGGCAATCATGGTTTTCCCATGGTGTCTCCTGCAATATAAAGCATGTACAATGGGGAGAATCATGCTCCTAATGGGCTATCCCAAAATATAAAACACTCTCACAATAGTGCTCCTTGTGAATGTATAAACATTAGCAATACAAGGAGGCAACATGAAATAGAAACAAACTGTCATAAGACAATTAGAGAGCGGGTCACTGCTCCATTCATGGGACCAACACAGTGCACCTCTTACCTGCATCAAAAATAAAACCAAAAAGATCTTTTATAGCCACTTTTTTTCTGCCACAAACATCTCATAAGGTGAAAAAATGAAAGTACAAATTGGTGCCAATGGTGCACACTAAGAAGTATGTGGCTTCCCCCGCAAACCACCATTAAGGTAGCCAAAATCAATGCTACAAGTAGCCGCAAGTACATTATACAAAATTCAAGAAGGGATGATCCTTCTTGATACAATATGATGCTCATGCAATTTAAATAAGTATAAAACATAATGTGAAATTATACCTTCTCTACCATATACTTGATACCTTGAGCTGAAAAGGCTCAACTGAAAAGGCTCCCCCACTCCCAATGAGCAAGAAGGTGGTTGTGACATCCTCTCCATCACCATCTGGGCTATGTATCTCTCCATATGATTATATATTTCCTATTGGATGCCCTCCCAAGTGAACTCCTCTAACAAAACAAGATATGCATCAAGGTGCATAGCTAGGAAGTCCTCATGTGCTGCATGTAATAGTTCCTCCTTGAGACTAGATGCTCTAGTCAAGAAGATTCTACCATAACAATAGATGACCATATCATCCCCCATGTATCTGTCATCTCCCTCCGGGTCATCAAGAACCATGCATGCACCAAGATCCTTGGAGTACTCTACCAAAATTTGAGACCTTCAATATGGATCAATCCTCTCCATAGACAGCGCTCGTGATCTAGCATGTGAAACTCCCCTCATGTTGCTGCCTGCTACTTTGACATCCCTCATGCCAAAGTCATCCTCCAAAATTCTACCATGCCTATCATGCAGCTGCTCATGCTCAAATAGTAATGGTGATCCTGGGAAGTTGGCCTCCCATGAGAAGTTGTCATCCAAAAGGAATCTCCCAATCCTGGTCAGTGTAAGCATGAGTAACCTCCATTTACTCCCATGTGTGAAAGAGTCCTTCCTCAAAGGAAGTATCCTCTGTCTCTCTAAATCTATGGAGCAGTCATCTTGCATCATCAAGATGCTCTCTTCCATCCCTGCAGCAATCTCTATTAGCTCAGTATGGGTAATGAGAGTGGGTAATGTTGAAAATGAGAGAGTTCCTCCCTCCTCCTTGAGTCTATCCCAAACTCTGTGCGCTGTGCTGGACACCTCCAAAGTATTCACCTCTCCGGAATCCAAGAGTGGTGAACTATATGACAAGATGTCCCTCATCAACTCGAGATCAGGTGGCCTCCCAGGTGGAATGCCTCCACATAGTGAGACATCAAGCTAAGAAGTGGAGTGTATGTATGAGTGGACTGAGTTTTTCCTCTCTTCACTGCGCTGTACAGTCTCCTTCTCTTGTGAAATTTTTTTTTGGAATAGGTAAGGGTGTATCAACCCTTGATGTTGATCCTTCTCTTCCTCCTCCATCTCACAATCCCCAATAGATGCTACATATGACTCTGGAATTGTGCCCTAGTTCCCACATGTTAAAAAAATTGGAATCCCTTGCATAGAAACAAGGACTCCTCCCATGGAAGCAATGGCTCCCCTCTCATCTCCATGTGGTGATGGATCTTCCTCCAATGATGCAGCGTTGTGGGTTCTTCCATGCACATTCTCTCCATCAATATGTGAGTATGCCTCCCCCTCAATGAGTGACCATGGATTTCAGTCTTCTTTTGAAAGAGGTACCTCCATGTTATCACAAATATAAGAGTTCCCTTCATAAAATAGGGATCTTGCCCTTGGAAAGTCATCATACATGTTTTCATCCCTTTCGGAAGTAAGGAATGGAGTTGGTTTTATTGTTCCACCCAATGCATGCAAAGTGTTTGAAGTTATGATATAGGATGATTCACATTGACTTCCCTCAAAATTCTTCACCAAACCCTTAGTGAATTCATCATATAAATTTGCATGACAATATGAAACAAAATTTTCAAACCAACAATCATGAGCCATACCTTTGAGTTGCAGCGCTGCTGCTCCAATGGCCTCATCCTCTTCCTCCATTCTTCCTGCAGTGCAAGTGGGAAATGAACTGCACTGTGGATATGCATGTGTGGCTGAATTCTCACACCCATAATAATAATATCTAAGGCTTGCTTCATCTTCAAACCCTCTTATAAAATCTTTCCAAGTTTCCCTTTCTTTCTCCTCAAGGTCTTTAATGATACCCTCAAGGGTCTGGAAAAGAAGAAGGGAAACCTCCTCTTCCGTCATTCTTCTTTTCCTTTTTTATCTATAAATCTCCTCTTCTAAATGAGGAGATTATCCTTCTATTGGAATATTATTTTGGGCTGCACAGGCTGAGCCAAGATTTATGCTCCGATACCACTTAATATTCCTTTTTCAGAATTTCTGCAATATGGTCCTCAAGGACACTGTATAAGGGAGGCAGTGTAAAAATAAGCTGAAAGGTGGGTTGGATCCCCTTTTTAACTCACTAACCACTTCGCTTCCAGAAGTTGGGCCCAAAGAAATGACTCTAGTTAGGTTATTCAGATCTCCCCAAACTAGATCCCGTAAAGAATGCTCAAAGAGAGAGCTTACAACAACACATGAACACAATCATAAAAATTTGCAAATATGAATGTAGAATAAGATGAAATATATTATAGCCATCATGTAAATTAATGTATCAGCAAAAATATACAGAAATATCATGAGGAATAAACCCCTCATGTAATGGGAATCAACCTCCAAAGATTAACACATGAAATACAAGAGATGCAGCAATTGCATTAAATACCAGAAAGCAGTGACAACACTATCTCTAGGAGTGTATCTTCTTTTATAGATGTGCATACATGAAATATGACTGAAATATACAAGAAATTCCCAGGAATGGAAGAATGGGCTCCAATACAAGATTTCTAGCCAATCTAGGAGAGATTGCTAGAAATGCCGGAGAATGTACAATGTGACAAATAAATTGTCACTGCAACTGAACCAAAATAAGAATGAGGCTATGGCAGATATGAAATACTCATGCCCTCCTCTAATAATTTTCTCAAGCAAAGGGTTGATCCCTTTCACTCAAAAACAATCCTCCTAATAAGCTCCAATGGCTCTCCCAGCGACTGCCAACATAAATAACGCAGTTTCTACTCTAGACTGCAATGTGAGAGATGGTGAATGATTGGCCTGGTGCCAAATATCTGAAATGAAGCCTGGGAGTCTCCTTTTCTGCTCCTCCAAATAATAAACAAGATCTCCACTGAAGAACAAGCCAAAGAATGACTCTATGAGTTCCTCCTATTGCTGCTCCTAGCAACACAACATTTTCTGCCCAAAAAAATAACGCTGTAGTTGAAGGGATAAACTTGGCCAAATGCTGGAATGAGGAAATTAGCTCAAATCCTCTCCTTCCTTGAGGATGAGGTAGGGATTCCTGACTGGGAACACCCTTGGGTGTAAGAACACTACAACCTTGTTAAACAACTTGGGGATGCAAGTCTTTGCAGACCCTACGAAAATAATAATCCAATGCATAATAAAAATGGGCTGCCATCTCCTCCTTATAAAGCAAATGAACTCCTCTCACCATGGGTCCCATTCAAACTTGCCTCTAGCTCATGCAAGTGGAGCCTCCACTAAAACTGCGCTGTCCAAGAAGGTTCAATGTATCTAGAAAGTTTTAGTTGACTTGGTAAAAATGACTAGATTAAGCATGATCCAATCCTGTTCACACCATGTGGTGCTCAATTCAACTGCTTTGTTATTCCTCCTTCCACACAAGGAGTTTTATTTCTCCATCTAAAGGGGTTAAGGTGTCTCCTTACCCATTTTATTCAACAAATTGAAAATATGCAAAATATAATGTTCCTTTTAGCTTGAGGCTAAAAATTGGGAACATTACAACTTCAATCTTGTATTGTTCATTCTAAGTTGGCAGGAAACATGAATTGGAACTTATCGAGCACAACCTCTCTCAGAACAATAGATTTCATATCTGCACATCATCATACTCACCATAAAACATTCTGCTTCATTTAAGTTTTCAATGTTATTTTAAATTATGTATTTTATTTCTATTGTGTGTTTGCATAAACATACAAGATCTATCTATGTCATGGAACACAACATTCCTGAGGTTATCTTTTCATACAAAAATTACTCTCTAGACTTCTGGTGTGACTTGTGGATCCATCCCAGAGAGATGGTATATTTAGGGATTAGATAATAAGAGAAACATAAAGAGATTATTATCGAGTCTGACGGGTGTAAGGTTCTAACTTCTCTAAGTAAAGCTTTCAGCAAACTGAAACCTTGTCGTTTGGCTGCAGTTCAGTGAGCTTCCAGAGGTGTCGAGGACGTCCTCACATCCACTCTAGATGCAATCCATGTGAACCAGTGCAAGCCAGATCCAACTAATAGGAAAGCATGAAAACCCTAGGAGAAATTCATGTAATCTACATTTTTCATATTATTCAAGTGAATTTTTCTTGAAAAACAATCACATCTATCTGATATGGATATTTTGATCTGGTCAGTATAAGCTCAGTAGAAATACTTGAAGGTCAGAATGATCTGCACGTAGGCATGATAAGTCTAATAATTCCTTGACTGACATTTCTTGAGTTGTGATCAGCTTATCCAACCCACAACATCAACGTCATGAAGCATTTCTACAATATCCTTGCAATGGCTCACTTGGATATGAATTTGTTTGGTTGCTCAAACTCCAAGGCACCTTTGGCTGAAACTCTGCCCTTCCCTCTCAACTAAAGAATATTCTTAGCATGTGTAAAGAAAAAAATTCCATCATTGATAGAAAAGGAAACTTTGCATTCCCCAAAACCCTTATTAAAGAATTATATCATGAAAATACCTCCAAATCTTTATACACAATTGCTATCAAAGAATCTAAGGTAGAAATTGTTACAATAGGTGTAGAATTTACACGAAATTCTGATCTGCTGATAAGAACAATCTGAAAAACACTTTATTCTCTTACAAACACAGAATTTCTCTACCCAATTTGCAACAGAATTAGGAACAAAAATAAAGTAGTCACACAATTCAAGATAGTTTTTTTTTAAACTAGGGAACCCAACTGGGAAAACCCTCTTCTTGATGAGAATTTTATTGATAGTAAAATTGAACAATTGATCTCTTACAAAATAACTTTGTCTCAATAGAAACCAATATGATTTCTCTGCGAGAAATAAGCTTGAAACACCTGCAAGTGTTGATCTCTGCTGCTCTCTACCAACCTGTGCACAATCTTCTCTTGCACACTCTTCCTCTCACAAGCTCCACGCACAAACTTGTGCTTCCTATTTATTGGTCTCACCAACTTGTGCGAACCAAAACAATGACTAAATTTTAAACTTGTGCCTTCATTCCTCATTTTAAAGGAAATTCAAATGGTTAAAATTAGTGAGTTTTGTAATTAAAGAATTGAACTGGAGTTTTTCTAGTTAACAAAAGTCAACAGAACTAGTTAACTAGATCCTCCTAAAAATTAGGAGGCTAACTCCACTTAAGATTTTAGTTCCCAATTTAACTCACATTAGAAGAACAAAACTCGACCTTCAACTTCAACACATCAATTAATTTCTTCATGCACTCCTAAATTTTAGGAAATCGAACATGCGCAAAAAAAAGAACTCGACTTTGACTCCTTGAATTAAGTCACAAATCAAGGAATAATTTTTCTGGCTAATTTTCAACAGTAGAATTAGGAACTGCTAATGTTCTACCATTGATAATAGAGCAAGAAAATCAAAAATTGGTATCAAAAGGATAAAAGTATGTAAATATATCTCAGCTTGATTTTTTTTTATTAAATCCTTTATTTGCTCATGAACTAGTAGGAGAATACCTTATCAGTTTTCTTGATGTTGCCCACCTAGACTGGCAAGAATTTTGTAGATGAAAATTCCAAGGTACATTACAGATGCATACTGTAATGTCCAATTAAATTATAGCATAATCTTGGCAGATGAAATCACTCCACAAAGACTGGTCATTTTTGTCAAATTAAAAGGAGTGAGAATTCTTCCCAAGGTATCTTATATGTCAATTAGTGGCAAAGCCATATTCAAGTTGCATAATAATTTCCTCCCAAATGTCAACTTGCCTCAAGGGATCAGGTTCTCAGTAATAAGACAAAAATTAATTTCATTTGAGAGAGCAACAAAGTTACAAATATATAGGGATATATTGCTGACAACATCACTGCAATCAAAGAATATATTGACATGGAAAATCCTGATCACTTCACAAGAAAAAAGTAAAAATCCCATTGTGGATAGATTGTCACAAATGCAATGGCCCAAAAATATAAAATTGATGGCAATAAAATTCGTGCCATATATTGACCAAATCCAACCCCCTCTTCGACCCTGAAAATAAGAAGAAATCCCAGAGACATCTTCCAGAAATCAAAATTAAAGGTCCCTCCTGAATTCGATATCTCTTTAGCAAAGGTTAGATGAGAAAAAACTTGGGGAACACCCTACTAGCGAGCTATGCAGTTGGGAGAAGAGAAAAAATTCGATGAATAGAAATCCAATATCAACTAGTGATTTGAATCCAGGGAGAAGGAAAACTATCTCTTGAACATAAACAAGGAAATTGGCAAGGCAGATGGATGGTCACTGCACAACATAAAGTTTATCAAATAATAAGACAAAACAAAATACAAGATGTCAGTGCATCCATGATAATCACTTCCTTGATAGAGCTAAAATCCAGGTCCAGCAGAATAGAATGTCGTAGACAGATCAAATAGATGAAAATGTAAAGGATATGTATTCTAATTTCAAAAATATGTTAGTGTTATGGATCATGATAAAATAAATTCAAATGTGAGATGCTTCCAACCAATTCAGAATAGATCAGTTTGCTACACTTGAGAAAATATGGCAAATGAAAAGATAAATATATCTAGTCTGAGGAACATTCCAAAGGTGGACTCATTCCCCAGGTTTTCCAAAGTTGAGGGTGCCACTAGAGAAAAATACACTCCAAAATCAGAGAGACTCCAGCCTAAATCTTTTCTAAATCTACCTCTACGACATCCTTGGGTTCATGTAATTAGCATCAAGTATTTATTTTTTAATTTTTATTGCTTAATGACTTATCTTGGTAAAAAAATGAGGTCACATGCTATAGAAATACTAAAAGACAAATATCTAAAAGCTAAATTGAAACATTCACCACCAAAAGCTACCCTAGGCATTTGTATAGACAATTCATGAGGAGGTGAAGAGTTACAAAGATTGTTGAGCTGCCATGTGAATTGAACATCCTAGAAGAAAATTACAGACTTGTTGAATCGACAAAAAAGAAGTGTTCCAACAATTTGCAACAAGAAAGAGAAGGCTAAACTCCAAATATGCATAGAGAAGAGTGAATATCAACTTGTGCTCATGGAAGCCCAAGATTGTCTACCATTCTGATCACATTTCTCTGAATATTGTGAATCATGGAGAGAATAAAACCTCTAGATTTTAATCCACTTGCTGAATTGACATATTCTGCAACAAAGAGTTAGATTTTATCTATTTCCTTCTATTTACTATTATTTACATTATTAATTCTTTCAAATTAGTTCTATAGCATTTGCTTACTATTATTGCTTAAGTAAGCTACTTCCATAGTTGTTGCACTCTAATAGTGTCACAATTTTGTAGTGAGTCACAGAATTATAGAAAATGTTTGGTGCATCAAGTGGAATGAAAGAAAAGTTCAGCTCTGGTTGAGAATTTGCAGAAGTATCAAAACTAATTCTCTCTTGCTAGTTAGGTTCCATGAGATCAATTCATGCGCAAGTGTGGTAGCAAGGAGATCTGAAAGAGATTCATTTGTTCTCTTGTCTATTGAGAGACAAACAATGAGGTAGTGTCAAAAGAAAGGCTTGTGAATGGTAGTTTTGTAGGTTTAGAAAACTCCTAAGGATGCCGCCACGAAGAGATGTAAGGAACCAGGAATTGGAGGAATTGAGAAGGAAAATTGAAGAATTAGAAACCAGACAAATTGGAGATGTTGTAGCTATAACAGACTCAGAATCAGAGAATGTTTTGGTGGAAGAACCCAGTTGAGCATTTGATCTCATTTTTGAAATATATTGGTAATATAAGGGTGGAAGTTTCATGCTATAATGGGTTTGAAAGTAAAGGCTCATATACTAGATAGGTGAACTCAATAGATACTTTGAGTATGAGAATGTCCAATACCCCAATATAGTTCGTTTTACAATAACTAAGTTGAAAGGGTATCCTACACTATGCTGCAATGTTGTGCAAAATGGCAGAGTGGACAAGCACCAGGAGAAGACTAAGAATTGGAATCAAATGGTGAGTAAAATCAAGGAAAAGTTCTTTCTTGTTGATTATGAACAAAGTTTATGCAGAGAAAGCACAAAATTTGAATAAAAAATAGATATCTATCTGGGAGTATACAAAATAATTCTTCAAAATGACTCCCAAATCAGGACTAAAAGAGCCACAATATCAAAGCTTAGCAAGGTGTGTGAATGGATTAAAGGTCCAGATTCAAGATGAGATGAGTACCCATTCTTTCCAAATCATGGATGAAGCATATCAGATTGCTTCCAAGGTAGAGGAAAAGTTGAATAGGAAGTAGTAGTATAATTGTAGAGGAAAAAATTTTGAAGAAAAGAAAGAGTAAAGGTTATAAGGAGACACTCTAGTGAAGGGAGATAAGCTGAAGCATTAAGAATTCAAATTTCCTAAGGAGAGAACCATGTGGCAAAGGCAGAGAGTTTATAAAAGGAAAGGATAAGTATGTCATTACCTGTTACAGGTATGGAGTAGACAGGCAGAAAGCATCTAAATACCCATAGAAGCACAATCTAGGAAGAAAAAACGAGGTTAGGACTCATGTCACATGGGCAGGTGAGGCATCAAATATGGGAGAAAACTTTGTAATACTTCAGCATGAAGAGGGTGAATTTTTTTTTTCAAAATGGCGTTACTCAATCCTAAAAGGAATGCTACAAAAGTACATAAACATAGGGAAAGTTTTTAGAACTAAATGCCAGATTCTAGCCTTCTAGGTAAATGCTGCAAAATTATCATAGATGGTGGGAGTACAGAAAATTTGGTTTCCACTGAGTTGATCAATATGCTAAAATTAAAGTGCATCTCCTATCCCAATCCATATTGGGTTTCATAGTTATAGAAATGTCGGCATGTCACTGTGACAGAGTACTGTTTGTTGAGTTTTTAGATCAACAACTTCAATGATCAAGTATTATGTATGTGGTGGAGATGGGGGCATCTCATGTATTATTGCAAAGACCTTGGTAGTTTGATAGGAAGGTGCTGAATGATGGTATGGAAAATACATATGAATTCAGCAAAGATGGACAACATTATAGTAGAGCAAATGGAAAAAGAGGAGACAACAACAATAAACAATAGTGATGCAAGGTGTAATGGCAACAAAAGTGGTCATGTAATGTTGTGCTCAACCAAATAATTTCTTAAGGAAGAAATATAGGGAAAATTCGGTTTGGCCATAATGCCAAAGAAGTTACAAGAAGATAAGGAAAACAGTTATGTGTCAATGGAAACTAAACAATTGTTGAATGAGTTTGCAGAGATTGTTGCTGATTGATACGCATTTAAGCCCGTGTGCAATTGCTTTCAATTTATACAACAAAACATGGAAAATAAGTTCACACCTGTAAAAAACAGAAAATAAGTTCACATTACCATTTTTCCTGCTGATGGAGGAAGGGCCTGCAGTATTTTAGGAAACTTTCTGGAGCTTCTTGCATGTTTCGTGGGTGGTTCTTTGTAGAAGGAGGCGTATAACTAGTAGGTTTGAGTTGATTATGGAGGTGGAAAGTAGCTATAGTGATTAATGTAAAATTTTGAAAGGCCCACGATTAATCTGAAACCTTTGTAATTCGTTTGAAATGCCTATTAAAACCATAGTTTAAGGCGGTAATGCTCCACCATATAAATAGGTATTAAAAAATTTCAAATGCCAACTTAGGTTTGATTTAAACATGGCATATAATTCGTTTAGTTCCATTAAACATGGAATTAAGGTTTTGAATAAAAGCTTTTAGTTCCCTTATTAATATCACCCCATAAGCTTCCTTATACTCTTTTGTGTGTTTAATCAAACCCTTTAACTTTAATAACTTATAATGGCTATAGGTTTCTATTAGGTGAAGGAGATCTAAATTTTGGGAAACATCACTATGTGGTATTTACGAGGTGGGGTAGGGTTCTTGGGAAAATAACAAAAGGGAAAAGCTTGGTACTAGAAATAGGATTAGAAGGATTAAAGTTAAAGATATGAAGATGAAATAAGATATTTTAATGATAATTTTCATGGAATATGTACACATGGATTAAATACTACATTAATGCTACCTGTGAAAAAATTATATATGAGACATATATCTAAGACTTTTATGAGTCAATGAATAAATAGGCATTGGACATCGGTGTTGGGTTATACTTCATTCTTCCACTTATTAGCAAAGGGATAGACATTGTTTACTTCCATGTCTGGTAAGGATGTCGAAGTCATCCAAAAATAGAATTGGTTCTCGAACAATATTTACATGTCATTAAAATAATGGTGACCCTATTATGACCCTCTCAAGGAAAAAGAGATTGTATAACCTATTCGAGTAAAGCTCCTTTCACTTCTTGTTGAATTTGTAAGGGGATAACTTTCATACTTATTGGGGACACTCTAGAGAAGTTCATTAAAATGAATGAAAGAACAAAATCTTAGACCACAAAAATTGTAGCTAAGTTGTGTAGAGATGGAGCTAACCAAGTTTTAGATTATTATGATATTCCCTTTAGGTGAATAAATTGATGTATTCATGGCCATGTTAAAATTGTTGGCCCATTGGGACACCCACAAATATTTTTGGGTGAAAAGGAAAGGAGACATAATGAATGATCCTCTAGAGATATGGGAACGCAAGATAAAAATATTATTTGAGCCTATGCTAGGAGTTGAGAAGAAAATATACCCTACCATTACCATAAATTCATTGCAAGGAAAGAGAGCCAATGGGCATGTCAAAATTATAGAGTAGAAAAGGGGAGTCCTTGAAAATGATGTTTGGGCATAAATATTTTATGTGGAAAGATGATCAACTTGTATAGGAGATTGCTAGGAGATTAATATTCAAGCAAAAAAAAAATATAAGTCGTCATAGATCTCCTCCAATTGCATTTTGTTCTCATGGGTTGGTAGTGGATAACCCACCCAATTTTCTACCACTTGACAAACAAACCTTCATGGAAAATGTTGAGAAAACCATAGTAGCAAGGGTTTTAATTTTGAAAATTTTCCACCCAAGGAATGCTTGATATGTATATATATATATATATATATATATATATATATAAATTCTAAGGGATAGGGAGGGTGGTCTTCCTAAGGATATGGGGGATATGAGGGTATCTTTTTTTAATATTAAGGTTGATGGAATTTCTTGGTTGGAGGTGGCAATGAGTAGGGTCACAATTCATATATCCTTTAATATATTAAAAAAAATCTCTTTGCAGTGAGGAGTAATGTTGATATAAAAGGTGGCCTAAAAGTAAACGACTCATCTATTATATTAAAATACACCGTGGGAATAAGGTCATACATCGTTTTGGCTAAACAAAATTCAAAGAGAAAGGTTAAATCAAGTAAGATGAAAAACATTAAGGGGCACTCAGAGTTGGGACTACCTATGGGGATTTTTAAAAATTATTATTAGGCCATTGAATGTAAACCCGACCTGCCCGAATGCGTTTCCTTGAGCGCCATCAGTAAACGACTCAACCCGACCCATACGAACGTGTTTCCTTGGGCGACGTCACATGTCGACAAGACCTGACCTTCCCAAACGCGTTTCCTTGAGCGCCATCACATGACTAGACCTGACTCGTACGAACGTATTTCCTTGGACGGCCTCACACGACACGACTTGACCAGACCCAACTTGACTCGACCCGTTTGAATGCATTTCCTTGGGTGGCCTCACACGACATGACCCGAACAGATCCAACCCGACCCGCCCGAACGCGTTTCCTTGAGCGCCATCAGTACATGACTTGACCCGACCCGTACAAACGTGTTTCCTTGGGCGGCCACACATGACACAACTCGACCAGACCCAACTCGACCTGACTCATACGAGCGTGTTTTCTTGGGCGGCCTCACACGACACGACCCGACCAGACCCAACTCAATCCGCCCGAACGCGTTTCCTTTGGCAGCCTCACACGACATGACCCAACCAGACCAAACTCGACCCGCCCGAACGTGTTTCCTTGGGCAGCCTCACACAACATGACCTGACTCGACCTGACCCGACCCGACCCGTCCAAATGTGTTTCCTTGGGCACCCTTACAATACGACATGAACCGACCTGACCTAACCTGAACTCGTTTCCAACTAATTGGGAGCCGTCACATGACTCGACCTGACCCGTATGAATGTGTTTCGTTGGGCGGCCTCACACGACAAGACCCGATCACCAGACCCAACCTGACCCGCCCGAACCCATTTCCTTGAGCACCATCAGTACATGCAGACTCGACTTGACCCATACAAACGTGTTTCATTGGGCGACCTCACATGACATGACTCAAACAGACCCAACTCGACCCGACCCGTGCGAATGTGTTTCCTTGGGTGGCCTCACACGACACGACCCAACCAAACCCAACTCGACATGCCCAAACGCGTTTCCTTGGGCAGCCTCACATGGGATGACTTGACCCGACCCGACCCGCCCAAACGTGTTTCCTTGGGCGCCCTTACAATACGGCACGAACCGACCTGACCTAACTCAAACTCGTTTCCAGCTAATTGGGCACCATCACACGACTTGACCCAACTCGTACGAATGTGTTTCCTTGGGTGGCCTCACATGACAAGACCCGACCAGACCCAACCTGACCCACCCGAATGCGTTTCCTTCAGCACCATCACACAACTCAACCTGACCTGTACGACCGTGTTTCCTTGGGCGGCCTCACATGACAAGACCCGACCTCGACCCGACTCGACCTGATCCCGACTCACCCGAACACGTTTCCTTGGGCTCCCTCACACGACACGACCCGACCTGACCCACCTGAATTCATTTACTTGGGTTCCCTCACATGAACTGACCCAAACGCGTTTGGGCAGGCGCCCTCAACCGAAACTACCCGACCCGAACATGTTCGAGCGGGTGCCGTAACGACCCGACTCGAACGGGTTTGGTCGGGTGCCCTCAAACAAAAGGACACGACGCGCCCGACCGAACAAAGGCACAAGGGAGAAAATGGAAAACGGCTTGCACAAACGTGCATAAGGCACCCTTGCAGTCATAACTTAGGAAATTTGATATGGCCGCCATCAAACGAAACGACCTGACCTGAACCTGTTTGGACATGCGCCCTCACATGGCGCGACATGGCCTGCATGACGAAATGAAGGCACAAGGGAGCAACCGGCAAACAGGCCGCACGAACGTGCAAAGGGCACCCATGCAGTCACAAGTACTTAGCAAATTTGATACAGCTGTCCTCAACCGAAACGACCTGACCCAAACGTGTTTGGGCAGGCGCCTTCAACCGAAATGACCCAACCCAAACACGTTTGGGCGGGCGCCCTCAGCCAAAATGACCCAACCCGAATGGGTTTGGGCGGGCACCCTCAAATGAAACGACCCTACCCAAACGGGTTTGGGCAGGTGCCCTCAAACAAAATGACACGGCGGGCTACCGAACGAAGGCACAAGGGAGCAAACGACAAATAGGCCGCACGAACGTGCACAAGGCACCCGTGTGGTCACAACTTATAAAATTTGATACGACCGCCCTCAAATGAAATGACTCGACTCGAACGTGTTTGGGCAAGTGCCCTCACACGGCGCGACATGGCGCGCATGACCGAATGAAGGCACAAGGGAGTAACCAGAAAACGGGCCACACGAAAATGCAAATGGCACCCATGCAGTCACAACTTAGCATATTTGATATGAGCGCCCCCAACCGAAATGACCCGACCCAAATGCGTTTGGGTGGGCGCCCGCAACCGAAATGACCCTACTTGAATGGGTTTGGGCGGGTGCCCTCAAATGAAGCGACCCTTCCCGAAAGGGTTTGGGTGGGTGCCCTTAAACGAAACGACACGACGAGCTACCGAACGAAGGCACAAGGGAGAAAATGACAAACAGGGTGCACGAACATGCACAAGGCACCCGTGCAGTCACAACTTAGTTTGATACGACCGCCCTCAAATGAAATGACCCGACCCAAACGCGTTTGGGTGGGCGCCCTCATATGGCATGACATGGCGCGCACGACTGAACGAAGGCACAATGGAGCAACCGGAAAACGAGCCGCATGAACGTGCACAGGGCACCGTGCGGTCACAAGTACTTAGCAAATTTGATACAGCCGCCCTCAACCGAAACAACCTGACACAAACGTGTTTGGGTGGGCACCCTCAACTGAAACGACCTGACACGAATGCATTTGGGTGGGTGCCCTCAACCAAAACGACTCGACCCAAACACGTTTGGGCAGGCGCCCTCAACTGAAACAACCCGACCCAAACAGGTTTTGCCGGGTGACCTCAAACAAAATGACATGGTGCGCCTGACTAAACGAAGCTGGCACAAGGGAGAAAATTGCAAACAGACCACATGAACGTGCATAAGGCACCCGTGCGGTCACAACTTAGCAAATTTTATACGGCCACCATCAAACGAAATGACCCGACCCGAACGTGTTTGGGAGGGCGCCCTCACACAGCGCAACACGGTGTGCGCAACCGAACAAAGGCACAAGAGAGAAACTGGAAAACGGGCCGCATGAACGTGCACGGGGCACCCGTGTGGTCACAAGTACTTATCAAATTTGATACAGATGCCCTCAACCGAACCGACCTAACCCAAACGCGTTTGGGCAGGCGCCCTCAACCGAAATGACCTGACTCGAACGCATTTGGGCGGGCACCTTCAACCAAAACGACCCTACCCGAACGGGTTTCGGTGGGCGCCCTCAAATGAAAGGACCCTACCCGAACAAGTTTTGGTGGGCGCCCTCAAACGAAACGACACGACGGGCTACCGAACGAAGGCACAAGGGAGAAAACGGAAAACGGGCCACACGAATGTGCACAAGGCACCCGTGCAGTCACAAGTTAGAAAATTTGATACGATCAACCTCAAATGAAACAACCCTACCTGAACGGGTTTGGGTGGGCGCCCTCAAACGAAATGACACGGTGGGCTACCGAATGAAGGCATAAGGGAGAAAATGGAAAACAGGTCATACGAACATGCACAAGGCACTCGTGCAGTCACAAATTAGCAAATTTGATACGACTGCCCTCAAACGAAACGACCCAACCCGAAATTGTTTGGGCGGGTGCCCTCACATGGCGCAACATGGCGTGCATGACTAAATGAAGGCACAAGGGAGCAACCAGCAAATAGGCCACATGAACGTGCATAAGGCACCTGTGAGGTTACAAGTACTTAGCAAATTTGATACACCTTCCCTCAACCAAAACGACCAGACCCAAACGTTTTTGGGCAGGCGCACTCAACCAAAACAACCTGACCCGAACGCATTTGGGTAGGCACCCTCAACCGAGACTACCCAACCCAAACATGTTTGGGCGGGTGCCCTCAACCAAAATGACCTGACCCAAACGGGTTTGAGTGGGTGCCCTCAAACGAAACGACACAATGCGCCCGATTGAACGAAGGCACAAGGGAGCAAACAACAAACGGGCTACACGAACGTGCATAAGGCACCGGTGTGGTCACAACTTAGAAATTTTGATACGGCTGCCATCAAACGAAACGAATCGACCCGAACACATTTGGGCGGGTGCCCTCAAACAACGCGACATGGTGCGTACAACCGAACGAAGACACAAGGGAGCAACTGGCAAACAGGCTGCACGAACGTGCATAGGGCACCCTTGTAGTCACAAGTACTTAGAAAATTTGATACAACCACCCTCAACCGAACTGACCCAACTCAAATGCGTTTGGGTAGGCACCCTGAACCGAAATGACCCGACCCGAACAACTTTGGGCGGGCACCCTCAACCAAAATGACCCTACCCGAATGGGTTTCAGTAGGCGCCCTCAAATGAAATGACCCTACCCGAACAGGTTTGGGTGAGCGCCCTCAAACGAAATGACATGGCAGGCTACCGAACGAAGGGACAAGGGAGAAAACGACAAACGGGCCGCACGAACGTGTACAAGGCACCCGTGCGGTCACAACTTAGAAAATTTGAAACGACCACCCTCAAACGAAATGACTTGACCCGAACGCGTTTGGGTGGGCTCCCTCATACGGCGTGACATGGTGCACACGACCGAACAAAGGAACAAGGGAGCAACCAGCAAACAGGCTGCACGAATGTGCACAGGGCACCTATGCGGTCACAACTTAGCATATTTGATACGAGCGCCCCCAACCGAAATGACCCGACCTGAACACGTTTGGGTGGGTGCCCTCAACTAAAACGACCCTACTCGAATGGGTTTAGGCGGGCACCCTCAAACGAAGCGACCCTACCCTAACAGGTTTGGGCGGGTGCCCTCAAACGAAACGACACGGTGAGCTACCGAATGAAGGCATAAGGGAGAAAATGACAAAAAGGCCGCACGAACGTGCACAAGGCACCCGTGCAGTCACAACTTAGAAAATTTGATATGACCACCCTGAAACGAAATGACTCGACCCGAACGCGTTTGGGCGGGTGCCCTCACACGGCGCAACACAGCGCGCATGACTGAATGAAGGCACAATGAAGCAACCAGAAAATGGGCTGCACGAACATGCATAGGGCACCTGTGCGGTCACAAGTAATTAGAAAATTTGATACAATTTCCCTCAACCGAAAAGAACCGACCCAAACACATTTTGGCAGGTGCCCTCAACTGAAATGACCCGACCCAAACGCATTTGGGTGGGTGCCCTCAACCAAAATGACCTGACCCGAATACATTTGGGCGGGTGCCCTCAACCGAAATGACCTGACCCAAACAGGTTTGGGTGGGTGCCCTCAAATGAAACAACATGGTGTTCCTGACTGAACGAAGCTGGCACAAGAGAGAAAATGGAAAACGGGCCGCACAAACGTGCATAAGGCACCCGTGTGGTCACAACTTAGAAAATTTGATACGACCGCCATCAAACAAAATGAACCGACCCAAACGCGTTTAGGCAGGCGCCCTCACACGGCGTGACACGGTGTGTACAACTGAATGAAGGCACAAGAGAGAAACCAGAAAATGGGCCACACAAACATGCATAGGGCACCCGTGCAGTCACAAGTACTTAGCAAATTTGATACACCCACCCTCAACCAAACTGACTCGACCCAAACGTGTTTGGGCGAGTGCCCTCAACTGAAACAACTCGACCTGAATGCATTTGGGCGGGCGCCCTCAACCAAAAAGATCCTACTTGAACGGGTTTCGGCGGGCGTCCTCAAATGAAACGACCCTACTCGAATGGGTTTGGGCAGGCGCCCTCAAGCGAAACGACACGGTGGGCTACCAAACGAAGGCACAAGGGAGAAAATGACAAACAGGTCGCACGAACGTGCACAAGGCACCCATGCGATCACAACTTAGCAAATTTGATATGATCGCCCTCAAATGAAACAACCCTACCCATACGGGTTTGGGTGGGCGCCCTCAAACGAAATGACATGGCAGGCTACTGAACGAAGGCACAAGGGATAAAATAGCAAACAGGTTGTACAAACATGCACAAGGCACCCATGCGGTCACAACTTAGCAAATTTGATATGACCGGCGTCAAACGAAACGACCCGACCTGAACGCATTTGGGTGGGAACCCTCACATGGCACGACATGGCACGCACGACTAAATGTAGGCACAAGGGAGAAACCAGAAAATAGGACACACGAACATGCACAGGGCAACCGTGCGGTCACAAGTACTTAGAAAATTTGATACAACTTCCCTCAACCGAAACAACCAGACCCAAATGCATTTGGGTGGGCACACTCAACCGAAACGACCCGATCGGAAAGCGTTTGGGTGGGCACACTCAACTGAAACGACCTGACCTGAACATGTTTGGGCAGGCACCCTCAACCAAAACAACTCGACCCGAACGGGTTTGGGCAGGTGCCCTCAAACGAAACGACATGGCGCGCCTGACTGAATGAAGGAAAAAGGGAGCAAATGACAAACGGGCCGCACAGAAAGGAATAAGGCACCTGTGTGGTCACAACTTAGCAAATTTGATACAACCGCCATCAAACAAAATGACCCAACCATAACGTGTTTGGGTGGGCACCCTCACATGGCACGCACGATTGAATGAAGGCACAAGGGAGCAACCGGAAAACGGGCCGCACGAACGTGCATAGGGCACCCATGTGGTCACAAGTACTTAGAAAATTTGATACATCCACCCTCAATTGAACTGACCCGACCCAAATGTGTTTGGGTGGGTGCCCTCAACCAAAACGACGCGACACGAACACGTTTGGGCAGGCGCCCTCAACCAAAATGACCCTACCGAAACGAGTTTTGGTGGGCACCATAAAATGAAACGACCCTACCCAAACGGATTTGGGCAGGTGCCCTCAAATGAAACGACACGGCGGTCTACCAAACAAAGGCATAAGGGAGAAAACAGCAAACAGGCTGCACGAACGTGCACAAGGTACCCGTGCGATCACAACTTAGCAAATTTGATACGACCACCCTCAAAAGAAACGACCCAACCCGAACACGTTTTGACAGACACCCTCACACAGCACGACACGGTGTGCACGACCGAATGAAGGCATAAGGGAGCAATGGCAAACTGGCCGCACGAACGTGCACAGGGCACCCATGCAGTCACAACTTAGCAAATTTTGATGGTTAACATTTCTTAAAAATTTCGATGGTTAACATTTCTTTGATTTGCCTCACACTGCCACAATACTGATGCTTTGCTCCAAACATCACAATAGTGACACTTGCCTCCAAAACTTCGCAAGTCTGACGCTTTCCTCCAAAACGTCGCAAGTCCGATGCTATGCCCCCATAAGTATCGCAAGACCAACACATTCCTCCAATCCGTCGAAAGTCCAATGCTTTCAGTCAAAAGTGTCGCAAGACCGACACATTCCTCCAATCCGTTGCAATTCCAAAGTTTTTCTCTCCCATAAGTGTCGCAAGACTGACACATTTCTCCAATCCGTCGCAATAGCGACACTTTCCTCCAAAATGTCGCAAGTCCGACGCTTGCCTCCAAAAGTGTCGCAAGACTGACACATTCCTCCAATCTGTCACAATTCTGACGTTTTTCTCCAAACGTCGCAAGACTGAAACTTACCTCTATGTGTCGCAATACCGACACTTGTCTCCCAACGTCGGTATAGTGACAGTTGTGGGCGGGATTTGAAATTTTGATAAAATTTGGGGAAATTTCCGACATTTGGTCAAAAGTGTCGGAACTAAAGTATCGGAATTTCTGCCAAATGTACTAGTGCATTATGATGGTTGATGGGCTTACGAGGAGGCACTATTGATTCTTGGGATGCAATGAAAATTTATTTTGTTACTAAATATAGCTTTTACTATAAATCTAGGGATGTAAAGGATGAAGTTTTTAAAATGACTATAAAACACAGTGAAAATTTAGAAGAATATATTGAGAGATTTCAGTATAACTTGCAAAGATTGCCTTATACTGCCTTACGAAAAGAAGTACTGAAAGATGCTTTAATAAAAGGTATGAAATATGAGTGGATAGAAACATTGAATTTAATTGGACAAGGTGAGATCTATCAAGAATAAAATGATAATATTGTTAAGTTGTTTATTAGGTGTTCATGTGGCAGTACACAAGCCAGATATGGAACACGAGATCCTATCACCTGAATCAGCAAGACCACAGGTGGTGGTATAACACAAACTGAAAGGTAGTATTTTAGAAGATTTCAAAATTGACCTTTTGGGCACATTTACTACGCACTTAGATGTTTTGCAGGATAAACAGAGGCAATCCGAGGTAGATCAAACATTGGCCATATTACGTCCACATTTCCGAAAGAAACACATTGAAAGGGAATGCCTGTTGGACATGGTATGAACTTGTGATATTTTCACTAAAGAATATTTGATAGAATAATGTTCATCACTCTCAGGATTAAAAGTTATACTTAAAGAAGATAAGGAGGAAACAGAACCTACATACCTGATGGCTCAACATCGATAATGGAAACCACGCTCTTCAGGTATGATGAAAGACCCCTCCTTATTTTATTATGGACAATATGTTCCACAGCATAATCTTGGAAATGCATAGCAAGGACAATCTGCTTTCAATACCGCCTAGAAATCCCAATAATATCTTAGATCACCATGGCCAAATCAATAATTTTCTAGATTAGGATGGAAAAATTCACAATATCCTACCACATTGTGGCCAAATCCAGTTACTAATTCCTATCCCTCACAATGGTTGAGTACGCCTGTGCAGAATCCAATGTCGCCTAAAACTTGGCAGTTCCCTGCGGGGTTGGTAAATCCACCCCTAGGGATGATTCCTCAATCTCAACCTATAGTGAAAGCTCCATTGCAATTTCCTCCTAATCCTCAACCTTTGATGCATCCTAAACTACTAGATAAGGAAAATCTTAACCCTAACAAGAGACCTTTCCAATACGTGCAAATTGTTGAAAATCGGTTCTATGAAATAAACCCCTTAGGATGCAATGAGCTTCGGCTAAGATCTAGACATATTATTTTTCCTGAAGAAAATCATAATGATCGATAACAAAGAAACTATAAATAAGAGAAAACTATGATAAATCCTTCGATTGTGGTCATTTTAGAAACATAACCAACATGAAACACAGTCAAGCAATAAGAATCTGAGAAAGTCATAACTACTTCCCTTCCATTCCCTAAGAGACTCATGATAACTAAACCAACCACCCTGATTTTGATATTGTAGGGTAATTGACAAATATTCATTTCTAAATCCCACTCCTGCAGGCTATAGGAGATTTTCCAATTTATGCCAAAAATATCAAGGAACTATGCGGGGAAAAACCTGGGAGAAAACTAAAATATCCACCACAGTTCACATTGTAGGAACATTATCTGACCTTATTTTAGGAAAATAAGCTCCTATTAAATATGAATATCTATGAAGTCTAGTCATGACTATCCAAATACAATGCTGCACTTTTCTAAAAACATTAGAAGACCTGGGAGAAACTATTCAACTTTTGGCCTACAAAACTTGTAATGCATTGGGGATTTCAAATTTAAAACCAACCTCGAGCCTACTATAATTAGCTGATAGGTATGTGGTCAAGCCTAAAGGATATTTGGAAGAAATTACTGTCTCTGTAGATTCCTAGGAATATCCTATAGATTTCCTGGTCATCAAACCGAGAAGTACACTAGATGGAAATCATGCTAGAAATACCATGGTTAGCAATGAAATATGCATATATAGGATGTCAAACTGGAATCATGATGATTGAGAAAGGAAACGTTTTCAAAAATATTATTTTGTATCTTTCAGCTAAACCTAGTCTTTCTGCTATAAATTTTCAGTTACGCCCACCTAGATATCAAGAAGAAAATATGCACTCTCCCCTTTTCTTATATGAAGCTCTGGGACTTAAAAATAAACTATAATATGTAATCATAACATACTACTTTACCTAATACAGACCATATCGCTGGTACTTAAGTGGCTCCTCAGAATGAAAGCGGCTTATCGTTACGGTCGTTGGAACTATTGATTGTTGTTGGGGGAATAAAGTGGCTACTCGTAATGGTCGCTAGAAATATCGTCGGGACTTCATAAGTGGCTGCTAGTACTAGTCACTCGAGAAAGAAGGTATTCCCCAAAAAGGTTAGGTAAGGTTAGGCAAGGTCTTACCATAACCAAGGAAGGCAACAAATAAAATAAGGCAAGGTTAGGAAATGAACAATAGAAGGCACTCGTCCTAAATATCAATATTAGAAGGCATAGAAAAGATAGGCCCTTTAGCAAGGCTCTTTATAGGCCCTAAAAAAATTCATCAATAAAGAAAATGTTATCGGAAACCCAACATGCCAAATGATAAAATCTTTGCTTGATAATGATGCATGAGGAGACCCCTTAGAAAATTTAAATGATAATCATATTCCCACAAATTTTGTCCATAAAAACATTCCAATTGAAATAGAACAAAAAAAAACCCTTAGTATTAATGCTGGTCTACAAAAACATCAGCAACAAAAATTAATTCAGGTTTTGCATAAATACAAGCAAGCTTTTGCTTGGGAATATTCAGACATGAAAGGTCTTGACCTGTAGCTGTGCACCCATCACATTTATATCGAAGAAGAAGCTCATCGTATTTGGAATTCCCAGAGGAGGTTGAATCCACACCTCAGATATGTTGTGAAACAAGAATTGAAGAAATTGTTGGATGTAAACTTCATATACCCAATTTCAGATAGCTAGTCAATTTCCATGTTAGTAGTCATCCCTAATAAAAACGAGAAATGGAGAATTTGTGTAGATGATAGAGAACTCAATAAAGCTACCCGAAAATACCATTTTCCTCTTCTTTTCATAGACCAAATTCTTGATACTTTATTTGGGAAGAATTTTTTTTCTTTTCTAGGTGGTTTTAGTGGTTACAATCAAATTCAGATTTCATCGGAAGGTGAAGATAAAACCATGTTTACCTGCCCACAGGGTACATTTGCATACATATTTTACCCTGTGGACTATGCAGTGCTCCAGTGATGTTCCAAAGAGAAATATTGAGTATTTAACTGGCCTAATCAATGAAGGACTTGAGTTGTATATGGTTGATTTCACCCCATTTGGGGATGACTTTAATCAAGATTTGAAAATTTTAGAGACAGTTCTTGAACGATTTATTGCTACCAGATTTTGTTTAAGCAATGAAATGTGACATATGATAATCACTGAAGGTGTAACATTAGGGATCTATATTTATCTTGAAGGGATTCAGGTGGATCAAGCCAAGATTGACGTAATCCTTAAGTTACCTACACCCTGCAGACAGATTGAGGTACGTATTTTTCATGATTATGTAGGGTATTATCGCAGCTTTATAGAACACTTTTAAAAGATAACTGCACCTTTATATACCTTAACCGGAAATGTAAAATTTGAATGGTCTGATTTCAACATCACCTGTATTAAGAGGACCAAATTAGGAGCTACCTTTTCAAATCTCCTTGGATGCATCATACACAACCTTAGGTGTTGTCATTGGACAAGAAGAAGACAAGAAACCTTATGCTATCTACTATATGAACAAAAGCCTCACTCCTGTTGAGTTAAAATACATAGTAAGTAGAAAAAGAAGTTTTATTTTTTATACATGCTATCAATAAATTCTGACATTATATAACAAACTATCTAGTGTTTTGTAAACTGATCACTCTGCTATGAGATATTTAGCTAATAAACCCATTAGTGATCTTCAGTTGACCCAATGGTTATTGTTGTTGGAGGAATTCAATATCAGCATTAAGGATTGACATGGAAAGTAACACTTTGTGGAAGATTTCTTATCTCGAGTACCCAAAGTAGATGACCATTAGCCGGTGGATGACCAATATCTCAATGAGAATCTATTCGTTGTGAAAATAAAAACACCTTAGTACGCTGATGTGGAAAATTACTTGGCAGTAGAGAAATTTCCAACACGCATGTCACCATGAGAAAGGAAATTTATGAACCAACGCAACACACATTTTTCCTGGATCAGTGGTTATCTTTTCCACATTGGTTCTGATTTTCAAATCTGAAGGTGCATCAGAGAGGATGATTTTTGTGACATTCTAAGGGCTTGCCATGACGAACCTTCTGGAGGAAACTTTGCAGACCGCCTAAATGGACATAAAGTTATTCATATGGGTTATTATTGGCCCAAAATATTTAAAGACAATGATAGTTTTCAATGGATGGGCCATCATGTCCAAGATGACGAAATTCCCTTACAACCGCAAGTGGTGGAAGAACCATTTCAAATATGGGTGCTGGATTTTGTTGGCCCCTTCGACCCGCCATCAAATTAGAAAGTGTACATATTCATTTGCATGGATTATGTAACTAAATGAGTCGAAGCAGTAGATTATCCAAGAGACACAGAGGAGGTAGTGATTAATTTCATGTTCAAACTATTTGTGCAGTATGGATTACCAAGGGAAGTAATAACAGATGGAGGGACACTATTTACACGTCATAATTTTTTTTCCAGTCTTCAAAACTATCATATGAAGCATAGAGTTACTTCTTCATATCACCCCAAGGAAAAATGACAACTAGCAAGTACTAACAAGGTCCTATATTTAACCAAAATTGTATCTATAAATCGTCGAAATTGGGCATCCAAGCTCCCAAAAGCCTTGTGGGATTATCGGACAACATGGCAGAACACTACTGGTCACTCGCCATATTACGTTGTCTTCGACAAAGAACCAATTTTCCCAATAGAATTATAAATAAAAAATCTCAATACTGCAAGGGAGATTGGATTGGATTTTACAGAAGCACAAACCCACTACCTACAACAGATTAATGTTAGATGAATCACGTCTATTTATTTTCGAACATACTACTATTATATAGCAGCTGAGAGCTAACTAGCATGATCAACTATTAAAAAGTATTCATTCCAAAAAGGATACTAGGTGTTGCTATATGATTCCAAGTTCCGAGATTTTCTAAGGAAATTATAGACAAGGTGGCTTGAGCCATAGGAAATCAAAGAAGTCGACAATAATGGTACCATAACTCTAATCAATATTAACAGATCTGATACCTCCTTTCTAGTAAACAGACATCGATTACACCTCTACCACCAACCTCTCATGAAGGAGTCTTTCTATCATTAGATAAGTAATGATTCCACTTTTCATATTTAGCTAAATAGGGTTGAAACCCAACAGCTCCATCTTTATAAAATCTGATTTTATTTATCACTTTGTATATAATGTATATATTTTCTTTAGATTGATTAAGCTATTTTTCTCCTTCCTTTTTTCTTTATTTTCTTTCCTTTTCCTCTTCTTCATAAGAAAAATGGGATAAAATACCTTAAGGAAGATTTTGTTCCCTTTGGCACAATTTTTGTTCCGTTGGGCACAGTTGTTGTTCCCTTTTATTACAGTTGTTTTTCCTTTTTGGCACAATTGCTTTTCCTTTCGACACAATTGTTGTTCCCTTTTATCACGACTGTTGTTCCCTTTGGCACAATTGTTGTTCCTTTCAATATGATTGTTGTTCCCTTTTATCATAGTTGATGTTCCCTTTTATTACAACTATTTTTCCCTTCAGTATGATTTTTTCCCCTTTGGTACAACTCTTGTTCTTTTAATTGTTGATTACTGCTCCCTTTGGAACAATTGTTGTCCCCTTTGCACCAACCTATCTCTATTTTCATACAATTGATAGTAATATTTAAAAAGCGAACTTAAAAGGAATTGATATTTGCTCTATCATGGTGTCAAGAATAATGTCTTATCTATTATCCTATGAAGAAGATTTTTTTCCTCTGGCGCATCCTATCAATTTAAATATTTTCCTTATATTCAGATTTTTCTCGAAGAATCATAAACTGTTCATGATCTATCACCACCACAATAATTTGATATTTTGTGTACATATTTAAATGGCGATTTTATTTCAGCATAAAAAAGGAATCACACATACTTTATTTGGCATCCTCTTTATTCCTTATGACATCCTTAAACTCTTAAGGAGTTGATGAGCCACCCTTGATGATAAAAATATTAGTTCTAAGAAACATGACACTTAAAATTAGATTTTCTCCTAAGGATATGGGGTCTTCTCATGAGAGGCCCTACCATGATCATAGGAAAATAAAATAAGTGATATTCCCATTATGGCTACCAAACCAGGGTAATGGCCTTTGACATTAGTGTCAAAAGGACACGAGGTATCATCATGAGCCGGATTGTTCGCTTTGTTATCATCTAGTGAGAGCAATTTTTGTTATCTGGTCACCACGCCAAAACAATGAAATTTTTTGAGAAAATTCATTTAAAATAATAATATGATATATCATTCATAGGACACTCGCTCATCTACAAGTTAAAAAGGAAACCGTGTCGAGGCTATGAACACCTGGTGGCAACAGTGGCTCTGCTTATGGCATTGGAACATATCTTTAATTTCCTTATCATGATTATGTTAATAGACCTCATTTCTCTTAATAAAGATATCACCATCATAAATATCTACACTTATCCTTGTAAAATTAACTAGAGGTGGTTTATCAATTATTAGATGAAAAAATTCTAAACTTTCAAACCTTCGTAATAAGAATTTTACCTGTAAAGGAATGTCACCAGATATATGTTTACAAGTTCTTCTAAGGTTATTATTTTAAATAAATGGGAAATATTTTTAAGCATGGTATATCATTATGATTATGATTTAAAAAAAAAGTCCTAATGATTATTGTACGTCAAAATTTCACAGATATATGACAGTTAGTTATTTCTTCCATCTAGTTGCGCCTAATTTGACCATTCTCCTTTGTGGTAATAACTCCTTCCGTGTGAACAAAAAATTCCATAACTCTACTAGCTATGGTCGACCTTTCCTATTGGGGGGAGGTAAGGCATATCACGTGTATGACGTGAATAAGCACAGTTAACAAAAATGGCAATTTCTCTCACACAAAAGCACACTGGACGATGTTACTCTGTCATATTGTTGATTCTATTAGAATATTTCTGGATTGAAACAACTCTGTATACAGTTTTTTGCAAAAATCTCTTCCAAACCAACAAAAATTGGGGGAAAATCCATCTCAAGTGACCCTGTTACACTATGGGTAACTGAGAAAGCTTGAAGAATCTTCGAAAGGGTGGGTTGGCTTCAATACTTCACCCGATTGAAGGGATTTGATAATGCTCTAATTTTAGAATTTTTACAGAATTTGAGTAATGATGTCAAAATGGTTAAAGCTAACTAGATACCAGTCAATGAAATGATCCTCGCAGAGCTACAGGTAAGTCCGTGGAAGGAGAGAAATGGATAGACATTCATACTAGAATCTAAAGTGCGATGGAATTGTTTTCAGACCCTAGTGAGGAATTGATCCACAAAGGAAAAGGATTCCACCCCGCTTCATTTGGAGAATTGTGGTAGAATCTTGCAGACATAATGCATAGATACATTACATGCATTGACCACCATGATGTGGTAAGACCACACCATCTCAAACTATTGGCAACTTTAAAATAGAAGATAGTCCTACACATGCCTTTTCTTTTAAATTTCCTTTTACATGAAGTTGTTGATAGATTGGGCAGAGATAAGGACCCAAGTGCTATAGTCAGTCACCATTGTTTCATCAAATTGATAGTTATTAGGGAATTGGCATTTTCAAAATTAATATGGGACTATTTCTTGGGACTTAATGGCCTGCCATCTATGAAAGAAATGTGTGAGGAAGAAAACATTTAACTAGACGTGGAAAATGCTCCACCTCAAATAGTAATTATTCAGCCTGCAGAGGAAAGTGATAGTCAAACCCCAGTTTTGTAGAACTTAAATAGAGCTGGACTGATCTGCATAACAATTTACTCAAATTATAACCCTTTTGAGTAAATAGAGCTTAGAAGAGGCAGATTACAGCTCGATGCCTAAGCATGGTCAAAGAGTGAATTAAAAGAAAACTAATCATTACTATTCGAGGGCCTTATTGTTAAAAGATAAATCCTGACAATATTCTGATTCTCAGGAGAGCTCCATATTAATTTTTTTAAATGCAATTTATAAACCAAAAATTGAAAAGATAGATATTCTTCTTTTCATTATTACACTTTCACTGTATATTACATATAACAATCTAAGTTTGAACGTTCTTTAGGTTACTTTATAAAACACTTTGAAGTTAATGAATTTGTGCAAGATCTTACCTTAATCCCTTCGAATTGATTTTATCTAAGGCAATACTTCTGGAGACCATGGGCCCAGTCATCAGAGGTTCTATTGTCAGTTATGTATCATTATTAGTTGGTTACTTTTCTAGATTCAGATTAGTTGTGTTAATATTTACTTTCCTTCTTTTTTGGTAGCTAATAAATTGAATTATGTATCTTGTAATTCTCTTATGCATCTCCTAAAATCATTGATTAGATTGTGTTAGATAAATTTAAGCTATGAGTGTGTGAATTATGTAAGTTATCTTTGATAAGTAATACTTTCAAGAATTCATATGATTTACCAGTCTTCCTTATGCGTAGGATCTATTGAAAAATAGATAAAATGGTTTTTGAATTAGAGTAGTGTTTTTCCACATAACTATAATTATAGGAGTAATTATTTATGGTTGTCATTTATATCCGCAATGATTTAATTAGGATGATGATCCATGTAACTTTTTCATGGTAGTTACTTTACACTCTTTCATAATCTAAAACTCTATTCTTGCATAGATTGTGATGATAGCCTTGAAACAAAAGATGAATCCTAGGTTGATAATATTAATGAAGGTAGGATTATGTTGATTAAGATGGATGGTTTCAAGTATGATTGAAAATATTACATGGAAGAAATGATGAATTCCAATATGGATGGTTTAAAAACATAAGTGAAATGGGACCTGGAAGGTTTGAATTTAGGTTTGAAAAAGTTTCTACAACAATTGCTTCCTAGTGGTGACAAGGTACTCCATGAAAATAATGGTGAGGAAAAAAGGAATACAATTTTTGAATTTATAGACTTAAATAGTGGGTTGAAGACTATCAACATTCCAAATATTGATATGAGGAAGATTGATGGCAAGGATTCGGTAAAATGGATACTATAGATGGAGTAATTATTCGATCTACATGATGTGTTGAACACACAAAAGGTACGCATTACATCATTATATTTAGAACAAAATATTTTTGTGTGGTATCAATGGATTTTTTATCATAAATAAATTTTCACTTGGACAATTTCTGTGGAATAATTAGTACCACATTATGAGGACACAAAGAGTAATACCTTTTTAGATAATTGATAAATCTAAGAAAAAAGGGTTCAATGGCAGAGCACACTAATGAATTTCAAAGATTGAATATCAAGGTAAATTATATTCCATAGGAGCATAGGTTTGATGTCTTTATAGGTAATTTAAAGGATAAAATCCAACATGAGGTTTGCCTTTGGGAACCTAATTAATTGGAGAAGAAATTCAAGGTGGAAATAAAAGTTGAAATGACAACTATGGCAACAAGGAATTCTTCCACTCACAACTATAGGTCTAGAAGTTTTTCTACTACTAACCTTTGTAACACCCTCCTCCCACATATGCCCAAGTAATGGGGCAACCTGAGTAAACATGTGATGAAGAGTTACTATGATATGATTCAAATCCCTATGTATGAATTAAGGAAGTGTAACTGATGAAACACAACCAGCCTGACCTTCTATGCATGCAAAAGAACCCCCAGGAGCCATCCAACCCATCCAGGTGACTAGCCCCAAAGAGAATTAAACATTTCAATATGCTAGAGTCATAGTCGCTCCCTTACCAAGCCCTCCAAGTGACTCAGAGTCCGAGTTGCTCCCATAAGCCTTCCTGAGTACACCTATGGCATTTTTTCTGATAGTGCTATGCCAGCGACCACAAAATTTATGGCTGAATTCCAGGGCTAGGGCTCAGTCACTACCTGAAACTTCATGAAATTTACATAAATTAAATTAAATATCAATATAATGATGCCAATTTAGATTATTTAACAAAGACATGACTGGATCCTACTAGCCATGATAAAATTTTTATTAAACATGTCACAAGTATGTATTCTATAGGCTTAAACAACATATATGAGCATAGGGGTCTTCTACATATTTGATAATCATTATGAATCATTGTTGTCTCAGTAAATAATTACATATGTACATATATCAAAACATCATACCAAAACATGTACCAAAACATATACCAAATACATATACCACAAAATTTGTTCAACCAACGAAGAGAGAAATATACATAGTCTACATCTGATATTCCATCTCCCGTGTAGCTTCATTGAGCCCATAGTGCTTCCATTGCATTTTAACATGCTCAATTTCTCAGTTCTATAGAATGAGAATCTTTCTCTCTTATACACATTAAGGACATTCCATTTGAAATTCTGCTTCTAGTTCCACCTACAATAAAAATGATTCAATCACATGGTCACCACATTTAACATATTTCTTAAGCAGAGACACATGCAAAATATCATGGAATTTCACTATCGGAGGTAGTGCAAGTCGATAGGCTGCTGGTCCAATCCTTTCAATAATATTGAAAGGTACACAAAACCGAGGTGCTTTTCTTGGGCTCGATGGACAAGTACACTTGTTCCCGAACCTTAATCTCCTTAAACAACCTATTTCGATATGAATATATTTTTTATCTATCCCATAATACCTTTAGAATCTTCTTAATTACCTACATTTATTGCTCCATTTATGCCAACATATCGGTTCCTATCAATATCCTTTTGACCAAATCAATCCAACTAATATGAGTATTAGAACTCCTACCATTCAGTGCCTCAAATAGACTTATCCTCAAGAACTCATGATACCCATTGTTATAAGTGAAATCTACTAGTGGGAGATACTCTTCTCACTTTTGTTGTTGGTGCACCACATACATCCTTACGATGTCCTCTAATATCTTGTTGACCGTATTTGTCTCTACATTTTTCTGTGGACGATATGTCATGTTGAAGGCCAACTATATACCGAAACCTGCAAATAAATAATTCCAAAACATAAAAGTGAACTTTGCATCTTTGTCTGACAAAATATTATTTGGAACATAATGTAACCACAATACATCTTTGATGAAGACCTGTGCTACATCATTAGCCAAATATGTAGAATTAACTTGAATGAAGCATGACACCTAGTAAAAACTATGATGAAATCCATGGAAATTAACTTGAATTTCCACTCTGCAATGAAAATTGGTTGTAGTACTCCACCTGGATGCTTACACTTTTCCTTTTCCTATTGACAACACATGCATCTTGCCACAAACTCTACCATTTCTTTCTTCAAGTTCGACTAGTAGTAGAACTTCTTCACTATGGTTAATGCCCTATGATATCCAAGGAACTACAAGGAAAGGACCCTCTAGCGGATGTTTTTGAGGAACCACAAAGAAAAATACCCCATACATCCATTTCTAGCGGAGGTTAGTAGAGGAGGTTGGTGGGTGGAGGGTTTTGTAGATGTTTTCCTATCGGTGCTCTTATCGTTAAAACTTGCCCCAATGCTCTCAAAAAAATAAAGCACTGGTGCGGCCAAAATCATTGGCACACCTGACACTGTGCACTCCGTACACACATGCCCAGTGCGTCATAATATAATAGAGAATCGGTGCCTCAAAAATCATCCGCGTCGATGCATTATAAAACACAATGCCAACACCAAAGCCTCGCAGTGCGGTAGACAGAAACCGCACCGGTGCATCATAAAAAATGCGCCAAAACACAAACTGACCAGTGCATTTGCAGCAAACAGTACTGGTGCACCTATAAATAACGTTCACTGGAAAAGGGTTAAATTAAACAACAAAAAACCTGGATTTTTCATTTTTATAGTGTTCTTGAGCTATTAATTACCATTACACACGATACCATAGAACACATCGGTGTGCACCGAACATTGGCACACCAGATAGCGTGCACAAAGTACACACCGTCGGGGCGTCCAATTAATGTAACACATTGGGGCATCAATACTCTTCCGTGCCAGTGCATCATAAAACACCACACCAAAACAGAAACGAACCAGTGTGTTCTTCTCTAAGAGCATCGGTGCGTCAGAAACAACACACACTAGAATAGCGTTATATAAAAAATAATAATTAAGGCCAAAAAACTGGTGCTTTGTGACTATTACACACTGGTGCTTTACCATTATGCCACCCTGGTGCATCATCAAATTTTCGCGCCGAAACTGAAATAGCCCGGTGCGCGGTTAGGGAAACGCCCCGACACGTTATAAACAACACACCAAAATTGGTACTGCTTGGTGCGGGTTTATTTAACTGCACCGGTGCGGTTATAAAACCCCGCACACCGGAACAGGGTTAGTAAAAAAAAATTTACGGCCAAAAACTTCATTATTCATTTTCCTTAATGCTCCAGAGCTCTCAAGCCCCGGTGCTATTTCCTTATTTCTAAGCCGCCCTACCATCGGTGCTCTCATTGCACCCATTGCATGCACTACTGCTCTGCATTGCCAACCAATCTGCAGTTTTCATTTTGAAAAACAGTGGGAAAATTTTATATTCCAAATTTTATAGCCAATATGCCTCCTCGACCGTGAAATGTACAGGTATTTTTCTAGTTTTTCTATGATTAAGCCTTTTACTATATTAGATATTGAAATAAACTTAAAAATAACCATTAAAAAAAAAATTGTTGCATGGTGCACTCGAGCTGTTTGGCTCGCACAAGTAGCGGTGCTACCTGTAAAATTTATAGGCAGCACCACTATCGGTGCTAACAGTAACCGCACCATTTCCGGGGTGGTGCCAGAAGGCGCCCTGAATAATTTTAAATTAAAAAGAAAAAAGAAAAAGGCAATGCGCTCATTTATCTAGGCACACCGTTGACCCCGGCAATCACAGTGCGGTGCGTTGAATGTATTTTTCGCCCCGGTTTATGTCAGCGCACCGCATTTTTCATTCCGAGAGGGTCAATGGTGTGGTCGTGTAAAAGACCACACCGTCAACTATGTCATTGTCATGAAGTCGGTGCGCTGACATGACTATACACACCGGGGTGTATATTTTAGTCAGCGCACCACTATTCTGAATTATATAAAGTCTGCGGTGCTTTAAAAATAGACATCCGCACCGAAGCCGGTGCAGTCTGTTTAATTAGTGGCCCCGAGGATGGTGTGCTAAAATATTAGAACGCACCGACACCGGTGCGTGACTGTTTTTATGGAGCACCGACTTGTATGTATGTTTTTTTTTCAAAACAAATTATATATGTATATTTATAAATACATATTTGTTTTAATAAAAAAATTTATTTAATATGGTAATGATTCAGAGAGAACAAGAGCAACAACAACAACAACAAGCAGAACAGTATGACATGATTCGCCAATGGGAGGCGAGACAGAGGGAGAGAGATGGATTCCCTCGTCCTATTACTGCAGATACCCAGGAGATCCTTAAGCAGGTAAGCCTCCTCAAGTTCTATGAGGAGGCTATTTCCAGCCTAAAGGCCCATAGTGTGCTTTTGAGACATCTTATCGGCATGTGGAATGCCCACCGATAGGCTTTTCAGGTTGGTCCTGACCAGTGGTACACACCCATTGAGGAGGAAATTTATTTTATTACAGGACTATCGAGGAGAGGGGTGGATTTTCCCTCATTCCCAGACATGCCACCTGGTTGTGTAGTAGGGAGTCAGTTAGTTTACTCCCAGAGATACATTGGAGCACATGTACTATCTCCTTCAGAGTTTCTGGTACCTGGAGGTCAGTTACGTATAGGTGCTTTTGGTAGACAGGACGTGCAGTGCCTCTCTATTATCACTTCAATCATTTCACACAACACCAGTGACGGGAAACGCATTAGTTTCTCACTTTTATATCACGTTGATTTTTTAGTACAACAGCCACGACTTGTCAGGTGGTCTGCCATTTTTTTGCGAAATTTTTGTACGGCCTTAGATAGATTTCGTGCTCATGCACAAGGGAGGGTCAGCTTCCCTTTTGCTTCAGAGTTGTTTTGTTTATTTTTTGAGAGGTTTCCAAAGATGAGACCTAGTTTTGTTCGACAACCTCATAGGCCGATGTTGCAGGCCTAGATGCGCATGTGGGGGTAGATGATGCCCAAGAGGGGAGACACTATGTTTCCAGCGAGGATATCACATGATTCACTGGACTTACTAGCGAGCGTTGGTGGGCTGCATCCCTTCATTATGGTCCCATGTCCTTATGCTGGACTAGATTGGCGAGGGTGTCTCAACATCCTCTTCACTCCTGATGAGCCGCCAGATGATATAGGTAATATTACTGTTTTATTTATATTTATTCTAACATGTTCTTTAACTTGTTTTTATTAAATTATGTAATGAAATTTTATAATTATTGTTGTGTACTTGTACATATTTTGCAGACATTGGGTTTTTTGATGGCTATGAGATGCCAGATCCACCACATGATCCAGGTGTCAATCCTGATGATTACGATCAGGAGGTGGCTGATGCGCCAAATCAGGATGAGGCCGATGGCGCAGCAGAGAGACATGCTAATCCTCATGCGCCTCATGGTGCACCAGCACTGCCTTTTTCTAGGCGTGGTTGACCAGAGACCAGATACTGGATGGAGTTGGGAAGCCAACTCTGTGGATTGATTTCAGATGTGGGCATCAGGCCCGCTCATTACAGAGTGATACAGGGCGATGATAGATTGACACAGATGTGGAGAGGCATGCCGCGTGACATGTATGACCTGATGCGGCATGTTGTAGGAGCTACAACAGCTGTTACGCAATTGAGGAGGTTTGTCCGTAGCTATAGGCGTAGTTAAGTTGCGGCACATGATGGAAAATCTACCAGCAGCCACTCATATGCATCTCGTGATCGTTCACCATGCGGCACGCATGATGATCAGCATGAGGCTCCACTGCCAGCATCTGACACTAGTCATCATGGAGATGAGGCTGGACCATCGACCATGTCCAGTCAGCAGCCTACATCATCCACCATGTGTACTAGTCACAATCATCATGAGCAGGCTGGACCATCGACCGCCGAGGTTGTAGTATTATTGACTGAGCAGGCCACCTCCACTACTACTGTGCCTCATATTGATCATGTTGTACTACCACCAGAAGATGCATCCATTAGTACTAGTGATCATCATGATCATGAGCAGGCTAGTCGACCATTGACTGTCGAGGCTGCACCCAGCGTTACTAAGCAGCCCGCATCCACTTCTACTAGTGTTATTGATGTTGTTATACTAACACCAGCGCTTGGTCCATGACATGATTTATATTACAGTTGTATATTTTTAACATTATATATATATATTCCATGTATTTTATGTTCATGTTGTAGTTGTACTTAATTTTCATGTTGATGATCATCATGATGTGGCACATATTGTTAGTCATGTTAGATATGTTCATTTAATGTTTAGCTTGCAGATAGATGTGTATATGTGATAGGCGCATGAGTTATTTGACATTATATTGAGATGTATATTTGATGTTTTTGTTGTGATGATGTTAATATATAATGTTAATTTGATGTTAATTGAATGTGTTTATTAGTCGAATATGATGTTTGTATGATGGTTATCATGATCGTGATGATGTTTATTAATTAATTTAATATTATTAAATGACTATGATATTTATTAAATATTATGTCGTGAATGTAATTGTAATTTAAATTTTAATTCTATGTAAAATTGTAAAATTGTATTTGTATTTGTACTAATTGTAAGATAAAGTGTAATTGTATGTAAAATATTTATTAATGTAACATTTCAATTGTAATTGTAATATTAAATTTATTGTGAAATGATTGGAATTGTATATATGAAAAATTGCAAAATTGTAATTGTAATTGTAATTGTATGTAAATTTCAGAAATTGTAATTGTAATTTTAATTGAATTGTATGTAAAATATTTGAAAAATTGTAATTGTAATTGCATATGTAATTATATGTAAAATTGTAAATGTAATTGTATGTAAAATTAAAATTGTAATTCTAATTTTAATAGTAATTCATGTATGTGAAATTAATGTAAAATTGTAATTGTAACTGTAATTGTCATTTTAATTAATGTAATTGTATGTAAAATTTTAATTTGTAAAATTTTAATTCTATTAATGTGAAAATTTAATTGTATTAATGTGAAATTATTTTATTAAAATATTTAAATTTGTAAATTTGCAAATAATTGTAAAATAACAAATCTAGAATAATACGAATTTTTTTAACATAAAGTTTAGAAAATAATGAAAATAAATTCATGTACTTTATAATTATCATTATTTTATTATGATCTTACATATATAAAGTTTAGAAAATAATGAAAATAAACTCATGTACTTTATAATTATCAATATTTTTTATGATCTTACATACAAAAAAAACAAAAAAACTTTAAAAACTTTGGTGCGCTTATTATCCTAATAGGCCTTGGTGCGTATTATTAATAAAACGCACTGGTGCGTCACATTTACGCGCACTGGAAATGAATAAACGCAACTCTATTTTGTTTAAGTTAAAAAAAAAGTGGAAATTTGAAATATGGGCCGCAAAATATTTTCGAAAATCTAATTTGATAAAATAATTCTTTAAATACTAAAGACTTTTCATTATTTCACTATTTTTGCTAAACATTTTTTGTCAAATTTTTGTAGGAGACAGACTTGGAGCAAGAGAGCACGAGGGCACTGTGGATGGAAAAATACATTCCAACAGAAGTATTCAGACAATCAGAAACCAAAACTCTGGTGATTCAAGTCCTTTATCATAGAATTTTAAACCATTTCGTGATTAAATTTTTTTTTTTTAACTTTTTTCTGCAGTTTTTTATTTTTTCCTGCAGTTTTATTCATTTTTTACCCTGAACCCTTTTTTTTGTTTTTTCCCTTTCTTCTCCTTGTTTTTGTGATTTCAGAATTAGGGTTCTTTCATTTTAGATTGATGTCCAACCCACAGGATGACTTGCATAGTCGGATCCCAATCCATTCGGCAATTGCATGAATTATTGAAAAAATGGATTTTTCTTTATTGGTGCACCTTGCATACTCCATCGCACCGGTGCTCTATATTATTACAGCGCACCGTGCAAGTTCTGTGTCGTAAAAAATTGAAAACATTTTTAAAATTTGTGCGCCAAATCTGAAATAGGGCATCAGTGCTTTCTTTAACTAGGAAAGCACCATATGGTGTATTACACCATTTTTGCGGTGTGTTTATAATACCCCACACACCGTTAGGTTTATTAAACTATTTTTGCGGTGCATTTATAATACTGAATGTACCGTACGACGTGCTATACTGTTTGGCGGTGCGTTGTTAATATATCCACGCACCGGCGACGGTGAGGATTTCATGAAAGGCACACCGGTGTCTCGAGATTTATTTTCTAACTGAAAAGTTGAGAATTTATTTATAAATATATTAATGAATGATATGCTATAGGTTTCAGATTGATAAAGAAATGACTGACAATATATCAAGTAACAAAAATACTGTTAACACATCAAGAAAAGAAAAAAAGGCAAGTTATTTGTAAATTCTTTATAAAAAATATTATTTTTGAACTATATGTAACTTTAGCTAATATGTATTGTTTACTGTGTATCATGCAGAGCCACAAAATGACGAAGCTCAATATGATTATTTTTGATCTACGACTAAAAGACCGTAAAAGTTTAATGGAAAAATTGCAAAAATATGAATCAGGTGAATGAAACAATACTATCGATCCAATATGAGTTTCTTTTTTTAATTATCATTAATAATATAATTAAAATTATTAGATAACATGTGTCAAATACTATACTAATTCACATCTATTTAATGTTCTACAGGGACCAACAACTCAGAAAAGGAATGTTGTTCTAAGAAAAGAAAAAAAAATAGAACATGCAAATGAAAATGAATTGCTCCTTGGCTCATCTGGAGTGGTGTTGGAAGTTAACAAAATGGGGAAGAACTTTTACAAAAGTTTGAGGGTTCTAGTGGAACGAATAGAACAACGTGCTTCAAATGTAATATGTAATCATTGAATTTTTCGATCATTAGGTACAATAAATAAATAATTTAGCATTAAATATTAATTTTCAAGAATTTTCTTGTACAAAAGAAAAGAAAATGGAACCCATTCAGCACATAAAACAAGACGACAAGGAAGAAAATGGTTGATCTCTAAGTTTGTGAGTAATTGTTACTTCCTTATAACAAATTAACTAGATTTCATTTTTGTATTTTTTAAGTTGTTTTACAAAAATCATCATTGAATGTCTTCAAACAGGTGCTAAATACAAAGAAGAATCATCAGACGAATTGATTGAAATTGGGTTAAATATGGGTTGTGAGTATATGTTGGCATATCAGAATTTAATTGTGGAATTTGTAAGCATCTATCACTCTTGTTTTAATTAGCTCCGTATATAATTAATAGAACAAAAACACCTTTTATATTAAATATATGATTTGTTATGGGGTATAAAACTTGCAGGAAACGAAGTACGAAACTGCCCCAACAGATGAAATTTTGAAAGATGGCATGGTACATGGTTTTGAAAGAATGTGTATAGTTTATGAGTCAATTTTTGCTATGGTACGTCATTTTTCTTTTCGATTTAAATTGATGTATATTATTTAATATTGGAATTTTCATTATTCTCACCAATGTATATACACTCATTTTAGTTTATTTTTATGTTTGTAGATGGAAAATGAAGAAGAAGAAAACAATCAACGTCGTGAACACAACATTCCTGAAAATAACCCAAGTCATGGAAGTAGCTATGGCAGTGACAGCAGTTGAAGTGAAGAATGATGATCACTATGTAATTTGGATATCAAAGCAAGGCATTTTATTTTTTGAAATATGTCTGTGAAATTAGACATTTTGTTTAATGTAATGGACATAGTGTCCCAATTGAAAGACGAAGGGATATGGATAATTGTCCCATTTTGTATGATAAAGATTGTCTTATATATATAATCATAATATTTGTTTTAATTTATTCTATTGTGTTCTATATTGTCGCTATTGCGTTCTCCATTGTCGTTCTTAAATGCACTAATAAAAATTTAATTCATATGAATATTTTTATAAGATTATATATATGTGTCGACTTTTGATGAATAATGAATTTTAAAAAACCACAATAATTCTGATATGATATAAAAAATTAATCCAAACAACACATTCAAATGCATTAATAAAAACGCAATTAATATGAATATTGTTATAAGATGCATCGACTTTTGATGAATAATGAATTTAAAAAAATCACAATAATTGGACTGTCAGAGGTAGATGTTTTAAAAAAAAACAAAATGAAACCTAGTGCATTTATGTGTCTATACACACCGGTGCATTTATGATTCTATGGGCACCGCACTAATACCGATTCCAGTTATAAATATCGGTGCATTTGTGTGATACTGCACATTGGGGCGTTTATGTATCTATGAGCACCGGTGCATTTGTAGATGCCATGTGCACCACACGAATACTGATACCAATTAAAAATCTCGGTTCCTTTCGGTGATACAGAGCACCGGTGCCTCATAAAGATACATGCACCGGTGCGCTTGTACGACCTATGGGCACCGCTCAAATCCCAAGACCAATTAGAGCGGCCTTGTGCGTTGTATCACTAACACCAGGCTCGGTGCTGTTGTTTTCCTTAACGGCATGGTGCATTCTCCTTAAACCGCCCTGGTGCGATGTCTACCGATATGCACCGGTGCGTTCAAACCTGATAAGAGCACCGATGGAAAAACATCCGTAATAACCTCCGGTCGCTCATTTTTTTTTAGTTGTGTTCAATTTCCGTTAAAAGCTCCGCCAAAACCTTCGTTACCAGAAATGGATGTGGTAGCATATGTTTTTTTGACAATTTTGACCAATTTTATAACACTAAAAACCTCCTTTATAACCTCTGCTAGAGGGTCTTTTCCTTATAGTGAGGTGACCTGAATATGGTTTTTCATGAAACTCTCTCAAGATAAGCTTCTTGAGCTTGCAGTCATCTCACACGTATATCTTGTCCCTAAATCTAATCAAGTCATCTGTTGTGAGATGATAGTCCACATATTGTGAGATGAGGGGAATGTGATGGTTCTATTCAAGTTTCAAAGATGCATCAAGTGATCATGAGCCACAAACAAAATATGTTTCATGATTGTAGAGCCAGAGAAAACCATACCAAGATTCAGAGTTGTAAATAGAGACACAAAAGCTACTAAGCATGCCTTTAGTTGATGGCCTTCCTTAAATAACCACATGTTGTAGACCTCCCTTTTCCAGGTTGAAGGTCTCCATGACCTCAAACTCGAATCATAAATTTTCTCTGTGCATTGTCGTGGCGTTACTATGGTTATCACTTTAATGGTGTCCTCCCTTGCCACAATGTTGATGGCCCTAACAAGACCATCCTGAATTCTAGGAAGTTGTAACGACGTCCCTCTAACAGGATTGCACACAACATACCCTCCCTCATAAGTGCCATGTTAATGATAAAATATGGACACCAAAAAAATTCCTACCACCGATCCGTGGACCCAAAAGTTCTAGACGACATAATTTTTCGTTATGAAGTAAAATGAGAGTGTTTTCCAGGTGTTTGTGAAGGAGAAGTATGTTTTACAATTCAATTATTTTGACTCGTGTTGCAATACAAGCCATAGTTTTTTGTTACCCAATCATTAGATATGAATTGTGTGGATGAAAAGATGAAATTCCACTCTTTTCAGACACAAATTTATCTACACAAATTTTCCACTCACAACCAGCCAACACCTCCTCGTACATATTGTTGGGGAATTGAGACCACCACATTGAGCACTCCCTCAAATCTTCCCTTTATTTTTCCATTTTCACTGAATAATAAATTTTCCCTTTCTGTTTCCCTCAAGAGATCTGCAATCACACACACAACGAATTTCAATCTTCAATAAACTAAAAATCTCTTGTCAAGAAGTTACTAAACATAGAGACCAGGTTTCCTGGGTTTTTAATTTTAGAATATCAGGTTTATATGTACGTGAGCTCATCAACATAAAAATTAGTCGGCCATTAGTTATTTGTTAATTTTTTGTTTTTATACTTTTATTTTACTTTGAATAGGGTTTTTTCTTAATTTAATAATTCATATATGAATCATAAATATTTATTTAATGGGTTTATTATATTTATTTAAAGGCTAAGTTAGATCCATTAGATCTAGAGTTAATATGGATCTATATTTAGGTTGCGTTAAGGATATGGAGGGATCTGTCTCGGACTATCCATTTATTGTAACCATTAGTTTCACATATAGGTGTTTTCAAACTAGTATGAAAATGTTGTAATGTCATGTAGTGTCCACTGTTATTTAACATTTTGTCTGGGTCAAATTACATTAAAAAAAAAAAAAAAATTAATAATTAATGTAAAATAGTTAATTTACATGATTCTAGATTTTCAATATATTATTTTAAAATATAATATTTTTATTTTAAAACATAACATAATATTTTTATTTTTTTAATAAAATCACCTTTAAAAAATACAAACAAATGATAAAAAAAAAGATGGAATAAGGAGGCATCGACGTAAGAGTATCCATTTGATGTAACCATTCATTACTGAATTTTGTTCATTTATTATTAAATTTTGTGAAAGTTTTTCATTCGAAGGTGGTTATATATATATATATATATATATATATATATATTTTATTTTTACGCAAAAATGGATTTGTACCACTTGAAGTTATTTTGAGACAAGTTGTCGAATGATTATGTATTTAAGAAGGAAATTCATCTTGAGTAAAAAGAGTTGAGCTCAAACTTATGTAAGGGTTTTTTTCTTTGCATTTATAAAGTGTGAATTGGAAGTGCTCACAATATTTGAAATAAAACTGTTTTTATCTTTGTCTAAGTTATTTTGGAATGGATATACCACTGTAAATTGGCTGTTCTCACAATATTTAAAATGAAACTTTTTTATATTTGGCTAAGTTATTTTGGAATGGATGTACAAGTGTAAATTGGAAGTTCTCACAATATTTGAAATGAAACTGTTTTTATCTAACTGTTTTTATCTTTGTCTAAGTTTTTTTTGAATGCATGTAAAACTTTATTGAATGTGACAAAACATCTTTGGTGTATATTGGTGGTTTTGTAAGAGGTTTTGGATTTACAAAGGCAACTAAAAGCCCATATAAGAGTGGTTATGCTACATGTGAAGAGTTTATGCATGATAAAGGCTACCTTTTGTCTTGTTTTTTCCTTTTTATTAATGAAAATAACACATGCCCTGAATGCCTTTAGAGTGACTACATAAAGTCACTCTTGTATTTACATAGTATGTGGATCTGACTAAAATGTCCCTTTGTTTCGTCTAAATTTTTTCAATTACTCAAAGGTTATTTCCCATGTCTTTGGTTATACAACCATTTCCTATATATTTAATAGAAAATTCCTCTAAGTTAATTCTTTATAAAATAAAATACTAATATTCCCTTGAACCTCCAGAGAAAAATGTATAAATTTCCAAACCCATTTATCTTTTCTGCCCTCCTTTGCTTTAATGTTCTCTATAACATCTTGAGCTTGCTTAACCGTAGGGACTCCCCCTAGGCTAGAGGTAATCTAGTCTAAAGAGAGAAAGGCAAGGCTATTGAAGTGATAATGGATAGTTAGTCTAATTTTTCCTTAGTGCCTAACAACTTATTCTTAAAGACTTTTACACCAAATGAGAATTAATTAGCTCACAATAAGGATTAGTATTAACACCCTAATTATGGTCAAAGGAAAAATATTAACATGTTAGATACACAAACATAATGTTTCCTTAAATGAAAACTACGATATTATGATAAAACGGTTAAACTATGCTAAGTTACAATCCTATTACAATCGATGAATAAATTGTTAATCTATTAATCTATCAATGTAATATGCAAGTTTAAAGCGAGTATTACAAGAAACACCCCATCATAATTATAAGTGGCTCTTAACAACAATTTCATCACTCTAAATAAAAACTCTAAATCCAAACTCTATGATCATGAGCCCTAAAAATATCTTATAGTCCGAATGGTTTCCTTTAAAGCACGTTGAGAGCTCCAATAGCAATCCCTAACGTGCCCAAAATCGTAATGTAATAAATACTATATATGTATGGTGAAGATACATTTATAGTGCTTGGGTAGTAGTTTCAAACCAAGTACATGATTCATAACCATACAAGCATATTTTAGTAGCTAAGAATTTGGTTTTATCATTTAACCATCGATTGAGTCTAAACAACCACATAATATAGAAAATATTGAATGGTTACCACATGGCCGTCATCAAAGCCCTAAGAACCATTTGGATTAAGTATGGAGACGGATCAGATTTTTTAATGTGTAAATTTGTTAATTATTTAATTTCATGTCGTGTATTAATTTCTAAATACTAAAAAAATTATAAATTAATAAATTTCAAGGAGTTCATAGCACCAAGTTCTAAATGGATATATGTTAGTTTAATTATTTTATATATTTTCACATTAGATAATTATTTTCTTGCTATTTATTTTCATTCACGAGGGCTTTAGTGGGACATAAATACCATACCACATGCATTAATATTGAGAGATATATATTGAGGAAAAAATGACATAATATATTGAGCATATAATAGGGGTAAAGTATTTTTATATTGATAGTATAAAAAATGGAGCTCAAAGTTAATGAAAAAATATACATGGGTACAAAAAATGTTAATGAAAAGATGGATACCAACAACATCTAGTGAAAGTAGAGGTTTTTTAAATTAGAAAGGTGTATTGGTTTCGTGATGGTAGGTGGTTAAATAATGTGATTTTTAGTGGTATTTTCCAATATGTCATCAAATTAAAGGTATTTCTTAGTTTTCCACAAATGCACATGATATGTCATAGATTCATTGAGTGAAGCCCCCGTGCTTTGATTTTGTGCTATTTAAGATGGAGTTTACTTGTGTTTTTTCTTATTTTTTAACTTTTTAAACATGAGTTAAACTACTATTAAAAAAATTTCATATTTATGATATTCCACCAGCTTTATGACATAAAGGGTATTTTTTCCCTAAGTTATATGTCTGTCTTCATTCCAAACTAATGATAAAAATACATGTACTTACTACTGTAGCTTGCCACTTGCAAAACTAAACATGCAGTATTGCAAATGTTTAAGACAAAACTAGTTTGAACCATTTAATGTCTATTAGAGCCTTAAAGCCTAGTCTTCTATAGTCACTTAGAAGAAAAAAATGATTTTAATATGTATATAACAACAAAAGTTTGACCATATCAAACAAGTTATCGAAGCCTTCCCAAAAGCATGAAAAAAATAACAAATATACCAGTAAGGCACATAAAACATCCGAAAAAGTTCCAGATGCTATGGTATTATAGTCTTTGTTATGGTTAGACTGACTATTTCCTTCCAAAGGTTTTTCCTAGTCAAACCAGTCTTAAGTGAATACTAACCAAGAAATACCTTGACTTATTTTGAACATGTTGTATGTCATTAAGTTGCACAATAATCTCATTCATGTCTTCATGTTTTTACTTCAATTACATCCTAACATGGTCTTCAAGTGCTTATAGAGTGAGACTGTATGGTAATATTTATACCTTCTACTCTTAAAATTCCTTGGGTTTGGAATCCAAGGCTCAGCTTCATCCTAGATTTCATCATCAAAATGATCCAACCTATCACTATTCACATGGCCTTCTATTTCACAAAGAGTAGTCTAAATTTATGGGGATTTAATGCACGAAACACAATGGCAACATCTTGAGCCTACATTTTAATGTGAGCCCTACCTTATTTCCCATGAACTCTCACCCCTCGATGGTATTGCATAAGTTTATGAGGCATTAGGCTGAGGAGGATTACTAAGAAAAGATGACAAGGAGTATCTTGGGGCAGTGAGAAATAATACGGCCATGGTAGTGTTTGATGGGATGGCTTACCAGAAAGAGGTTGTACTAGGAGACTAAATGCTCCATTGAGTGTGGAATTTTATCAAAAATAATATAATTTCCATAAAATTACAGGTGTCGTTCAAATTCCTCTTGAATTTAGCTCCACAAAAGAATTTACTAGGCCAACTCATGAAAATACCACCACAAACATCAATTTTGTGTACTACTCACTCGATTCTTTCTATGATGGATCTTCAACAACAAGAAATGAAAGTAAAGCTTCCATAAATGAGCTCCCTCTCAAGCTAGATGAAACCACCTCCACCCTCATGCTACTAGCCCGTAAGGAAAATTTAAATCATCAAACTCATAAACTGCAGGAGAGGTGTCGCTATGATGGATGGGACCTTTCTAAAAATGTTGCCACTTCACAGTAGGATCCTGAGAAATAATTCCCACATTCACAAGTAAAAATTTAACCAAATATGTTAAATACTCCACATCCTTACAACCTATCCATTGAAAAGAGTGTGAGCTAGTCTAGGAGTTGTTAAATGTTTGTTATATTCACATGAAGTTGATTTACTGTTTGCATGGGACAGGTTTTCCATGACTCCCGGCTATTAAATTTTGGGGAAGAAAGAAAGTTGGTGAATTTTCCCTCTTTCCTTGAGATCTCACCCCCATCAATGTTCTTCAAATATTCATTATGTAGTTTTGGAATATTTGTTCTCACCTCATTTGAAACCATATCCTACTACGATGCAACCATTTTTGGACTATTAATTTGATAGAATCGCATGTTGGTAAGGTGGTTTTCCACCTTGCTCCCTAGCCTACACACATGAAAAGGAATGAGGGAATGGATGTCACTGATCAGAGAGAGGAGGCGGACACGAAATTTTAAAGTCACTAGCTTTGACAAATACTTTCTGGGGGAGATTTATTGATAAGTCTTCAAAGGGTGTGAGTCGCTAATTGGAAATATCCATCCATAAATAATTTCTTGTACTTGAACATAGTGTCCAAATAAAATACATAATATTTGACCATTTATGCTTTGGAATATCCCACCAAATCTAGTCTTACCTAGATTCCCTTTTGATGCTTCATGATAGCTTAAATTTATAAACACTTGTAGTGTGAGAGAGAAAATAACTTAAGAAACCATTGTAGGCAACTATCTTATTGACAAGGTGGGAGGACATGAATCTACACCAATGTACAATTTAACCAAGATATGTTATTCAAGGTGATTTTCCTCCTAACATTGATGAGACCAGGTTCTAGAAAAGATAGTTTATTTTACTTGGGATGATAAAAAATTTCCAAAACACTTGCTCATTCATCTCCTTCCGATTAAAATTATTTGTTTCCTCTCTTTCTAGATTTCCCATAGGAGAAATCCTAGCATAAGGGAACATGCATTATTAAGGATGGAATTAGAATAGGATTATGGTAATCAATGTTTATTTGCATTTATGACTCCCAATATATTCATGTTTGAACTCCTAAAGGTCAATAATACCCTTTCAAATTCATATCCCACAAAAGATAAATATATGAGTAGATGATCCATATCTTCCTCATGGCACCTAGAAAGGAGGCATATTGATGGGCCATAAAGCCTTTTTTCTTATTTCTTTTCCATGAGAGGGCTCTCTCCTCATAGATAAGCTATGAGAATAGTGAAACCTATAGCTAAAGGTTTTTAGGGAAGATAGATTACACCTGATTGGTTCCTTGGTGAGGTTAATAAATTCATCCTTTTTGGAGTAAGATTATTCGACCAAAAACATGCCTTTGGTGGAATATCTATAACGTAACGTATCATGATATTTTGTGATTATGATCTTTCTTTCATTGATTTCATTGTATGCAATATACCACCACCCAAGTTCTCGCATCTTAGGCCATCCATCTGTTAGTTTCCACTCTCTCCACCGGTTGTAGAGGATTCTAGGCGGATTCAACGAGATCACTGAGATTTCATGCTCGTTGAAGGTTGTCAATAGCATGGAAAAATAATAGATCTGCGTGGAGCGTGAACAGCAGGAACGCTGCCATCGTTTCCAAGAGGTTAAATGCAGAGAAGAGCGCTGCCACCATTCTTCGTCAAAGCATCTTGGTACGATGGTTTGTCTACTAATAAACCATTTATGTTAGAACAGAAATGTGTTTTATCTTGGTGCATATGTTATTTTCTCATTGGAGAGAGCCCTGCATATGTGTTTTCTTTCGGTGCATACATTGTATGTCTGTATGTTTGCTTGATCCTACACGGATTGCAGATATACAAGCTTGAAGGTATAGTTACTCATGAGTAACGTAAGAACGTTTTATACGTGTGAGGAGGTTTCTGCATAGTCAGCATTGAAAGAACCATTTGAGAAAGCTCGATGAGTCAATTGCTTACCATGACTGTTATAGCGATTAGATCGGGCCAATCGTGTAAACAATAACAAGTCCGACATCTCAACATCCACGAATATCAAGGTCCAAATCTAATGAACAAATATGGAGTATTTTAATGTAAAGACATTTTATTTGAGGTCTAATTAAAAGAGAGAGAGGTGTGTTTTTATTTGAAAAGTTGATTTTGGTTCTTTTTGGAGAGATAAGTTGTATTCAAGTTTTTTTTTTTTTTGGAGGTGTGATATGGTATCTTATTTAAATAAGCTTGATGCTTTTTAAAAGTTTTATTTTTGGAGGGATAAAGATGCACCAAATTTGTTTTTGGAGTAATAAGGAGTATTTGTTAGCCTCTCTAAAATAACAATAATAAATCTAAAATAATAAATTAATTAATTAAATATTCCAAGTTAGGAATATGTGCCTAGCTCTTGGGTTGTTCCTCAAATATTGGAGTTTGTTTAGTAACTCCTATCTTGGTGGGTTTTTGGTTAGAAATTGTCTCAACCAAGGGAGTCTAAGGTAGCACGAACTATCTTAGACATTTTCTCTCATCTATTTAAATTATAAACTAAATTCTTTTAATAAGAGAGAATTGATGAGAATGCCATGAGGCTTTAGTTCTTTCCGCCAATATTTTGTGTTTGGTTTTTATGTGTGTTTTATGTAATCTGTTTCTGAGTTAATTAATTTTTAATATCCCATTTTGATCTAGTTTCCATTAGTCTACTACATGTCTAAATTTGATGGCTACAATGTGTTGAGAAATTGCTTGAATTTATACCTTTTGTATTAGCTTCAGGTTATATTATTGGGAACCATTCCATAATTAGGTTTTCCTTCCATTCCATATTTCCTAGAAATAATGCTTGATCTGAATGTGAAAATTTGTTGTGCTGTGCTAAATTCCTCTTCAGAATATTCTCAAGTACTTTTTTTACAACCCTCAAGTAATTTTTTTATATTCTAAAGAGGAATTTAGCACAACAAAACAAATTTTCCCATTTAGATCAGGAATTATTTGAAAATTTTCAAATTCCATTCACAACAACACATAATGAAGGAGTTCACGCTGCGTGGCTACGTCTACTTTGTCTAGTTTCCACTGGATTGGCCCTCTTCTATTATGCTAGAAAGTGTCAATACCTACATTTAAAATTATCAAACAACTCTGAAACCTATTCCAATCGATCCAAAATGCCCATAATTTTTTGTTTAGCCTCTTTTTGAATCTAAATTGGTAAAAAACTGAAGAAGCTACGAGCCTCGCTAGTTTTCCTGCTAACCGCTCAACAATTTCCCAAAACCTGAACCTGACCTACAATTTTGCCCTTAATTCGACTAACTGGGCAAAAATTTCCTGAAATTCTAGGTGAAATTTTCGGACAGTTAAAATTCCCAATGACGCCTTAAATCCGAAAAATCAACATTGTATTGTATTGGCATGTTATATTTTTTTATAAAATTTCCACCCGGCAGTTAACTAACTGCCGATGGTTAATGCCAAGTTTTTCACATGGGGTTCCTTAGTAGAGGCGATTAACTCCGTGGTAACCTAATGGCGGTTAACTCTACAGTCATGGAAAATGGTTTCTATGGTGGTCACATGTTGGGTTTCATCAGCAGTTTTTGCGAGCAGCTTTGTTGCGCCCCCGATCTCCGCCTAAGGTCGCATGGATACATATAATGTGGCAGTTGTTCCCCTGCACCCCCAACCAAAAAAAATGTAAAATTAAAATAGATTTAAAAAAAAAGGTTAAGAACCAATTGCGTGGCTCAGTAGTATTGCTTGGTGTTGTTACAAAGGTGGTCATGGGTTTTACCCTCGCCTGCTCTGTTCAGACCTCAACCATAATTTTGGTGGCGCCGTGCTTCCATGTGGTGGCCCTTGGTCGGGCCACATCGCATCTTGTGTTTGGCCACCTATAAACTAATCTCGAACCTACATTTCAAACCAACGAAAATGTGCCACTTGGTACAACATGACTTTCCACAGAAAAGTTCCATTGACCAATCAACTTGCCACATGGGCATGCCTAGTCATCAATATAGACTACTGACTCAGTTGTCCCTACATTTTTTTTCAAAACTTTTCATGTTTGAAAAAATGGAAAAAGTGCATTTTTTGGAGCATACGGTGTTGGTTTTCTGTGAAAGGAGTTGCGTTGGATTCATAACAATGAGATCTATGTAGTCATTTAGGTTCTACACCATTCTAACAAATTTTTTTTTGAGCATAATTTTGAGCACCTGATCACTCCTCCGCACTAGAAGCTTTGGGATCCCAAAATATAATGTTTTTTTGTTCAACATATGAGGGTACAGTTCCTTCAAATTTCCAATCTTGATCCATATGGCCTTGCTTGGATTTGTACCTTTGAGCCCCACATGAAGCTAGTATACACTCCCTCGTTTTGATGTATTTGTTATTTTGTCAAGAATGGTGTCTTGGTGAAGCTAATTAAGGTATTTTGGAGGAAAATATTCAATATATGGAATCTGAAAAATTTCTCCTTGATATTCAATCAACAGAGGCTCATACATGGTCTTCGGTTCTCAACATTAACAACAAAGTAAATTTTCATGTATGGAGGGAAATCTAACTTGAAGGCATTGCCACCAATATTTTCCAAAATTCTAAAAGGACCATAACGGATTGGTTTCAGTTTTTTAACTTCCCCTTGAAGCCTCTGTTTGCTAATTTGAAGCCAAAATTTGTCACAAACTTGGAACTTGTGATCTACATGATGCTTGTCATGCCTTGCTTTGTACTTGGCTCTTTTCAAGTTGATTTTGAAATCTTTGATGTATCAATTGGATTTTCTCTATGAAATTATTGGCTATGTATATGTCATTATGGCCATCAATAGCAACATCCTTAAGAAAAATTAAATCAAATGGTGATCTAGGCAAGTATCCAAGACATGCCTCAAATGGTGATGTTATTGTAGAGGAGTGTTTTGCACGGTTGTAGGCATGTTGAATGTAATGCAACTATTCATCCCACAAATTAGGATGCTTCTTACAGTATTCTCTAAGAATATGTATGATTAATTAATTAACCACTTCGGTTTGACCATCTGTTTGTAGATGAAAGGTTGTACTTTTTTTCAACGTTGTATCAATCAAGTCCCACAAATTTGACCAAAAAATCCCAAAAAATCAAGAATATCGATCATTAATAATGGATGTGGGCAAATCAAAATGAACCTAAACATGTTGAAAGAATAGTTGAGTTGTTTATTCAACTGTGATTTTATTTTAACATGGCATGAATTGTAATATTCCCAATTAGCCCAAGCTAATGGGAATATACAATTTTGTTTCATTTTTCTTGTTGCATGAATAAAATTGTAAAGGAGGATCAATAAACTCCTAAAACAAAAAAATAAATCAATGCCCCATGTGAACAAGGCTAAATCTGGGCTTCCTTAATAAAACTCCCTTATGTGTGAAAGGGATTGAGACATTTGACTGGGTCAACAAGACCAAATCCACAGTGCTGTCCAAATACAATGAACCTCCTAGATGCACAACGCAGTTCTAGTTGGAGGCTACACATGTGAAAGGAGCTAAACCTTTGAGATGGTTTAGGGTTTTGCAAGACTTTCATCTTATAAAAGGAAAAGGGGACAACAAGAGAAGGTTGTTCATGGTATGAAATTTCATGAATATATTGTCTGCTTATACATATATCATTCTCTTGTTGTTAGCTAAGAATAGTGTTGTTTAGCACTGGGTGTTCCTGATCGAGAATCCCACCTCTTCCATTGAGTAGCTCTTGGAGGAGTCTTATACATCTTGTCCACTATCAGGCATTTGGCCAAGATTCATATTCCAACTACAATGCAGTTCCTATTGAGGGTTTGTTTTTCCTTGTAAGCTGCAGCAAGTGGAGGCTAGATCTGCTCAGATCTAGGCCATTCTAGTGCCTCTTTTCAGTGGGAGAGTCTTTTATTCCATTGACAAGAGTGTATTAGCTGATTGGAGCTTCATATCTACATCTTGGCATCAGGCCAACCTACTCTTCAATTCTACAACACATTTTATCTTCCAGGACTGCGTTATCTGCAAAGTGGAAAGTTGCAGGGTGTTTTGGCAACTATTGAGGAGTGATCTCTAGTGTTGGTGATATGTCCTTCACTGTGGTGATCCATGGATTTCTGTTTTTATTCATGTCATATTTAGAGATGATCTAAATAATCCTGTATATGATTCAAAAATTCTGAATAGATCTGTAGATCTGCTGCATAGTATCTCATATCTACTCCTTGTGCTACATGTTTTGCTCAAAACCCCAAGGGGTATGTGAACTAGAGGCAATCTAGTGTACAGATATGATATAGATCTAATATTTTGTACACAGATCTACTCTAGATCTAAATTTTAATCTAATTCTATTGTATTCTCAATAAAATAACGTTGTCAGGCCTTTTGCAGTCATTACATGTGTTATAGCACCTCTTCTTGAGGGATTTCTTCCACCATTGTCTTATCTTTCCTATTATATGTTGTATGGGCCTCATAAGGGATTTGATTTGATGATATATACATGAATTTTGAGCCTCCATGTTGGCCTCCTACTACTGCTTAGCCAAACTGCGTTATTTCTGAAGCAGTATTGTTGCATATTGCTGCAGTCCCTTCCTTGGGCAATTTTCAAGGCATACTAGGTGTGGGAGGTCTGTTTACCTCACCTAGTTTGAATTTTTTTTTTGATCTCCTCTTGGAATTGGGTCTTAGATTATTAGGTATAAGGTATCCAAGGGATTATTTCAAATTCTGTAGCATCTATTTTTGAAAAATGCATTTTTCAGACATGCATTGCTGATAGTCCCAATTTGGGGATATTACAGTGGTATCAGAGCAATCATCTTGGCACAGCCTGTGATTTTCTTTTCTTGAGAAGCCAATACGTATTTTCATGGAAATAAAATATTGATGAAGAAGTATGATGACAATGAAGACATAGAAGAAAAGGATAAGATCCCTTTATTTGGAAGATTGCGAGGAGAAGAGTTCTCTAAAACTATTTCTCAAGCTATGTATGAACTGAAAGAAGAAATCTGGGGAATGAAGAGGGAAATACATGCAGATCCCTCAAGAGTATTTTTACATCAAGAAAGCCCCAATACTTCTTATTATGTGTGTGAGCATTCAGCCACACAACATGATCTGCAATGTTGGAGCATGCCTACTTTCTTGTCAAATAAAGAAGGAAAAGGAGGAACACCAAAGGAGGAATCTATTAGTGATTATCTGCAGGAATATGAGTCTCAATCAGAGAGATTCAAAGAGCATCTCAGTTTCCCAGAGTTCTGTCAACTAAAAGAAGAAAGATACAGCAGCTACAGTGGAAGAAGAGGGTGCATGCAGCACACTTTGGGTAGATTCTCTCTACCTACTTTTGATGGGTCACCTAAGGACTTAGCCAAGTCTTGCGTAAGGAAGCTTGACACATGATTCTAGCTACATCAAGTGTTAGAAGAAGAAGCCTTGAGAGTAGCAGCACTGCATCTTTAAGGAAAGGCTTATGCATAGTGGCTATTTGAGTCTACTTCCTTGAAAAGGGTAAATATCTCTTCTTATACAAAGTTCACTAGGGGACTAGTGAAAATATTTGATGTAAGACATTCTGAGACTTCTTGGGGAAATAAAATCAAGCCCAAGAAATCTAAATCTTTGCATAAGTTTGAAGATTCCATAAATCCAACTCCATTTCTAAACATTGTTGAAGGGGTTGAAGATCTGCTGCATAATTTTCCAAAGGCGAAAGCCCCACTACAACAAGGTCTCTTTTCTCAAGGAGAAAACATGAGGGTTCCTTCTTCAATAAGAGATCAAGGAAAAGGGTCTCTTAATGATGAGGCATTCTCCATTGATTAGGAGAATGGAGAGAAAGAGTAAAGAAGATCCTCCAGTGCTATGATAACAGGAGGATATCTATTTTCATTAGGAGATGTAGATGAAGCAATGGCTTCCACTAGAGGGGCTCTTGCATATTTGCAAGGAGTTCATAAGGATATTCCATATGGAGGACATGAGCAACATGTGTTTGTGCTAAGAGACAATGAGACAGAAAAAAGGAGGGGTCACAAAGCTGACATAGTAGAAGATGATCCACTATTGCATGGAGAAGAGAATGGAGAAAATGCTTCAATCAGAGGCACTCTTGCACCACTAAGAGGGGTCTCTAAATTTCATGAGACTTCCACACATGAAAAAGAGTTGAAATTTTTCAGTGGAAGTAGGGACATGAGGATCCCATCTATTTTTCATATGAGGATGGTCCCTGAAACCTCATTATCTAGTGGCAAACCACCTGGGAGGCCACCTGATTCAGATTTTGTTAGGAAAACCTCAAAAATTTCTACTCCAAACTCAGATCCATTAGGGATTGGAACACTTGAAGGAAAAGCTACGGTGCTGGGAGACTTGGGTAAGCTCAAGGAGGAGGGAAATATTCTTCCCGTATCACCATCACCCGCTCTACTTTCTGATCTTGCGATGTGGGAGGAAAAGAATGGAAGGAGCAACCTTCCAACACACACCTTTGGCATAGGAGATGACAAGGGAAGAACCAGTAACATGACAGACACTTTGGTTGATGCATCATCAGCGTTGTCATTATTGAGCAGCATAGATTTGTATTGGAAATCCCAACTGCTAGTGGATTATTCCAAATATCTTCACACATGTATGATACTTGATGACCAGCTGCATGAAGAGGGATACTTAGTCCAAGGAGGATTCATCTATCATCATGGTAGAATATTTTTGTCTAGATTTGATAAACTCAAGCATAAGATACTACAAGGAGCATACGAAGATTTTTGTTTCAGCCACCTCTATTCCATGAGGATCTGAAACATCATCTTGAGGAGCTTTGATTGGGAAGGCTTGAAAGAGGAACTATATCAGCATTTTCAAGAATCCATGAGCTATGTGGAGTTGGGGCAGCAATGTGACTCTATGCAAGAGTCATTCCAGCCACCTCTTCCTTCTTTGGAAAGAGGAGAAAGATCCATGCACAACTCCATGTGTATCAGGGACATTGTTGGTAAAGGACCTGTTCAGGTAAAACAAGTTTTATTTTATGATTGTACATGTTATTTTACCATTTTTATGCAGGCCATGACTCCTAAAAGGAGTATTGTATCATGTAAATCTCATGGAAACTATTGGGACACTAGAATTTTTGAATTTGACCACTCCCTTGATGAGAAAAGGGAGGTTTTTCATCATGATGGGTGCTTGCCCAAGGCACCAAACATATCTCTCAGCTTCAACAATAGTGAGATGACTCGGGCAGCAAGTAAGTGGTGGGAAAAACACTTACCATGTCTTGACTTGAGGCAGGTAGGAGATGCACTGCATTGGTATCATATGTGGGATTATGACCCACCTCCTCATTCTCAATTTTTTTTTGTATGTACATATTTTTACTTCCATACATTGATGATATACTTGTACTATTTATGAGCTTGTATGGAGGTAGGATGGGGAGAATATATGTACCTCATGGGATGGAGACTCTCCATGTACCTTATGCTACATGTTTCCGGGAGAGTTTTGGTTCAGCCATGGTTGTTTCATTTGAGTTCTTAACTCCTTATGGGATGGGTCATTTACCTCTCATAAAAACATTGAAGAAATAATTCATGGAAAGAGAGTTTGGTGAACACTCAGCTCATGGAGGAAGCTTATCACTTTATGGTGTCACTAATGGAAGAGGAAAGGAGTTGCAACACTCACTCTATCAGTTGCTTGAGGAAACATTTTGGAGGGGGGGACTGTAATATTCCCATTTAGCCCAAGCTAATGGGAATATAAAATTTTGTTTCATTTTTCTTGTTGCATGAATAAAATTGTAAAGGAGGATAAATAAACTCCTAAAACAACAAAATAAATCAATGCACCATGTGAACAAGGCTAAATCTGGGTTGCCTTAATAAAGCTCCCTTATGTGTGAAAGGGATTGAGACATTTGAATGGGTCAATAGGACCAAATCCACAATGTTTTCTAGATACAATGAACCTACTAGATGCACAACACAGTTCTAGTTGGAAGCTACACATGTGAAAGGAGCTAAACCTTTGATATGGTTTAGGGTTTTGCAAGACTTTCATCTTATAAAAGGAAGAGGGGACAACAATATAAGGTTATTCATGGTATGAAATTTTCTAAATATATTTTCTGTTTAGACATATATCATTCTCTTGCTGTTTAGCTAAGAATAGTGTTGTTTAGCACTGGGTGTTCTTGATCGGGAATCCCACCTCTTCGATTGAGTAGCTCTTAGAGGAGTCTAGTACATCTTGTCCACTATCAGACATTTGGCCAAGCTTCATCTTCCAACTACAACACATATCCTGTTGAGGGTTTGGTTTTCCTTATAAGCTGCAGCAAGTGGAGGCTAGATCTGCTCAAATCTAGGCCATTTCTAGTGCCTCTTTTCAGTGGGAGAGTCTTCTATTCCATTGACAAGAGTGTATTAGCTGATTGGAGCTTCATATCTACATCTTGGAATCATGCCAACCTAATCTTCAAGTCTACAGCGTATTTTATCTTCCAGGACTGCGTTATCTACAAAGTGGAAAGTTGCAAGGTGTTTTGGCAACTATTGAAGAGTGATCTCTAGTGTTGGGGATCTGCCCTTCACTTTGGTGATCCATGGATTTTTGTTCCTATCCATGTCATATTTAGATCTGATCTGAATACTCCTATATATGATTCAGAAATTCTGAATATATCTGCAGATCTACTGCATAGAATCTCAAATCTACTCCTTGTGCTACATGTTTTGCTCAAAACCCCAAGGGGTATGTGAAGTAGAGGAAATCTAGTGTACATATCTGATATAGATATAATATTTTGTACACACATCTTCTCTAGATCTAAGTTTTAATCTACTACTATTGTATGCTCAATAAAATAATGTTTTCAAGCCTTTTGTAGTCATTACATGTGTTGCAACACCTCTTCTTGAGGGATTTCTTCCACCATTGTCTTCTCTTTCATGTTATATGTTGTATAGGCCTCATAATGGATCTAATTTTCTGATATATGCATAAATTTTGAGCCTCCATGTTGGCCTCTTGCTATTTCTTAGCCAAACTGCGTTATTTCTGAAGAAGTATTGTTGCATATTGTTGTAGTCCATTCCTTGGGCAATTTTCAAGCCATACTAGGTGTGGGAGGTCTGTTTACCTCACCTAGTTTGATTTTTTTTTATCTCCTCTTGGAATTGGGTCTTATATTATTAGGTCTAAGGGATCCAAGGGCTGATTTCAAATTCTGTAGTATCCATTTCTGAAAAATGCGTTTTTCAGACATGCATTGCTGACAGTCCCAATTTGGGGATATTACATGAATATACACATCCTACTGAACCTATCCAAAACTACATACAAATAATCTTGAGCTATTTTTGAAAATGAAAAACCTCCTACAAAATCCATAGAAACATTCTCCCATGGATGTGAAGGTACAGGAAGTGGTGTGTACAATCCTAACTTCATGTTTCTAGGCTTACTGGCTTCACACAATGAGCAAAATTTCATGAAACGTGACACATTTTCAAGAATACAAGGCAAATAACAATAACCCACAAGATGTGACATTGTTTTTCTTACACTGAAATGTCCAGCGATAAGAGAAGTGTGTGCTTCCCTTATGATATTCAATCTCTCTCCTTGTGAAATACAAATATTGCCCAAATGATACAACAAGTTATTATGTACATGGTAATCCAATTCCTTTACTTGGTTTCCTTGACTCAAGTTTGCATAAACATCTTAAAAGACATTATCAAATGCATATTTATCAATATAAATTTCATGAAAAATAGAATTATGCTTGATTAAAGTAGCTTCACTAACAATAGGCCTAGAGATCATATCAAAAAACTTGTTGTATATACCTTTCTTATACTCGATGACGAAGTGGAATTGTTGAAAGGGAACCCATCCATCGAAAGTGCCTTGATTGTTGCAAGTTAGTTTTTTATTGCAAGTATTGCAATGGTTGGTGGTCGGTGTGTATGATGGTGTTTTTTCCCATCAAGTAGTGTTTCCACTTTTTCACACATTGAACTAACACATAAAGATTATTATCATAACTAGGATAGTTAAACACTGCACCATTGAAAGTTTCTGAATAAAAAGAAATGGGCTTACCATGTTGCATAAGGAATACACCCATGGAATTGTCACTTGCATCATTTTGAATCTCAAAGGGATATCTCAAGTCCGGTAGTGAAAGAGTTGGGGTTTAACTGATCTTCTCTTCAAAAGCATCAAATTCTTTTTGCTGCTTGCCTCCCCACTGGAAGGACTTTTCACACTAGTAAATGCATGCAATGGAGATGCGATAGAAGAGAAGTTAGGAAAAAAATTCCTCCAATATTGGGATTCTCCCAAAATCTTCTTACCTCAGTGACTATCTTGGGCGTTGGCCAATTCATAATGACCTCAATCTTAAAGGGGTCTATCTTCAAGTCACCTCCTCCAATAATATGCCCCAAGTACAACAAAGAATTTTTACCAAATTCAAATTTTGACATCTTAAAAAACAATTGTTCTTTCCTTAAGACATCGAGTACTTTTCTTACATGCATGACATTCTCACCACTTCATTTAGTGAAAATAAAGATATCATATAAGAATAATATGAAAAAATAATCAAGAAATGACCTCAACACATCATTCATCACATGCATGAATGTAACAGGAGCATTACATAAGCCAAAAGGCATAACTAGTCATTCAAACAAACCTTCTTTTGTCTTGAATGTTGTCCTCCAAATGTCACCTTCAACAATTCTAATTTTATGGTAGCCACTCCTTAAGTCCAACTTAGTAAAATACTTTGCATATTTCAATTGATCAAGTAATTCATCTATTCTAGGAAGTGAATAATGGTTCTTGACAATAATTTTTTTCAATGCATGGAAATCTACACATATGCACAATGTTTCATGCTTCTTTAGCACCAACACAATAGGTGACCCGCATGGTGAAGTACTTGGTTGGGTGATCGCTTTGTCCAAAAACTCTTGAATTATATTTTTGATTGTTAGGTCCCTGTAATACTAGTGTATCATATTATTGTAATTGTTAGTATAGTTCCCTTATTTTTATTGTTATGCTGAGGTATTCCCCATATTGTTATTATTGTGCCCCATAGAAGCCCACTATTGTTATTGTTGTGCGCTTAAATTATTATTTTTATGTCCGCGAGGTTTATATTGTGACCCATTGGACTCCTATATATAGAAAGGAGGTTTTCTCATTTGTATAATCTACGAATTATTAGTTTATACAATGTATAGGAGGTTTCCCCCTTGAAATGGTTGATTTCTAAGTCTTTGATCTCTCTTTTCTTCTATTTTGTGAGTTGGATTCATAACATTTGGTATCATAGCTTTGGATTCTAGGGTTTCAGTGCTTCAAACCGATCATCGTGGTATTTTATCTATTACTTGTTTTTGACGAATTCATAGAATATAAAGAAAAAACCCATTTGCGAACAAATCCTCAGAAACGACATGTAAAAATTCCAGCTCTTGGTTCACAATATTTTCTGATATATAATATGTGGAAGTTAGGGTTTTTGTAGGCTCCCAAATTTCATCTCAAATAGGTCACCTTGGGAAAATCCTCATAACTCTCTCTCTAAGCATTGGATTGGAATGTTGTAAAAAGTGGCCGAAATTACATAGAATCTATTTTCCTGTGTATCGATTTCAGTGCCCAAGGAGGAAACACTGACGCATGGAATGGTCTACAATTTTTCTCTACTGAACCAGTCCATAATTAGGCCATTGTGGTAGGGCATAACTTTTCCTTGAAGAATCTAAATCTGGTCAGACTTGTGGCATTTGAAATTAGATTCAGAGGGCTACTAAAGCATCAAAGATAAAATCTTAGGGATACAAAATTACTGATATATATCAGTTTCAATATCGAGATCCTCAAAAGCAACAAAAAGGTGTGTATTTTTAAAAAGAATTTCATAACCTTTGTTTGAAAAATTAATTTGAAGTCATTCCAAGGGCATATTGAAGCATAGATATCAGTATTGGATTCAAAAAATTCCCAACAAAAGTAATTCCAAAACCATTAAGCCCTCAAAAAACTTGACTATGATGCATGAAGACGAAGAATTGCATTATGATATATCAAAATTACGGTACCAAGTACAACAAATTTCAATGTCACAAAGATCAACCAAAGATGACATAGATGATTTAAAAGAAGAGATGGAGGCTAAGGTGGATGGCTTTAAGGATGAAATGAAAGCTAATATGGATGATCCAGCAGTGGAAGATCATATCGAGCATCAAAAAAAATTTCTTCAACTCTTAAGGGATAACCTAACTTTGGTGAAAAATCGAATGAAACAAAAGGAATATCAACATTGTAATGAAAGAATTATTTATGTATGTGTCTGGGTATTTTTACAGATACAACCATACAAACCAATGTATCTCAAGCAAGCGAATAAGTATAATAAATTAATGCTAAAGTACTATGGTCCTTACAATGTGTTGCAAAGCATTGGTGCTATGGAATACAAATTGGAGTTGCCTACATCTTACTGAGCGCACCTAGTTTTCCATGTTTCATACTTAAATAAGGTTATAGATGAAAAACTCCAAGTTCAATCAATATTTCAAGAACTTGAAGAGGAAGTAAAAATAATATTGTAACGTGAAGTAGTCACGGAAAGAAGAACCTGACAGCTACGAAATAGATCAATTTCAGAGTATCTCAGCAAGTGGAAGAACTTACCCACTAAAAATTACACATGGGAGTATGAGAATCTTATACAGAAGCATCCATAATTAATCAAGAATTGAGGATAACACTTTTTTGAAGGAAAGGAGCATTTTAGGTCCCTATAATACTAGTGTATCCCCTTATTGTTATTTTTGTTCCCATGTAGTCCCCATATTATTATTATTGTGCCCCATAGAAGCCCACTGTTGTTATTGTTGTGCTCTTACATTGTTATTGTTATGTTAACTAGGATTATATTGTGACCCATTGGAATCCCATATATAGAAACAAGGTTTTGTCATTTGTATCATCTAAGAATTGTTCATTTATATAATGCAAAGGAGGTTTCCCCCTCGAAGTGGATGATTTCTAAGTCATTGATCTCTCTTTTCTTCTATTTTGTGAGTTGGTTTCATAACATTGATTTCATCACTCTCTATCATTTACATCCTATACATGCCATTGTAAGGAAGAGGAGAATGTTGCTACAATTGTATTACATGTTGGATTCCATTCTTGGGAGTTAATCCTAAAACATCTCATTATTTGGATTAACCACTTCAGTGAAATCAGATTTCAACTTTAGATCACAACCTTGGAATGCTTCATAATCAACATCATTCTTTGGTTTAATCATAAGAAGCACAAAATGTGTGCTTGAATTCACTAGTCTTTTCATTTTTCTTGCATTAACTAATGAAATATTTATTTTCTTACGATGAGCTCTAATAATATACTCCGCACCATCTTTGAAAAAGTGGTACTTGTTTTCATGGTGATAGAAGATGGATTTTCTATCATAGAGGTAAGGACTACCCAAAAATATCCCAGCTATTGGTGGAATACTCCAAGGATCACTTTACATGTCGGATACTTGATGACCAGTTTCCAGATGGAGTATATACAGTGAGAGATGGGGTCATATTTTATTAGGGTAGGATATTCTTGGCTAGAGCCTCAAAGCTCAAGGATAAACTACCATGCAGCCTATGATATCTTGCTTTCCAAACCCATTGGGTTCATTAGAGCATGCCATACTACCTTGGAGGGATTCATGTGGGAAGGATTCAAAGAGGATATGCATTGTCATATGAGGAAGTGCATATATTGTTTGGAGGGTGAGGAGAAACATAGCTCTTGGGAAGAGTTTCATCACCACCTCCTCACTCATTCGGTGTGAGAGGGAGCTCATCCATGAGCTACCCCACTAGTTTGAACCAAGTGTATGGTAAGGATTGTATTTCTGAGCATAATTATATATTTACTATATAATTGCATTTTATTAACACTCATGTACAGGGCATTGCTCCAAGAGGGGGCACTCTTTTTTATTGGCTTCATGGGCTACTTGGGGCCATGAGAAATAATGATGTTCACCATTACGTAGAATATTTTGGGGAGATGATGTATTCTTCATGGTGTGATTCATTGACACCCAACATCATACACCTTCTCCATGTATGCAAGAAGAATGGGACAACAAACAAATGGTGGGAGAAACACTTGTTACATCATATTATATGGCAGTTAGGAGAAAAACTGTGTTGTTTGTGCTTGAGGGACCATTGCCCTTCCCCAATAATACACATGGAAGATAGCATAACTTGGATTGTGATCCCATACGTTGATGATGTTCTTATATTTGTTGAGAAATTGATTGGAGGGAAGGCACATTGGATGGATGTGTCCATTTTGAAAGACCTGTCCCACACTTTTTATGTTTCATGCTTCAAGGGGAGTATGGGAAATGATATGGCCACTATAGTAAACCACGTGTTTCTTTATGAGGTGATCCATATGATTGTTTGGAGCACTTGGGATATGCTTCTCATGGAAATTTTGGAGGAACTTTTCTATGAATTACCATGCTGGAAGGTGATTCATTTCATTTGGATGATAACATGGATTTGGGAGCCTCTAATTGGAAATGAGATATCCTATGCTTGTAATCACTCCTAACTTGAAGAGGCCATTGGAAAACAAGAAGGTTTCCATATAGACCTTCCATTTTCTCATGATGAGAGCCATTTGGTTTTTCCACCAAAGGCCAACTTGCACATTTGAGAAGAACCATTGGGAGACAAAATTGTTGTAGAATATCTGAAGAAATGGTGGAGAATATTTGATGAGCAGGCCACAAGAGGAGAAGGGGATAATTTTGCTCAACCATTATAGTTTCTTGAGGACAAGAAACATTTTGGAGGGAAGGACTGTAATATTCTTAAAATTTAGCTTTTAGCTAAATGGAATATTATAGATTATTTTGTCACTAGGTAGGTGAATAAGTGGGTAGGGAGGACCATAAATCTCCTTAAGAATAATAAAAACTCTTCAAGTGTGAAAGGAGACCCTCTAAGAAGCTAAATGAAGCACCCTTGAGTGTGAATAGGGGTTGGAACATGTTGAATAGTTCAACTTTGACCAAATGAACAACTCTGTTATGGAGGACTGGACATTTAATGAGGAATAACGTTGTTTTAGAGGGAGATTGATTGCATGGAGGTAGGGACATAATTGAGTGGGTACAAGGGTAAGGAAGCTCATAACTTATATATGGAAGAGGATGACAGCCATATGGGGTTGTGTTTTGGATTATTATTTTGTATGTGGTTTATTTAGACTTCTTGCATTCTTCATGTGTTTAGTTGAGATCACTATGTTGTTTAGCACCGGGTGTTCCCGAGTGGGAATCCCATCTCTTTCCTTTACATGCCTCTTGTAAGAGTATTTCACATCATTTCCACACTCAGGCTTAAGGCCAAGCTACATATTTCTTCATCAGCATAGCTTTTGCAAAATATTGTGTTGTGTTTCAGGGTGGAGCAATGGAGAATTATATTGGGTGTTTTTAGAGCTAGTTTTGCAGTGGAGGAAGGTTTCCATCCATTAGAAGGCCTATAAAGAAGCCCCTTGGGCTTATTTGACACATTTGGAATCAGGAAAAGGAGTATTTATCCCCTATAGTGCAGTTTCAGTCTAGATCTGCATTATTTTAGGGAGGAGTTGCAGGGGTAGTTGCAGTGGTTGTTTTGGGAGGTGATTTCTTCAGTGGAGGAGCCATTCTTTCATCCAGAGGATCCATTGGGAGGATTTGTAGGTTTCTACATCAGCTTCAGCCATATCTCCTCATTTATGTTGTTGCAGAATATCTTCAGCCCTAGGGCTACAGCTTACATTGGCACATTGTGTGCATTTTCTGGAAACCCACTTGGGTTGTCTTGGAAAGCTGATATAGTGCCCAGATCTATATGTATAGTATATATTGTGGCCTATATTAGTATTTTCTACAATTTTATGACCTCCATCTGTAGCTATGCTTAGTATGAATGCACTGTAGCAGCCTCTCCAACATTCTGTATAGCAACAACATCTCACTTTGAGAGTGTTTATGTATTGGAGGCTTGTGTAATCACATTCTATGGTTTATGCCTCATTGGTTTGTACTTATTTGCTGCATATATGATTAATAATATGGCTCCATATTGGTCTCATGGTTTCATGTGTTAAATATTTGTTGTTGCTTTCATTTTATGAGCTATATTGCTGCTTCATTTGGGAATATTACAGTGGTATCAGAGCATAATCTTGGATCAACTTGTGCATTTAGCCAATATGTCACCATAAGGAGAAGCTTCTCACAAGTAGAGAATATGTATAGAAGGGACAAAGACAAGACTCCAGTCTTTGTAGGAAGGGAGGAAGAGGAGCTCTCAAAGCTTCTTTTTCAAACTATGAAGATCATCAATGAAGATATTAAGAAGATGAGAAGGGAGATGTGTAGGGAATCTACAAGGGGGTTTGAATTTGAAGAAAACCATATATTTTTACATGTGAGGAAGAATATGCACCAAAGGAGGAGATTTTGTGTGACTATCTTGAGGAGTATGAATCTCAACCTTGGAGATTCATGGAGCACTTGAACTTCCAAGAGTTTTTCCAACTCAAGGAGGAAAGAAGACCTAGCAACCACAACAGAAGCAGACGAGGTAGATTATTTCTGCCAAATTTTAATGGTTCATCCACATGCACAGCCAAGGATTGGATAGAGTAGCTAGACTCATTCTTGCAGCTACATCAAGTTTCAGAAAAGGAAGCCCTTAGGATAGCAGCGCTGCATCTTAAAGGTAAGGCTTATACTTGGTGGTTTTATGAATCTTATTCATTTAATCATGCAAATATGGCTACTTATGTAGGATTCACTAAGAGATTAGTGAAGATATTTTATGGAAAACAAATCAAAACATCTTTGATTGAGCTAGCCAAACCAAAAAATCAAAACCTTTGCATGAGTTGGAAAGATTTATTACACCCACTCCACTTCAGATTTAATTTGAGGGGGATAAAAACCTATATGATACCTTGCCAGCGGAAATATCCCCATTGTAGGAAGAGATTTCTTCTCAAAGGGAAGGCATGAAGATTCCTCCTTCAAGGGAAGACCAAGATATAGGATCTCTCATTTTTTATGAGGTATTATAAAATATTAATGAGGAGGAAGAGCAGACAGGAAGAAGCAGTGTTGTCACTTGAGGAGGAGAACCATCACCAAATAGGGATGGGAATGAAGCTATTTCTCCAAATAGAGGAGCTTTTACATCCTTGCAGAAGTTTTCCAAGGAGCAACATGTGACAGTAGTGATGGGAAGTAAGAGCTTGATGGAAGGAGGAGAAGAAGAGGTGGATCAACCTCAAAGGACGAGGAGCATGCACCCTTGTTTATTTCAAGGGGTTGATATACAGAAGAAGGAGACTGGTTTGCATATTGAAAAGAGGGACAAATCAGTCCACTCACCTATACAATCTACTTCAAACTTTGATGTCTCATTACATGGAGGCATTCCACTCGAGAGGCCACTAGATCAGGAGAGGAGAGACACCTCACCACTCATTGATACAAGAGGGGTGAGAACCTTGGGAGGATTTGGTACAGCGTAGAGAGTCTTGGGTAGGCTCAAGAAGGAGGGAGACATTCTCCCAATATCATCATTACCCACTCTCATCAGCTATTCTACGCTCGAAGAAGATGTTTTTGGGATGGAGGATGGCACCATCATGGTTCATGGATACCACTCCATGGCATCAGAGAACAGGAGGATACTTCCACATAGGACAAAATATTCCCCATTTAGTAGAGGGGGGTGGCAACTCATGCATGCATTAGCCAGACTTGGGAGATTTTGGAGAGGTGATAGTTTCCTATGGAAGACTAACCTCCAAAAGCTTCAACCTTCACTTAAGCATGAGCAGCTATAGGAGGGGAAGCAGGCACATGTTAGAAACATACCGGTGCTTGAATTTGGCATAGGATATGTCAAGGAAGAAGGAAACCACATGGAAGGGGATAAACAGTATAGATCAGCGACGTTGTCATTGGAGAGTTTGTATCCTTATTGGAGATCTCAATTATTGGTGGAATACTCCAAGGATCTCTTTACATGCAGGATACTTGATGACCAATTTCTAGATGGAGGATATAGAGTGAGATATGGGATCATGTTTTATCAGGGTAGGATCTTCTTGGCTAGAGCCTCAAAGCTCAAGGATAAACTACTACATGTGGCCTATGAGATCTTACTTTCCAATCCCGTTGGGTTCATCAGAGCTTGCCATACTATCTTGGAGGGATTCATGTGGGAAGGCTTCAAAGAGGATATGCACAATCATATGAGGAATTTCATAGATTGTTTGGAGGGTGAGGAGAAACATAGCTCTTGGGAAGAGTTATCATCACTACCTCCTCACTCATTGGGTGTGAGAGGGAGCTCATCCATGAGATACCCCACTAGTTTGAACCAAGTGTATGGTAAGGATTGTATTTCTGAGCATCATGATATATTTACTATATACTTGCATTTTATTAACACTCATGTACAAGGAATTGCTCCAAGAGGGGGAACTCTTTCTTATTGGCTTCATGGGCTGCTTGGGGCCATGAGAAATGATGATTTTGACCATTAACTAGAAGCTTTTGGGGAGATGATGTATTCTTCATGGTGTGCTTCATTGACACCCAACACCATATACCTTCTCCAAGTATGCAAGGATAATGGGACAACAAACAAGTGGTGGGAGAAGCACTTGTTACATCATATTCTATGGCATTTAGGGACCATTTCCCTTCGTCAAAACTACACATGGTAGCTATCATAACTTCTATTGTGATTCCAGATGTTGATGATGTTCTTATCTTTGTTGAGAACATGATTGGAGGGAAGGCACATTGGATGAATGTGTCCATTGGGAAAGACCTTTCCCACACTTTGTATGTTTCATGCTTTAAGGGGAGTATGGGAAATGATATGGCCACTATTGTAAATCACTTTTTTCTTTATGAGGTGAGCCATATGATTTTTTGGAGCACTTGGGATATGCCTCTCATGGACATTTAGGAGGAACTTTTCTATGAATTACCATGTTGGAAAGGTGATTCATTTAATTTGGATGATAGCATGGAGTTGGGAGCCTCTCATTTGGAATGAGATCCCCTATGATTGTCATCACTCCTACATTGAAGATGCCATTGGAAAAAAAGAAGGTTTCCATATAGACCTTCCATTTTCTCATGATGAGATCCTTTTGGCTAATCTACCAAAGGCCAAATTGCACATTTGGGAGGAACCATTGGGAGACATAATTGTTGTAGAATATCTCAAGCAATGGTGGAGACTATTTGATGAGGAGGCCACAAGAGGAGGAGGGGAGAATTTTTCTCAACCCTTACATTTTCTTGAGGACAATCAACATTTTTGAGGGGAGGACTGTAATATTCCTAAAATTTAGCTTTTAACTAAATGGAATATTAAAGATTATTTTGTCACTAGGTAGGTGAATAAGTGGGTAGGGAGGCCCATAAATATCCTTAGGAACAATAAAAACACTTCAAGTGTGAAAGGAGACCCTATAAGCAGCTAAATGAAACACCTTTGAGTGTGAACAGGGGTTGGAACATGTTGAATAGGTCAACTTTGAACAAATCAAGAACATTGTTATGGAGGAGTGGACATTTAATGAGGAATAACGTAGTTTTGGAGGGAGATTGATTGCATGGAGGTAGTAACCTAATTAAGTGGGGTGAAGGGTAAGGAAGCTCATAAATTATATAAGTAAGAGGATGGAAGCCATATTGGGTTATGTTTTGGATTATTATTTTTTATGTGGTCTCTTTAGACTTCTTTCATTCTTCAACTATTTAGTTGAGATTGTTGTGTTGTTTAACACCGGGTGTTCCTGAGCAAGAATCCCATCTATTTCCTTGAGAGGCCTCTTGGAAGAGTATTTCACTTCATTTCCACACTCAGGCTTAAGGCAAAGCTACAACTTTCTTCATTAGTGCAGTTTCTGCATAATATTGTGCTGTGTTGCAGGGTGCAGCAATGGAGAATTATTTTGGGTGTCTTCAGAGCTAGTTTTGCAATGGAGGAAGGTTTCCAGCCATTGGAAGGCTTGAAAAGAAGTCCCTTGGGCTTATTTCACACATTTGGCATTAGTGCAAGGATTATTTATCCCCTACAACACAGTTTCAGTCCAAATCTGTGTTATTTTAGGGAGGAGTTGTAGGGGTAGTTGCAGTGGTTGCTTTGGGAAGTGATTTCTTCAGTGGAGGATCCATTCTTTAATCCGGATGATCTATTGGAGAAGAGATGTAGGTTTATACATCAGCTTCAACCATATTTCCTAATTTCTTTTGTTGCATCATATCTTCAGCCCTAGGGCCGCAACTTACATTGGCACATTATGTGCATTTTCCGGAAACCCTCTTGGGTTGTCTTGGAAAGCTGATCTAGTGCCCAGATATGTATGTATAGTATCTATTGTGGCCTATATCAGTATTTTTCTATCATCGTATGACCTCCATCTGTATTTATGCTTAGTATGACTGCACTTTAGCAGCCTCTTCGACATTCTGTATAGTAGAAACATCTCACTTTGAGAGTGTTTATGTATTGGAGGCTTGTGTTATCACAGTCTATGGTTTATGCCTCATTGGTTTGTACTTATTTATTGCATATATGATTAATAATATGGCTCCATATTGGTCTCATGGTTTCATGTGTTAAATATTTGCTTCTGCTTTCATTTTATGATCTATATTGTTGCTTCTCCCATTTGGGAATATTACAACAAGCTTGCCTTCTCCACTTTTGATTTTCAACCTTGTAAGAATTTAAACACTTAAAAAAAAATTAAATCCTCCTTGCACAAGTAAACCTAGAGCTCTGGTATCAACTTTATCTGAATGGGAAATTTAGTTTTTTTGTATTAAATTCCTCTTCAAAATATAAAGAAGTTTCTTGAGGATTATAAGGTAAATTGCAAATTAAAACTGAGTTTTTATGTGCTCTTATGTAATTTATTGAGAAAATTAACTTGAAAAAAATAATGAAAAATAGCATATAATAGACATGAACATAACCAAAAAAATATCACAACAGTACATGATGAAGGATTTCACCTTGATTGGGCTACGTCTCCTTGGTCCAACTTCCAATGGATTGGACCTTTTTAATTTTGCTCAAAAGTGTGATTATATACATTTACAATGCTCAAACATCCTGAAACCTACTCCAGTTTCTCCATAATGCCAAAAAAATCCTGTCTAGCCTCTTTCTGATTTGAAATTGGTAAAAAATTGGAGAAGTTATGAGCCTCCCTAGTTTTCTTGCTAATCGCTCCACCATTTCCCCAAATATGGACTGGTCCTACAATTTTTCCCTTAATTCGGGTAACTGGGTGATAATTTCCCAGAATTTCAGGTGAAATTTTCAGAGAGTTAAAACGTCCAATGACACCTTAACTCTGAAAAAGAAACATTGTATTGTATTGGCTTGTTATATTTTTTATTTAAAAAATTTCCATCGAGCGGTTAAATAACCGTTGGTGGTTAGTACCAAGTTGTTCACATGGGGTGCCTTAGTAGTGGCAGTTAACTCTGTGGTGACCTAATTATGGTTGACTATGATATTAGAAAATGGTTTACATGGTAGTCACATGCAGCGATATGGTAGGTGGTTTGTGTGGCCGACTTTGTTGCGCCCCTGGTCTCCATCTGAGGTTGCATGTATACATATAACCTAGGGGATGGCCCTCTGGCCTAGCCCCCTCCACCCTCAACTGACAACAATATAAAATTTAAATATAAGCTTTAAAAAATAAGGTTAAGGATCAAATTTGTGGCTCAGTGGTATTGTTCAGCATTGTTACAAAGGAGGTCATGGGTTCAACCACCGTGCACTTTGCTCGGACTTTGAACATAATTTTTGTGGCCCTCGAGCTGCCATGTGGCAACCGGTAGCTATCCCATATGGAAGGTTGTGATTGGTCACCTATAAACTTAATCACAAACTTCCATTTTACACCAATGAAAATGTGCCACTTGGCACAAGATGATTCACCTAAGAAAAATTACTTTGACCAGAAAACATGCCACATGGGCATGCACATTCAGTAGTATGGACTACTGACTGGGTTGTCCCTGTTTTTTTTTCAAAAATTTTCTTGTTTGAAAAAATGGACAAAACATGTTTCTGGGAGGATATGATGTCAGGTTTTCGCAAAAAGAGTTGCAACAGATTTAGAACGATGAGATATACGCAGTCTTTTGGGTTCGACACCATTCCGACAACTTTCATTTTTTAGCATAATTTTTAGCACCTCATCATTGATGTTGAACAAAGTGTTTGTTGGAATGAGTTAAGTTCCAAATGGAGGAGCCTTATGAGAAGGAATCCACTCAAAATCTATTTTATATAGGGATTTTCTGACTATATTTTCTATTCGAAATGTACAACCATATCTATTTAGCTCCTTATATCCATATCCACCAAATCCTTGCACAAAGAACATTGTTCAGTATTTCAGGGTTCATCAATCAAAGTCCCTTACCTAATTTCAGAGTGTAGAATTTATCCCATGTGACAAGGGATCACTTTATTTCTCACTTTCTGCCCCCCATATGAATTCTTTTAATATATTTTGATTTTAATTTAGCATTCCTTTTAGGGCTACCAATACTAACAACACGTACAGTAGAGTGGTGGTTTGGAAGCTACTTTGAGTAATACTAGTCTTCCCGCCAAATTTAAATATTTGAAGGAGAAATTAGCTAGATGTTGAGAAATCCATTTAATGGTGCTATATTAATGTTTTTCTCATAGTGAATCTCTACCAAAGGGGTGACTAGATATTTTGATGGAATATCACCTATTTGAAATTCCAATAGATGGACTAGGTGATGTTGGATAACTTGGTTAGTATTAAAGAAGAAAATATGGAATTTTTTAGAGTTGATTAAGGTACATGAGGATTCCATAGATTCCTTGAGAATTTGCATTAGGATATGGAGTTATCTAATAGTTGGAGTGTCAAGGAGAATGATATCATTTAGAAAATGTTGGTGGGTGATGGGCAGATCCTGGCCATATAAATGAATACCTTTGAGCCTACCTTAAAAAAAATAATCTTTGATATATCTTCTGAGTCTCTTAGCCACAATGATAAATATAAATGTATATATTGGGTCAGCATGGTGAAGGCCTTGGGTTGGATCAAAAGGGGAGGATGGAACACCCTTCAAGAGAATTGAGAAGAAAGGGTTGAAATCTGGGACCATATCGAGTGGATCCATTATTCTGAAAATGTGAAAGCTCGAATAATATGAAGTAAATAAGCCCAAAATATTTTTTCATAAGTTATGGCCCGAAATATTACAACAAGAATGTTGACACTCTTGAGGGTATTGACTTTAATTCTCAACCTGGGGTTCTTAAGAACTTAAGAGGTGTTGGCATTCTATGTGAAACATAAATTTTGTCATTATTTTATTTATATTATGTAAATATGTTGTATAGAGACCACTTATTATTCCTAAGCTACATGAAATATTAAAAAACTGCAAAAAACCAAAGAACAATAAGTATACCTACTTTGGTGACAAAAAAGTCAAGAATAACAAGTAAACCTATTCTAATTGTAGGAAAGAAAAAAATAAGTGAATATAATCTAATTTCAAAAAGGGAAAGAAAATAATTTCAAGAAATATGGAACAATATCAGGTCTTAACTATTATGCGTGGTAAACCAACTTGCAACTAAAATAAAGTATTCAAAAAGTAAACTCTAATTACATAAAATAAAGCAGTCTTTTTGCAACCACTAGGTTAAGGATTATAAGGGGTTTCTAAACTTCTAAATTCCATATTTAGGGTCTTGTTTTCATTTTAATATTTTATGGAATGAGGTGTTCTAATTCAATCAATGGACTACTACAAGATGTCCCCATTCTGTTACAAGAAACAACCAAGAGTAGCTTATGGATTCTAATTGCAGGTTAAGACATGAATAAGATAAAGGAGGGATAAGGAGAGCTCAATAAGGCCTTCCCAAGTCCTTATATCTATGATAAATCAGTCTATTTTTCAAAAGAGTAAATCGGTAGGTCCCTGTAAGTGTGAAAAATAGCAATTTATTTACCAATAGATTGCAAAATATGTGAGCAAAAATTATATAACAACAATCTAAACAAGCGAGTGCATGAGAAAGGACACTAAATTTCATAAAATTACTATGGATGAATTCATTAAGATAAGATGCATAAAAAAAATTATAAACAAGAAAATATATAAATCCTGAAGAAAACATTATTAAGAAATGAAATTGCAAAAATTAGGAGTTGAATTGATGCATGGAAAATAAAATTACAAAGAGGGGACCTAAACACTTGGGTTGGTCCCTAACCCAAGGAGACTCAATACCCTGGAGAAAGAACAATCTTGGAACAAAAAATTATTCTCCTTAATCATAAAATGTACTCAAACATTAAATATTACAAAACTACAGTGTTAGGAAATAGAATTCACTTAACTACTACTGATTTATAACTTCAAAAAATATACTATAATGGGCTACTCGATCCCCTTATTTATAAAAAAATAGTTGAGGGGAAACCTTCTTGAAGGGAAGGTGGCTTCACTCCAAAAGCCATAGAAAGTAGGATCAGGTTCCCTAATGACTTAGAAACTACATGGGAGTGATATGGGACTTGAGCCAACTGAGTTTTCACCATCCTTCAAGAGGATACTAACCCGATATTTTTATCTTAACTAGATTCCTTGCGATATGTACCAAATATTATCAATATTCTACACAACAAATACATTAAGCACACAATATATGCTAATCAACTTTAACCTTCCTAAGAACTTATTAAAGCTAGGAAATACATTATTAAGTGCATAAGGATAGGTTAAATGTTCCTAGGAAAGTTTCTATGGGCCTTAAGTTGTACCTAGTTTGGAGGCCCGTCATACCCCCTAAGGAAACTAAGTCTCATCCTCTAAGAAACCTATTCATCTTATTCTCTCTTATTTTATTCATTTATTTCCCTAATGGTTTGTCTCACATCCCATGTTGTGCTTAATTTACGTAACCCTATTGGATGAAAGCCTACATTTTCCTCAACTGATTTCCATTACCTTGTTTCTTCTTCATGGATTTGATGTTCTTCCAACTTTAATAACATAGGAGATTTGAACCTCTCATTCTACTAAATGAAGCTCAACTACCTTCATTTCATCTATTGATCTATCAGTTTTTGGCGTTGATAACATTATTTTCATTTACATATGCCCTTATGTTTTATTATATTTCTTCCTTTGTTTATGCCTTTGCATATGCATTTATTTCTTACTTTTTCTGTACCTCTTCTAAATTTGTTTGGGTCTCTATTTGTGTCTCTGCTACCATAGGAGTTTATAGTTTCCTAAGCAAAATGGAATTATATAACAGAGAAAATATGAAAAATTTTATTATTTTCAAGGATAGGAAAAGAAAAAACTTGTCAATGATTACCCCATGAAGTTCCTCATCCTTCTACCACTTATTTTCCCTTGAAAACAATCAAATTATCTAGTTTCTTTACTTCTTTAATTCAAACTATCTAACACTGAAAATTCTTCTAAATAATTGAGATAATTTGAGAACTTTTTCTTATGTAAAAAACGAGTGAGGATAACTTTGACTTATGTTTATTCTAAATATCTCCTGGCCTTTTAAGTCATTTCAATCTTTTGGGGTTGTTTTGGGAAACAAATTGACTTCGTGTAGCATTTTTTATGTCTCCTATCGAAGTGCTTATAGATTTTGTTTGTCATGTATCCCAGTGCCTGTAGGATCCTATGGTAGTGTTTTCATCTTGTAGTAGTGCATGTATTTTCTTGTAGAAAATAATATGCAGGTAAAAAATTTTACTTTAATCCCGTAGTGATGGTGTGTCCTAAATTTTTCATTTTTTATTTTTGTATTTTTTCCTATATAAATAACATTGCATGAAAAACAAGCTTTGAATTATTTGGGCTAAGTGTGTTGGCCCCCACCTAAAAATTAATACTCCTTATCCCCTATGATGAGTAAACATAACAACCCACCTTCCCAAGTCTTTCTTTTTCACATTTTTTCTTTCTCTTCTCCCACACATGTGGGTGTCAGGGAGGAAAAGTGAAGTCCACTACTAGATATGGCTAAGGCTTCTTGGGACTAATTTTAGCTATAAAGTTATCTCCTTATTACACCTTTAAAATTTCCTCAAGCTTAAGATAATTTTAAAAGGCGAGGTTCAGGATATGCATACCTCTGCCTTACCTTTTGTGCTTTTGTAGGTGACATGCATACTATTGTTGTAGACTTTAAGGATGCTTTTGATGGCTCTACACGAGTTGCTCAAGATTTAGTTGTTAGTTATCATTTACTTTGAATATTTTACTTGTGATGTTGATTGTGGTTTCCTTTTATGATTTTACTAAAGATAGTTTGGTGCTTTTGTTTTTTTGTGGGTGAATTTGATTCTTTTACTACATATTTTGGTGTTGTTGTTGATGATTATGTTAGAGATGCTCATGTTGTTGTGAATAAAAAGTGATGGAAAATGAAGGAAATATGGGGAGAGACATTTTTTTGGAATGAAAGAGTTATAGTAAGATTTTTATTCTTTTTCCTTACTTGTATGTAGAGAATATACTTGACCTACGTATTTTTTCCAATTCTAGGATACAAAATGTGTCCACTTGTTGTAGCAGACTTATTTAACCCATATTTTCTCAAATGATAGATTTCCTTCTAATGAAAATTTATAAGTTTGTTACCCATCACCTTTATGAATCTTCTAAAAAAACATATGAACCAATAGATTAAAAAATTTCAAGAAAAATGAGAAATGATGTAGGTGGTCACGAGAAATTTCCTATACAATGGAATTTCCTGACTTTTTAAAGGTTTTTCCCATCACCTTTTTTTCTTTTTTGTTAGGTCCCTTTAATACTAGTGTAGCCCACTTATTCTTATTGTTATTGTAGCTGCTATTTTTATTGTTGTTCCCTTACATTATTATTATTTTTTTGGCTCTAATTATGTTATGAACCCTTAAACTGCTATAGATACCAAGGAGGTCATATCATTTCTATCTTCGAAGAACTGTTCATTTATGTGATATAGAGGAGGTTTCCCCCTCGAAGAGGCTAATTTTAAGTATTTGATCAATATTTTTGTGATATGGTTGCAAAAAATTTGGTACCAGAGCTTTGGATTCCAAGGTTTCGCTGCTTCAAATAGGCCATATTGAAATTTTCACTATAATGTTTTTTATACGAGTATTCAAAAGTATAAATTATAGCAATGTGAAGCTAAAATATTTGTGAATTTTGTGTAATAATTATAGATCTTGGTTCACTATAATTTCTGAGATATGGTCTGAATAATTTAGGGTTTCTACATGCTCTAGAATTGAGTCTCAAACAAGTGACCTAGCAAGAATCGTCATAAATTTATATTAGAGAATCGTATTTGAATTTAGTAAAAAGTGATAGAAATTGCATGAATTGTAATTTATAGTCTCTGAATTTTAGGGCTGAAATATGAAATAATGACACATGGCATTCCTTACAAGTTTGATCTACTGAACCAGTCCATAAACACGTCCTTGTAGGAGATTGGGAAAAACTTTAACTTGAAGAATTAAATTTTGGTCTGACTTGTGGCATTAGCAACAAGAATCAGAGGGATACCAGAAGATGGAATTTTACACCTTAGAGTGCCTAAATTACATAGATACAATAGTTTCAATGTTGAGCTCCAAAAAATGAATAAAAAGGTGTGTAATTGTTTTAAATTTGTATTAGTTTTGTTTAAAAAACACTTTGAAGTGATTCAAAGGGATTAGTGAACCATATATATCGTTAATTGATTCCAAATTTCCTTGAAGAAAAAAATTTGACTTACCTAGTACGCAACCATAAAGCTCTAATATGATGCATGAAGAAGAGGAATAAATGCAACATGATATATCAACATTACGAGACTGAGTGAAACAAATTTCACTCTCACAAATAGTAACCAAAAATGAACTAGAAGATAAGATGGATGGTTTTAAGAATGGTTTAAAATATGACATGGAAGAAATGATGAATTCGAATATGTATGGTTTAAAAAAAAAAATGAAAAGTGCCCTTGAAGGTTTGAAGTTAGGTTTGACAAAGTTTCTACAAGAAATGCTTCCTTGTGGTGACAAGGTACTCCATGAAAATTATGATGAGGACAGAAGGAATATAAATTTTTAATTTAGAGACTTAAATAGTGGGTAAACAACATCATAATTTAACTAGACGCAATTATGGAAACATGCTAGGGAAATAAGGCTTAAATAAGCCATTCCTAGGTAGACAAGAGGTTGTCTACACTTTGGAAGAATTGGTCTCTTCTCGGGGGGAGCCGTGGATGAAAACTAAAGGTTGGGTGGCAAATAGTCTATACCAAAATTGGTATGCACAATTATTAAATTATGCCTTATGATTTTTTTATTATGATAAGAATTGATCAAAATTCAATGTGGTCTAGTTATGAGTTAGTTGAAATATTTATATCTTGAATTACAAGTCTTTGTGATATGAGGTTGTATTATGAGTTAGAAGTTGTCATGTGTATTTAACATGAGTTTAACTATAACATGTATAGTTAATTACTCTATATAGTTACACAGACTAAAAAAAATAATTGACCAACTCACAAAATATGTAAACCCAAAGAGAAAGGTTTAAAGTTGTTGTTAGGTCTATGTTAATTATTTTATTACAAATATAAATTACATCATTTGAATTAAATAAAATTATAACAATATTCAGATAAAAATAGAAAGTGATATTAGAAATACATAGTTATTTATGTAAACCAATATTGAAACAAATGGATATACAGTAGAATGATGTATTGTGATTAAATTAGGAAAGTATAAATCTGTACAAGTAGTATACTTCATATTTAAATTGTACAAATTCCTAAATTAAGAAACATGTATACATATAGAGGCAATATGTGTATGACAAAGGAACCACGAAATATGCATATATAGAGATGCAACATGTATATCAAAAGGGAAGCATAATTTAAAAATATCATTGTGCGGAGGATGTGAAATTCCTCTGATAGAAGTAGACAGAAAGATATAATAAATCTCAAGTAAAATATTAATTACAACTGTCCAAGTCATATTGACTAAAAAATATCTTTTACTTAAATTAATTGCATAATGTAAAGATACAGTGATAAATATCATTAAAGTCAGATGGCTAAAATATGTACATGGTAATGACCGACCTGGAATCTGGAAACAATTGTCATCAAATCTTTTGACAATAAAGTGAAGGAATTGGGAGGAAATTCTGTGAATAGAATTTACCTATAAGAACACATGAAGTGATGTTAGAAAAACATCAACTATGATAAAATATTTATAAAATGTGATTTCTATAGTAAGCAAATAAATTCAAACTGTACTTGGTTAAAGTATGAAAAGGAACTTCATGTACAAGAAAATAATATAATATTACTTCATAAAAATACATGACATAGAATCAATGTGATATCTGTAGTAGTTAAATTTCATAAGAAGAATTTATAATGAAATTATAAATATGTACAGTACTTGTGTTAAGAACACCAACATAGTATATAAGTGGTTAAGTATTACGGGAAAAGAATATTTTACCTGAATTAGAAAATAGTAGATTGGTGTACTAAAACATTAATCTGAATTAAATGAAGGTAAATTTATGATATATAAAGCGCTATGAAAAAGGGAATGAAAGGTATGAAATTATATACCTCTGTTTTTATGAAAATTCAAGTTGGATGTACATCGTCGGATTCTGTAATAGAAATAGGAAAAGAGGAAAAATGTATAGAGAACGCATACATATCTAACATTTCATTTAATTGAATATCTTATTATGAAAAGGGAAAATTCTAAAAACTCTGTTTTAATTACAGAGAGTGGAAATAATTATAGAAAAATTGAAAATAGATAATTAAAATCCAAAGAAAAGAAAAATCCCAAAACAAAAAATACCCTATTGTGAATGGAAAAACAAAATTCATTAATAATGAGGTCACTTGCCTCTTCTCTAGTATTATGAGTACAATTCAAAATTTTACACAGAGCATCATAAATTCTATTCAGTTCAGCACGAAGGTACTAAATGTAGAAATGGTAGTTTTACGAATTACAATGATTCTGTTTACAAACATGTATGCCGAGAAATAAGAACATATTTCTATTTCGCCTTGCTGACAATTGTTAGATTAACCCGTTCATATCAGCAGCGAAGTAATTGGTGAAATTTGCAATATGCATAAGAGGAATGCAACTGGGAAAGGGATGTTGTGATGCTAAAACTCAATGACAGTGGAAAATAAATTAAACGTAAAAGAACAATGTGAATAAATCACCTAGTAATTAACCAAAAAGATTTGATGGCACAAGGGGAGTGCATATCGACTCTCTGTTATAAGGTGAACTCGATAGCAGTTGCAACCATTAAAATATGTTATATTTAAACCTTAATCAAACTCATTCCATACTGTATCAAGGAGGGTGTGGTATTTACCATTCGTATATAAGAATATATAGCGTAAACAACTCATCAACTCAGAGATATGAAATAACAAATTCCCAACAAATCAATTTCGAGGGGAAGGTAGAAATTTACTGAGAATTTCTCCAAGAAATCTATATCAAAATTTATACAAATTAATACTAAAAAAAAACTGACTGATCAATGAAATTGAAAATGGATTTGGGGAAAATCCAGACTACATTCTAACTGGAAATGTATACAATAATAAATCAAAATATTCATTCTCGTGAGGAGAAGTAGAAGTTAAACCATGGTAAAAAAACCATTCGTTGAATAAAAAAACCAGAAATAGAGTCTGGGTTATAATATTTAACAACTTACAAATAGTTATAGATGGTAGAAAACGTCTGTTGTTGGAAGAAGACATAGTAGGAGGGATTACGAATAGTATGCGTGCAACAACAAAATCGATAAAGATAAAATATAAATAAACTCATAAGGGTACTATAATTCCATATATAAATTATACATTGAAATACTAATATTCATGTGATAAATATACACAGAGGTAAACATAATTACCAACGGTGATGGTTCGAAGGCATGTCATAAGGAAGTAGGCTCTGAGTCGTCTCATCACACAGAACTCGAGCAAAGGAACTAAAACTCATAGGCAAGGCCTCTGCTATCATTTAAATAAATGAAAAACAAAGGAATAGCGTCGAAAAAGCTAACCTAAATCCTTCTGACAGAGAGGTGAAATATGGATGAAATCCACACCGTCAAACAAAAACCAAATCGACCTTACAGCTTTCCAGACGAATTGAATATGCCCATGTGAATAACCGAGGCCAAAAGTACCAGAATTATATGAGTTATCAAATCGAAATAATAAAAAATTAATTGAGTTACGGTGAATATCTGTTGTCATTTAAATGTGTGGAGATGTTACCAATATATACGTTAGGTATAGATCAAATAATAAAACCAATATCGTGGCTTATCTGAAGTCACATATCATAAGATTTTCCATATAGATGCATGTCACCATTGGGTTCACGTGAAGGCCGTAGAGTAGGTAAATTCAATTATATGGTTAGAGATAAGTTCAATAGCAACGTATTACCATAATATATAAAGGAAAACATTCGGACCATAGTAACGCACATTACTATGTAAAAGGTTGATGGAAAACTTAATGAGGAACAAAACATCCCTTAATGTATTTCATATATATAAGTCGAAGACTTACAAACGTATATAGAGAATGATTTGTTTATATGTTATCCCATATACATTACCTTAATGATCATTAACATAATCATGGGCTAAGGATATATCTATCATAAGAGAGAAAGTTTAATATTAGTTAAAGTTTAAAAGTATCAAAGTATATGTTATATATAGAGCTGTGGGGAACTCTAGATATAAAATACATAGTTCAATTATTTTATTAGGATGCAAACTATTAAAAATGAATACCTTAATATATGTTGAACTAAATGTAATAATGCCATATAGGTAACGAGAATTCCTTGATAAAATAAGGGAATAAAGGTCTTCAAAGGTATTCATAGGTACAAATACAATTGTGGTATAAGAAAAATACAAAGTACAGAAGTAAAATTCTTTAACAATAATATGTAAAAGGATGTATTGTGACGAGAATAGACTAAGTAAAGGATAGAAAATCAATTTTAGTGATATAAATAGAAAAAAAAAAGGGTAGGTAGAGTTGTTACAGATGGCAAGGTTTGAGTAACATGGATACCACATATGGAGTAATTATTTGATCTAACTGATGTGTTGAACTCACAAAATGAACAAATTGCATGTTTATATTTAGAACAAAATTAGTTTGTGTGGTATTGATGGCTTTGTTCTCATAAATCAATTGTTACTTGGACAATTTGTGTGGAAGAATTGGTACCACATTATGAAGGTACAAAGAGCAATATCCTTTTTAAGTAATTGATAAATCTAAAAAAAAAGGTTCAATGGCGGAGTACACTAAGTAATTCCAAAGATTGAATATCAAGGTAAATTATATTCCATAGGAGCATAGGTGTGATCTCTTAGGAACGTAATTAATTGAAGACATTCAAGGTGGCAAGGAAAGTTGAAAGAAAAATTATGGAAACAATGAATTCTACCACTCACAACTATAAATATGGAAGTATTTCTACTCCTAGTCTTTGTAACACCGTCCTCCCACATCTACCCTAGCCCATCCAGGTGACCAGCTAGAGAGAGAACTCAACAATTCAAGATTCTAGAGCCCTAATCGCTCCCTTTCCAAGCCCTCCAATTGACTGAGAATCCGATTCTCTCCCATGAGATTTCTTGAGAGTGACTATAGCCTTATTTTCTAGTAGTGCTATGCAAGTGACTGCGAGATTTAAAATTGAATTCCAAGGCTAGGACTGAGACACTGCCCAGAACTTCATGAAATTTACATAATTGAAATAAAACATAGAGATAATGATGCCAATGCAAATTATTGAACAAAGACATGGTTGGACCTTATTAGCCATGATATACATTTAATAAAACATGTCACAAGTATGCATTCTATAGGTTTAAACAATATATATGGGGATAGGGGTCTCATACTTATCTGAGAATGAAGAAGCATTGTTGTCACATCAAAATAACTAAATTACCACTAGTAATCCATATATTCATCATAAATTGAGTTATTAAGGAGAACATGATGCGAGCGATACATTATTATTGTTGTAAATCTCACTCATAACCAACATATAACCAACGGAAATATAAAGGATATAAAAAAACATATAAAACACATATAAAAAAGTATATGTACCCATGAAATTCCAAGTAGAATATATCTTAATAATGAATGTAAGGTCAACTAGGTTCAACAATTCCATGTTCCACCTGATCATAGATTGGTTGAGCCAAATATCTCTTCATCAAATCACCCCTTTGCCATTTTACAAGCATGAATGTGGTATATCATGAAACAAATCCAACAAAATAGAACCATGGCTTCCAAAGTCCAAACACCTCAACCCTCAACCAATGATTCTGCCTCAGAGTCAGACATCACTAACCATCACCACATTGGTATCTAACCAAGCTGTTGAGGGCTTGAGAGTGTTTGTTCCGACCAAGGATATAGTAATAGTAACTCAACCCACAAGTATTGTCAAGCTCCAAATCATTTTCCCAACTGAGGCTCCACGATTAGTAACTCAACACACTAAGCGCTCCTGAGAACTTGTCCAACCAAGGCTCAAATACTAATAAATCAACCCAAGTTGTTACATGGCTCGAGAGCATTTGTCTAACCAACGCTATAAGAACTAATAAATCAACCAACAACCATAAAACAAAAGGGAAAGACTCTCACAACACCATGTCTATCCCAAAAATGAAAATGCTAGGCAAAATTGGTTTCAATCCAGTAAATCCTCCATGAAAATGACAGATCATAACCAAATTACCACATATATTTTCCATGCATGCCAAAAATCATAAGGAAATCATACATGCAACTCAGTACTTCCAAGAAAAACTCATTATAGCAGTTGATCCCTATGTCCTCTTCTTCTTTCATGATTTTCCTTTGCCTTGATGCTTCAAATCCCAAGTATGCCACACTCCAAGAGTGATCCAAGAAAACTATAAGTACCCAAGAGTATAAGAGAGAGAGAATAGAATGAGAGCTCCAAAACTGCACTAGAAAAAGCATGTGAACTGATCCCCAAAAATATTTTTATTGATGAGGCCTCTATTTTCTTCATTTTCCATTATTTTCCTTCATTTTACTCCTCATATGCAACCTGTGACCTTTCACCTTCCTTTTCTGCTATTTTCCATTATGTTCATCAATAAATTCCAATAAATCCCTTTTTTCCTTTCCAAATTCTTATCCATTGCGTTTGCCAATTTCCATAGCCATAATAAACCATATAAACACACACACTAGGATTATTTCCCAACATTCAACTTGGAATACGTATCATGTGACCATGGTTATTATTTTTCCTTTATTAACTTTATTACATGGATTTCGACGAGGGTTGTACAGAACCCTTCTCCTTCGGGGAACACCTTTCCTGATGTTCAATGACAACTACAACCAACAATATTGTTGAAAGAAAAACATACTTCCCATGGAGCTTTATAACTTAGCTCATTGCAATATTTACAGTGGTCAACCTTTCGAGAAGAAAACCAATATGACAACATAACAATATGACAACCATAATGACACGACACCATACCACTTATATGAGGTTTATAACACAGCTTGTGTCTATTTTTACATCCTTATACATATGTACATATACCAAAACATCATACAAAAAAATCATACAAAAAATGTACCAAAACATATACCACAAACGTTCAACCAACAAATATAGAAAGATACATAGTCTGCATCTGATGCGCCATCACCCATGTAGCTTTATCTAGCCCAAAATGCTTCCCCTCCACTTTAACCTGCTCCATTGCTCAATTATGGAGCATGATAATCTTCATTTGTAATATACATTGAGGTTCCAGCTTTAATTATCCTTCTATTTCCACCTAAAATATAGACGATTCAATCACATGATCAACATCTTTAACATATTTCTTAAGGAATGACACATGAATCCAATCCTCAAGGAGCTTTTCTTAGGCTTGATGCACAAGTACACTTGTTCCCCAACCTTAAACTCCTTAAAAAACCTATTTCGATCTGCATATATTTTCTCTCTATCATGTGCTACCTTTAGATTCTTATTAATTACCTACATTTCTTGTTCCATTTATGCCGACATATCCGGTCCTATCAATATCCTTTTGACTAGATCAATCCAAGTAATAGGACTATTACAGCTCCAACCATAGAGTGCCTCAAACAGACTCATCCTCAAGGACTCCTCATACCCATTGTTGTAAGTGAACTCTACCTATGGGAAATACTATTCTCCCTTTCGTTGTTGCTGCATCACATACATCCTCAGTATTTCTTATAATATCTTGTTGACCCTCTTAGTCTATACATTTTTGTACGGATGATATGTTGTGTTGAAGGTCAACTCTGTGCCCAAACCTACAAATAACTGCTTCCAAAAATTAGAAGTGAAATTTTCATCTCTCTCTCACACAATATTCTTTTGAACACCTTCTAACCATACTACATCTCTAATGAAGACATGTGCTGTATCATTAGCCGAATATGTAGACTTCATTGGAGTGAAGTGTGCTACCTTTGTAAATCAGTCGGCCACAACCATATTTGAGTAATGTTGTCTAGATGTCCTAGGAAAACTTGTGATGGAATCCATGGAAATTACCTCCCATTTTCACTATAGAATCAGAATCGATTGTAGCCCCACCTCGATGCTTACACTCCGCCTTTACCTATTGACAATCTAAGCATCTCTCAACAAATTCTTCCTTTGAATTAGGGTAGAATGTTGGACACCTAATCCGCTAAGGATTATGGTGTGGAAGTTGAACACTCAGAAAGAGTTCAAGAGACCTTGAAAGATTAATCAAAGAGTTACACCAATTTATTATAGATACATGTCATGTAAATAATAAATGCATTCAATGCTCATATTTCATATTAAGTCTTTGTCATGATTATGTTTAACAATAATATCAATAAGTTTTAATTTGAACTTCCTATTTGAAGATAATAATTCCATCTTTAAATAATAATATTCTACTCTAATTATTTTATTACACAACACCAAATAATAATGATTATTAACAATATTAATAAATTATTATTAATACCAGTAATATTAAATTTAATATCAATATAATTAAAATAAATTTAATAATATATTAATGATAAATATAGATTTTCATTTGAGAATTAGGTTAGTAAATCCCTCCCATAACACTTCTATCTTATTATATAAGATACTTTATAACCATTTTATTTGAACTTCCTATACATACATATTACTTTTAGACACACTTCACATTACAAATGATTCTACAAAGAACTTCTTCTGTAGGTTTAATAGGGTTAATAATGATATTCATAATATCCTCTAACACCCCATTGAAAACTTCAATCCAACAACCTAAGCCACCATCATAATATTTAAGTGAATGATAATAATATTAGAAAATTCTACGTCTTCCAATTTATAATATATGTAGAAGCTTCAAATGGTATAGGGTTTCATTTCGAAACGATTATGGTTGCAAAAACTGGGAAGCAATTAAGGAAGAGATGCATGTTATTATCTTTTTTATTTGCAAAAACTGGAAAGCAATTAAGGAAGAGATGCATATTATTATCTTTTTTATTACCACATAGAACATGTTTTATCTCAGTCATGGGTATGGATATGTTTATCATTTTTGATGATATATCTGTTTTAAAGAGTGTTTAAATTTTCTCATGATAGGTCATGGAAATTGGGAGGATGGTTAAAAGTGGTTGAAATATGTTTAAAATAATTTCAAAAATTATAATAGTAGCAGTGTTTAAATTTTGTTTTTATGGAGACTCAAAATTTTGAAGTTTAATAACTTTAACATAGATTTACAAAAATTCCTCCAACATTTTATTCAAATCTTACCAAAATTTCTATAATTTTCCCTGTAAAAAAAAGTAGGATGGTTAGACTACCCTTAAGATTTATTAATGCTATAATTTAAAATTAATATGAATATAAAACATTTACTATTAGAAGACAATAAGTAAACCTTACAATAACAATACTCTACCATAATTATTTTATTCCAATACAAAAACTAACAATAATTATTAACAATATTAATAATTTAATGTTAACAATATTAATAATTTAATGTTAACAATATTAATAATTTAATGTTAATACAAATAACGTTAAAGTTCATATCAATACAATCAAAAGAAATTTAGTAATTTATTGATAACTAGATGAGAGTAACACTTTCATTTGAGTATTTAAAGATAGTAAAATCATTCTACTGTAGTTTTGTTCTATTTAATTTTAACTATTTTATAATTATTTGATTAGAGTACAACATATAATAATCATTATTAACAATATTAATAATTCAATATTAATAAAATAATAATTAATTTAATATTAATATAATTAATTTAAATTAAATATTTTATTGATAGTTATTGGAGGGTAGCATTCTTATTTGAACATTGAAGACACTTTATCTTGAGTAATTACTGTTCTATTTTACTATAGCTAAAAATTGCTCCAGATGTTACAAAAGAAAAGCATAAGATTGTAGTATATGGGAACATAGTTTTAGATGAAAAAAGATGCCATTAATTTATAAAATATATCTAATTAACAAAATAAAATAAATTAATGAAATTTCAATAGTAAAGTTTGAAATTAAAATTGATAATTGATAATTGAATCTTTGAAGAGTGATGTGACAACAAAACTTGAAATTTGTAATTAAATCTTTGAAGAGTGATGTGCTTTAATATAAATTGATTCTATAAACTTCAATACTTATAAATTGATTTAATAAACCCTTAAATAATAAATTTACTTTTATATTGAATTGGATTCAATAGGCTCTTAATTAATGACTTTTTATAAAATAACCCTTTACATTCAATTGGAGTGTTATGCTCCAGCCATAATTCCTCAAAATTAATATTACTTCGATATATATTGATAATGTAAATTTCAATAATTATATTTTGATTCAATAGTCTTAAATAATAACTTTTTACACTGAATTAGAGTGTTATGCTCCAAAAATAATTCCTCATAAATCATAAATTTTAGGTCCAAAAACAATGTCCATTAATTCAAAGCATTCAACTAAGTGAAAAAAATACAATACTAAAAGTTTTAAAAAAAAAATGCCATGCAAAGACATCAAACATATTTCGAAACAATGTCATTATAATGTTAAAAATAATAAATAATTATAATTATGAAGTAATTCAAATTTCATGTCTAATCGCCATGAGGAAATATTATTGTATAAAATTTAGAGTCAATAATAAACATATTAGATTACTCTATTGATTACTCTATTTAATTATGTAAAGGGAGTTGTTGGCTAGGGTGTATAGTATATATATATTCATTTAGGTATTAATTATGGTATTGGAAAGTGGGTAATGTGTTTTATGTACTTGAATGGACTCCCCATTATAGCTTCTCTGTGTTCAAGTCTGATGTTATTTCTGGCCTCACCATCGCTAGCCTCGCTATCCCTCAGGTAATTTTGTATCTGGCCTCAATTCGAGAAATTGAAGATTTTTTATTAGGCTATTTTATATTATATTCTTATGGTATGGTAAGTCAGGCATCCATTAACAGATCATTAAATGTTTTTTTTTCAAATTGAAATTTATGGCTGATAATTTCGGGGTATCAGTTATGCCAAGCTAGCTACCTTGCCACCCATCATCCGGCTAAGTAAGTGTTCAAGCATCTGAACCTTGAACTATGATGACTAATTTGAAAAAAAAATTCTTCTCATATAATTCTCTCATTTTGGCAGATTCTAGCTTCGTTCCACACTTAATCTATTCGTTTCTTGGTAGCTCAAGGGATCTGTAAGTTGGGCCTGTGTCTATTTCTTCCTTACTTCTTGGAGCCATGCTCAGGGAGGATATTTCTCCAACTAGAGAGCATGTGTTGTACTAGCAAGTTTCATTCACTGCAACTTTCTTTGCTGGTGTTTTTCAGGCTTTTTGAGGGATTCTTAGGTGGGAGATTCTCAAATTGATATGGCTGGATTCTATCATAAGATAAATGGGTTTACCAACATGAATAATTCATGTGTTGCAACAGGTTGAGATTTATAATCGACTTTCTGTCACGGGCAACTCTTATTGGATTCATGGTAGGTGCAGCTGTTATAGTTTCTCTGCAGCAATTAAAATGCCTTCTAGGAATTCAACACTTCACTCCCAAGATGGACATAGTTTCTGTTTTGCATTCCGTTGTGGAACATAAATACGATGTTGGTTTAGTTTAGTTTACTTGTCCAGTAAATTTTCCTCGAGTTTAGATACATTTTATGGACTCTGCCGAAAAATTTTTATTTGTATATGTACATTGGACGTGGGAAACAGTGGTGATGGGAGTATTTTTCTTTGCCTTGCTGCTCACTGCCCGCTATATATATAGCTTAGGTGTAGTTTTCTTCTAACATTGGTTAATAACATTGTTAAACTCTGAATTTGAATCACGCAACATGCAAGTGCTGAAATGGTCCAGTTTTTCATTAATTTTGTTGTAGGTGTTCGAACTGGGTCTCTGAACAAGCTACGAAACTGGTCCATTTTGACTATTTTTTATTATATTTAGTATAGCGTAGGGGCTATGGGGTGGTTCAAAGCCCCAAATGCATTGTAATGGGTCAAAAGGTAAACTATGGGTCTGAAAACCATGGGGTACGGACCATAGGATTGATAAAGCTAGATTGCTATAAATAGAGAGGCATTTCAGATTGTAGAAAGTAGGATTTGATGAGCTATTGATGCGATCTGTTGGGTAAGAGATTTGTTTGGGTTTTTGGGGAACGGACTCCTGCTGGTTATGTGCGTAGAGATCCTAGTCCAGCTGTGTGCGCAGGCTGGGAAGGGAATTGTAAGGGTGATGAATGAATGAATATGCAGGACTATTAGATCTGAATCTGTGAGTATTATTGAATGGATTGCTGATAATTACTGCGTTATGAATTTGCTGTCTTTGCGCTGCGAAGGTCTGTATATTGAATGATTGAATTTATTATACTCTAGTTATATCATGCTGCGAAAGTCTGTGTATTGAAGTAAATCTAGATCTGTTCTGTTCGGGTTATGTAATGTTGTGTTGATGTTATGAAAAGCATATACTTGTAGAACTAGTGCACGTGGATGCAATTGGATACATATTTAACCCTGCGTAGAGATGAGATAATCTGAACAGAATGCAACCCAGCTTGCCTTACCCTTCCTTTCTCAAGGTGCGGAAACCTGGTTCGAGCACCCAACCATACTACTTCGGGTGAGACTATGATCTGCGCAAGCAGGTCACTACCAAAAGGGCTAGTAGTATAGGGGTTTGTTGGCAAACCTTGCACACCGAACCTGGGTTAGGACCCCTCAAGCCAACAAATGTTTTCATTGCCGAGACCGAAGAGATCTGAGAAAGGAGTTGGGTATTGAAAGACTGAAAAAGAAGGAATCATGACAGTGCGATTAGAACTACCCACCTTCAAAGGGGGAAGAGATGAGGACATGGATCGATTTTGGTTCATTACGGAAGCTGTCTAGACTGCGCAAAACGTGGCAAATGACACGATAAGGAAGGCATATATGTCGTTGGCATTCCAAGACAGAGCTCTGGACTGGTATATGCGATACGTTTCGCAGCATGGAACTGCCTCCATTCAAGATATTAAGGGTGCTCTAGAGCAATAGTTTTGAAAACCGAAATCTTATTCCCCGCTGGTAACAAATGTAAAATACTTCAAACAAGGTACATCAGAATCAGTATGGGAAGCGGATCAGCGGTTAAAAAAAGCAATTAGGGAAGGAGGGTTCGGATATGATAATAAACAGAATACAGAGTGGTTTATTGCCATGCTGCTCCCTCACTTGCGCATACCCATGAGTCGCCAAAATTTTAGCTCGCAGCACAAGGCCTTGGAGGCCGCTATGAAATTAGAAGCTGCTCCTCCTGAGGATGCTGCACTAGTAGTAGAGCAGATCCAGGAACAAATAGAAGAAATGCACCAGGAAATCCAAGATCTACAGCAGGAAAGAAAGAGAGGGGATGGACAAGGTCGCACAGCAGCACCTAGAGCATGAAGCCCAAAACAAGGGGGCTCAAGGGGGTCCCTGCGCTGGCTCGAGGAAAGCTGCGCAACCAAATTACGAAACACCTCTGTCATCACATCCGAGCAATGCTGGTACCAATGTTGCCGCTCAGTTAACTATGAAAAGCAGAGCTGCACCAGGAAGAATGATCCTACATCACCAAGAACCCCTTCGGGTAAGGAAAAGAAGGAGAAGAGCCAAAGTGGAAGCGCAAGACGGGGTAGAGGCCAGCTAATTTGCTATAAATGTGAGAACGTGGGACATTTTTCAAGGAAATGTCAGCAACAGTCCTATAGATATTGTAGACAATGGGACCATACACTAGAAGATTGCCTAGTCCTAAAAGCCAGGATATATAAGAAGCAGTTTTGTTTTGTGCAAAAGAAACACAGGACCCAAGGTCAGGAGGCAACAGTCAATATAATAACACGCAGTGGGTTAGCGACTGGGGAAGCTAAGGAAAGGGATGAGGCTGACTCGCTAATCCGCAGCGCAGTTGACAACCAAGAAGAGTTAGACTTAGGTAAAATAAAGGAAACATTTATAAAAACACGAAGGGACCTCTTTGAGGCTAAGTGTTCACCAGCCATGCACCACGAAGATGGGGAATCAATAGAAGATATTAAACCCTTCTTACAAATATGCATAAGGTTGCTGCGCAACTCGCAGGCACTACAGACTATGCGGAATCTACTGGAAAATTTGATAATAAGCAGCAAAGGAACACAAGAAAAAAATATATAAAACACCTAAATCAACGAACGAGGACTATATCTACAAATTGGCGGCTCAAGACAATGTACTAGGTTACAAGGAAGATATTGAGGATCCCAGTGAGGAACTGGAAGTATGGCAGAACCGGTTAGGGGATGTTTCCACGCTGCGATGTCTTCGTATCACAAAAGAACCTCTCTTTAAGCTCCCTAAGAAAAGGCCTGAAAAAGAGCTCGACCTGAACATCGAAAATGTACCTACCCTTAGAAAGGGTTTAAATGACCCACAAATAAGACCTGAATTCTCGATGTCACAAACATCATCCATGGATATTGGTCCTATGCGACAGATCGCCTCTACAATAGTAAGGGACAGAAAGTTGGCTTCGGTGACAAAACCCCTTAAAGCCTTAATAGGACAAATACGAGCGGTCTTGTGGTCTGGGGCGAAGAGCTCCTTAGGGAGAAAACTTGGTTGGGGGGATGCAGACAACTGTCACCAAGCAATAAACCTAGTGTAACCACTACGCCTAAGTATTGGGGAATGCAACAGCTAGCCGTTGGAAGTATAACCTCGGGTAAAAATCAGAAGTTATAGTTGAAAAGAGCGAATCCTGAGTCACTGGCAGATCGAGTTATCAGAGGATTTTACCATTCCTGGGGAAACTGCCCTGCGTCAAATATCCCCCTCTATTATTCCACGACCATTATTTAAAAGGGGGGTGGCCCCCCAAAGGCAAGAGACCTACTTTAAGCATTTCGCGAAAGCAACCCAATAACGGACTCTGTTGCAGTCACAACAACCCTCTCATGACTGAGAAACCCTATCCGCCAGAAAATAATCAGCCAAAACCTAGATTCATCTTTCGTGCTAGGATGCCAACTACCACTACTTTTGAACCCTCTGCTTTGGTAGAAATTGAGGAAGTTACAGAAGATGAACCCGAGCTGGAAGAAGTTCCCCGCGGACTACAAGGAAGGGTAAGGAAAAAGCTCAAAGTTCAACGACTAACCCTCAGGCAGCAAAGAAGCCCCAAAATTCCCCAAGACATCCAAGGCCTCTACCCTTTGCACAAGATACCTAGGAGGGGGCGCTACCAGCTAACCCAATTAACTGGTTACCCCCCTTTTTCCGCCTATGGAGACCATCTACGTAGATACCAAAAAACTTGGATGGCCTAGTCACTTACATCCAGACTCCTCTGACCCCTGGCGAAGTCCCTGTTATCGGTGATCCCTGTGGACGCCTCCATGAAGTCAAGTTTGATGATCATAATTTGGCGGACCAGGATGCCTTCCCCGAATTAGCCCCTACATTATATTTTGAGACAACTCTTAAAGATGACAGAATCATGATGGTCCCTCAACATTGGGTCTGCGGCTTGGCGGGATCTGGACTATTGAATTTGCTCTGAATGCCCTACTTTGGCCGCTACAACATCACAGATCGGATGGCACGCCAGCTACTGGCCCTCATTCACAATGACAGCTTGTGGATTCACGATAGGGTCCCTATTGATGCTGAGTTGATCCACAAAATTACGGGCCTTCCAATGCAGGGGCTACACCCACTCGCAGAAGTTGGAAAGAAGTATGAAGCTGCTACCACGTCATATGTCCAAAAAACCTACACGGTCCAGCGAAATCAATGAGGGTTTGTAATCCAAACCATCAACGATCCTGCTACACAAATGGGCACTCGCCTGTTAGCCTGCAAACTAATGCGAAGGTACCAGGTAGCAACTGTCCCCGCTTATGTCATCCAGCTAGCCGGCCAATGCGCAAAAGGTGTGTATTTTAATTGGGCTCGATACTTGTGTGAAGAATTTCTCGCTAATGTCCACGAGTCTGAAGAGCATGGGACTCCTTTCTTTTATGCATCGTTGTTATTACTCATTACACTAGTCGCCTGGGACAAACCAGAAGAGTCGGTTGTCCCCGAGCTCCCTGCTGGGATGTACGAAGGTGCTTGGTATGCCCACCTATGGGACTCTAAGGATAAACAATGCATTGAGGATAACAAGGTCTTCTAGGTCCTCTTCCAGAGCAGTGTCGCCACTACCATAAATTCTCAACCCCGATTATCCCCTATGATATACGACAAATACAAGCATATCACAACCTTCCAAATTACTATGCATCAAGTCCGGATTCGTAGTCTTGCTAGTCAGGCTTGGACAAAGCTACCTTATATGGTGCCAGATGAGGAAATTGATCTACTAATTTCCCTATGGCCCCCCGAATGGACACAAGGTCTTTCCAATACTCCAGCAACAGTTTCAGCAAGGCCCACAGATAAACCACTACAACAATCCCACACAGCCCCAAAACCGGCAACTACTACCACTCATGATAAGCGCGCAGGGCCATAGGCATCAGGTCCCTCGAAAAGAATGAAGCAACAAGCTCATCGTGAGAAATATGATGCAACAGTCACATTAACAGGGGGAGATTTGGAAAAATCACAGACGGAGTCACGCTGGCGACAGAAGATAAGTGGGTGCTTACCATGACTCAATGGAAGGCTAGGGTTACCTCTCTTCAGGAAGACCTCCACACCCTAAAAATCAACTCACAGCCACGCTCGATCCAGGTAGGCCAAGAACCACTGCTACCAGTCAATAATAGTTTAACATCGATCGGGACAACGAGTTGACTCTAGAACATCCCTACCAATGCCCTAGATGAAACGCAGCTCGTGGAAGGCACCAAATTTCAGCTGGCCCTCGATCGGTTGACCGCCGAAGCCTTAGAGTCTCTCCTTCACAGTGTCGCCCAAGAAAGTAGTGACTGTGCTCAATCTACCACCCAACAGCTTGACGAGGCCCAACACACCCTTTTCTAGAAGACTCAGACAGTAGCCCAGGCCCAGTCATAATAGGCGGAGTTGGAGATAACGATCCATTAGCTATGCACGGAAGTCACCAAGGGAATCATGGCTGACGACACGCTTAGAAGTAAAGTGGAAAAATTAGTGGCTGCTTTTAAAGCCTCCCGCCAGGAGGTTTTGCAACTACAGTCCAGGCTACAGCCCGACACACCTCCAAAAGCCTGCGACCACCGTACTGCACTTATCACATAAGACACTATGATGATCAAGGGGCAGATCGATCAAGGTACTGCTTTAATGGAGTCGGCCATACAACTTTGGTCTTGGGTCCAGCGCGATCTCGTTCTTCAACAAATAAATCAGGACTTACGACAGCACGAAAAGGCTGTTGAAGAAATCAGTGCTACGTTGTCCACCTTGGTGCTTGCCCAATGCTTAGCACGTTTAAAAACAAGCAATGACCTTGAGGACGAGATTATGAAACTTCGGCGAAAACAACACGCTGTCACAAAACGCATGAAGCCTTGGACTGACTCAGCCTTCCAGTTAACGCATGATATTGATGGCACCAATAAGTGCCTTACTCAGTTATTAGTAGGTGTTACCACGGATACTGATGATCCACCATCCCAAAAGATGGTCACGCTCGCCTAGGAAGTTGCGTCCCAAAGCTAGGAGGTCCTCCCTCCGCTGGCCCGCTCTCTGGATACTCTACGAACACAGATTGATGACACACCGGTAAATTGACTCGGGACGAGTCACAAGATTGTGTTGGGGGACTGTTGGAACGAGGTCTCCTAACAAGCTACGAAATTGGTCCATTTTAGCTATTTTTTATTATATTTAGTATAATGCAGGGGTTTTGGGGTGGGTCAAAGCCCCGAATGCATTGTAATGGGTCAAAGGGTAAACTAGGGGTCTGAAAACCATGGGTTACGGACCATAGGATTGATAAAGCTAGATTGTTATAAATAGAGAGGCATTTCAGATTGTAGATAGTAGGATTTGATGAGCTATTGATGCGATTTGTTGGGTAGGTGATCTGTTTGGGTTTTTGGGGAACAGACTCCTGCTATCTGTGTGCGCGGAGATCCTAGTCTAGCTGTGTGCGGATGCTGCTACTGTGTGCGTAGGCTGGGAAGGGAATTGTAAGGGTGATGAATGAATGAATATGTAGGACTATTAGATCTGAATCTGTGAGTACTATTGAATGGATTGCTGATAATTACTGCGTTATGCATTTTTTGTCTTTGCGCTGCGAAGGTCTGTATATTGAATGATTGGATCTATTCTGCTCTGGTTATATCATGCTATGAAAGTCTATGTATTGAAGTAAATCTAGATCTGTTCTGTTCGAGTTATGTAATGTTTTGTTGATGTTATGAAAAGCATATACTTGTAGAACTAGTGCACGTGGATGCAATTGGATCCATATTTAACCCTACACAGAGATGAGGTAATCTGAACAGAATGCAGCCCAGCTTGCCTTACCCTTCCTTTCTCAGGGTGCAGAAACCTAGTTCCAGCACCCACCCATACTACTTCGGGTGAGACTATGATCTGCGCAAGCAAGTCACTACCGAAAGGGCCAGTAGTATAGAGGTTTGTTGGCAAACCTTGCACACCGAACCTAGGTCAGGACCCCTCAACCCAACAACAGGGGAGAGCAAGAGGAAGACCAAGCTATTATGGATTTTTGCTGCTCCTCCCTTGACATTAGTGATTATAGCTACTGTATTTGTCTTCGCCACTAATGTTGATAAACATGGCATTAACATTGTAAGAACACATTATTCTCTAATCTCCATGATGACAAGTGGCTTTCTTCACAGCCATTGCCCCACCCATAGATTTCATCTACTATGTGCACATTTTATCTTTATGATCATTGGACTATAGAATTTGGTAACTCACATATTATTTTTTTTCCTGCTTTGTTTCACACATACTTAGGATTCGCAATAAAATCCAGGCTTGTCACTAGACTCATCTAGTATTTATGATTATCACTTTTTGTTTTGGTAATACAGAGATTCATCTCAATCAATTCCATACTTGATGAATAATCCTAATGAGAATAGTTGTGATAATAATGTAATGGGAAGATATAGCCGTGATAATAATGTAACAGGAAGGTATAAGAGTGCTGGAGAACATTTGCTTCAATCAAAGATTACTAGGTTGATGGAAATAAGGAGATGATGGCCATTGGATTGATGAACATAGTAGGCTCTTTCACTTCCAGCTATGTTACCACATTTTATACACTCAATTTAATTATCCCAACTAATTTCTCATTTTCACTTAATTCAATTACCTCAACTAATTTCTTATTTTCTTTATTTTCAATTAGCCCTTAGTCCTACATTTTGTGGAAGTTAAATATGGAAAACCACCATTAGTTGTTATCTGCATCACCAATTTGCACTAAATGATACTACAACAAATCCAAAACTCACTCTTCATTTTCATTCTCTCTTCACCAAATAATGAAAAATATAAGAGTATTCAATAGTTGTTTTAACATTTCACACATGTTTGTATATGTTTAAACATTGGATAGATACCTAGGTGTAATGCCAATGTAGTAGCTCTAAAACACCTAAACTCTCCATTTGGAGTAATAAAATTAATAGATTAAAAAATATTGTATAATTTAGTTGAAAAAGAATCAATGAAACCAAGATATTTACTAAAGTTGTTGAGTACTAATAAAGTCAATGATAAATTACTATATTGTAGATTAAGAATAGTATTTTTTGAAAATGATAATTTTAGTGTTATTAGCAATAATTAAACAAAAAGAAACAAATAAAACCACATAAAAATATTTTTGTGGTGCTGCAAGTTCGTTGGTTAATAAAACCCAAAACCCTAGCAGCATAAATTTTCTAATAACCTACAAATAAACAAAAATAATAATAAAAAATTACACAACAATAAATATATTACAACAACTCCCAATGTCATTTCACCTTCATAATGAGGTCACATATCATAATAAAATGTCATTAAATCTCCAAAACTCAAAATTCATCCCTTATACAATAACTAATACAAAATTGAGTAATTCAAAAAAGAAATAATTTGCAAAATCAAACCTTCAAACTTGAAAATCAACTTGAGCAATCAAGTCCATCAATTTGAATTTGTAATTTATTCAACTTTCATATGTGAGCTAGGTTCAAAGGCAAACATTGATGGAGCAAATTGACTAGATAAAGCTATGAGATTCCTCCCTTCAACCACTGGACAACTAGAAAGCCATGTCCATATATTGTCACATAAATTATAAACTAGTAACTCATTACCCAAACCACACTTATATCTTATATACACCATATCTTTCATTCTTTCAAAATTAAACTTGAGATATCCTATAAAATTTCTCTGAGAATATTTCACAACAAATTGTGACATCCTTGCAATTTCTGTCATCCTCTCTCATGCAACAATTTGGGCCTCTCTATCTCCCATATAATAACACCTCCCACATCCCATTTAATAACACCATCTAAATTAGATATGACGAAGCTACTACCACTAGTGACCGACTAGTGAACACTACATCCACCCTGCTCCTATCATCGTCATTCTCATCATGAAAAAATACATTCAATTCAACTGTATCAACTATCTCTTACTTTCTTTATTTTCAATACATTATTTTCAATACATTATAATAATTTTTTAGTGGAAGTTAATCATCATCGAATATAGGATACAAGATTTCAGTATCAAATATAGCGATGGCTTTAACTGTGATGGTTACCCTTCTGATTCCAACGCCTTTGTTCTACTACGCACCTGGAGTTGTGTTGGCATGCATAATAATTCCAGCAGTTGTGGGTTTAATTGACTTTCCTGCAGCTTATTTCATGGGAGTCATGTTCAACTCTGTGCAGATGGGCCTTCTTATTGCGGTAAAATAACATATCAAAATTATTTTTTTATCTTAACATTTTCATTCATTGTATCAAATCGCATCTCTATATTCACATAGGCTTCTTATTTTCAATAATATTATAAAACAATCTTCTGAGATTTAAATCCCATATATTGTGCGTGATTGAAGAGCACATTCAGCCGTGGCCTTCAAAAATTACCATAGCATCTGCACACAACTATATGAGGAGACAACCTACATCTCAGACAACCATTTACAAGTACTACATTTATATTTTGAATCAAAAAAGTATCCAGACAACTTGGGTCACATGCCCAACATGTTCACCTATTAAATTCTACATGTAAAAATAACGATTGCAAAGTAGAGCATAAAAAAAATACCTTCTCATACCTTGTGCTACTCTGGGCGCTTTTTTAAGCCACTAATGATTTTGATAGCTACAAGACCCTTCGTTTTTCAGTCCTAGCCATCCAAAACTTGCCCAAATCTACAGACAAATATTGTTCATACTCCCATCAAAACAAATATCAAGAAAAAATACAATTAATCCAACTATGAGAAAAATACATCAACGAAAGGGATTATTTGTAAACTAGGTTGTGTATCAAATAGTAAACCCAAAAACGCTTGTTGAGATAGCATATTGAAATTTAGGAAAACCCAATGGGAAATCAAATAAATAATAAATTCTCTCCAAATTCAAACATGTAATGTCGATTCTTGCGATCACTACGCCATGCTGGGAGGCATTGCGGGAGCTGCCTACTATTATCTGAGAATAAAATGGAAGGTTCTACCGCTGTCCACAAAGCAAATTTGACTTCATCTCCATTTTTATTCTAGTTCTCAATATCTTGCACACTAAATACTTGCAACTACTGGCCCTACACACAACTGTTCATTTATACAAAACCCTCTAACAGTATTTATTATTATGAAACCCTAAATCCATATGTACCAGATATTGAAAAATTCTCCCAACAATCTGAAGAGCAGGAAGAATCCGTGTGCTCTGAGTGCTATAACATAGATCTATGAAATTATTTTCAAGTTCAAACATGTAATGGCCATCTTTGTCATCACTAGGCCATTGTGGGGGACTCATTGTGGGAGTTCTCTAATTTAAATTTCATAGTTGAAGATGAAGGTTAAGCAGCTGCAGAGGAAGCGAATTTGCCTTACCATTTTATGTTTTTATTCACGTACCCAACATCTTGCACAGTAAATACTTGCAACTTTCGGCCTACGCATTCATTTATACAAAATTTTCTAACTGTCATTATTATTATTATTATCAAACCTTAAATCTGTATGTTCATGAAATTGAAAAAATCTCACAGCAATCTGAACGACAGGAGGAATCCCTGCGCTATGGGATAAATCTATGAGAAAAAGGGTTGTGACGGTTTCTGAAAACTAAAACCAACCGGAATCTGAGAGAGGGGGTACGTTCCACAACTACATTAGCTTCTAGTGTTTCCTCATTTTCGTGGAGCGACACAGAAGACGAGCCCACACAATTTTCTAACTGTCATTATTATTATGAAACCCTAAATCTGTATGTTCATGAATTTGAAAAAATCTCAGAACAATCTGAACGACAGGAGGAATCCCTGCGCTATGGGATAAATGTATGAGAAAAAGGGTTGTGACGGATTCTGAAAACTAAAACCAACCGGAGTCTGAGAGGGGGCACGTTCCACAACCACATTACCTTCGAGCGCTTCCTCAAATTTTCATGGAGCGACACAGAAGACGAGCCCACACAATTTTCTAACTGTTATTATTATTATGAAACCCTAAATCTGCATGTTCATGAAATTGAATAAATCTCACAGCCATCTGAACAACAGGAGGAATCCCTGTGCCAGATTTAGAAAAATCTATGAGTAAAAGGGTTGTGACGGATTTAGAAAACTAAAACCAACCTGAATCTGAGAAAGGGGCAGGTTCCAGGAGGACATTACCATCTCGCGCGCTTCCTCCAATTTTCGTGGAGCGAGACAGAGGATGAGTCCAAACAACTTTTTGAGCAACACCAGCACGAGGAGGAGGTGGCTCGCTCAGGTTTCTAGGGTTTGTAGATGTGAGAAAAAAATAGGGTTACAGGAGGTTTAAACAATAATTACCATTGTAGAAATGACCCAAAGACTGAACATTATTCCATCATCTAACACATTATGGCACCCAAGTAGAGTTGTATTCATAAAAAGAATACTATTTAATTTCATAACAACAAATGATAACTAAGTGCTATAGTAAATTAAAATTAATATCATAATATTAAATTTAATATTAATATTATTAAAAGAATTTTAACCACATGTTCATAAAAAGTGGAAAGTTAGGTCCAACATTAATGGTTATCAATTAATTTCTCCATTACATTTTGTCTAACCTAAATATGGAAAAAGCAGTTCACAAGAACCTCAATTGTTACCAAGGAATTCCCTTATGCATTTTGTGGAAGTTAAATATGGAAAACCACTATTAACTCTTATGTGCATCACTAATTTGCACTAAATGACATCATAACAAGTCCAAAGCTCAGTGTTCATTTTCATTTTCTCTCTCCACCACATAATGAGAAATATAGGAGGATTGAATAGCTCTTCTAACATTTCACACATATTTGTATATATTTAAAATTTAAAATTTGGGTAGATATATAGGCGTGATGCCAATGTAGTAGCTGAAAGGCAACCTAAACCCTCCATTTGAAGTAATAGAATTACTAGATTGAAAAATACTTTATACTTTCATTGCAAGGGAATTAATGAAACCAAGATTTTTATTAAAGTTTCTGAGTACTAAGAAAGACAAGAATAACTTATTATATTCTAGATTAAGAATAGTACTTTCTAAAAATAATAATTTCAGTAACAAAAATAAACAAACAAAACCACATAAAACAATTGTTGTGGTTTACTTAAAAGCATAAATGGTGCCATGCATAGGAATTGGAAGTCTATTGGTTAATAAAACCCAAAACCCTAGCACCAGATTTTTTTCACAAACAAAAATAATAATAAAAAATTCCACAACCATAAAGATATCGCAACATCTTCCAATATTATTGCACCTTCAAAATGAACTCACAATTCATAATAGAATGTCATTAAGTCTCCAAAACTCAAACTCCATCTCTCACAATTGAGAATAAAATGTCATTAAATCTCCAAAACTCAAAATCCATCCCTTATACAAGAACTAATACAAAATTGAGTAATTCAAAAAAAAAAATTGCAAAGTCAAACTTTCAAACTTGAAAATGAACTTGAGAAATCAAGTCCATTAAGTTCAATTTGTAATTTATTCAACTTTCATATGTGGTCTGGGTTCAAAAGAAAACATAGATAGAACAAGTTCACTAGATGAAGCTATAAAATTCCTCGGCTCAACCCATGTCCATATATTGTCACATAAATTATAAACAACTTATTACTCAAGCAGACTTATATCTTATGTATACCATATCCTTCATTCCTTCAAAATTAAACCTGAGATATCTTGAAAAGCTTCTCTGAAAATATTCCACAAGAAATTGTGGCATCCTTGTAATCTCTCTCATCCGAATGTCATGGCTCTCATGCAAATTGGGCCTCTCTATCTCCCATATAATAACACCTTCCACATCCCATTTGATAACACCATTTAAATTGTATATGCTTGAAACTACAAACACTCGTGACTCACAAGTGAACAATACATCGACCCTTCTGCTATCATCTTCATCCTCATTCTCATCCTGAAAGGGTATGAAAAAGGAGGTCCCGTTTTGGACGTTGAAACCGGCTATGCCCGACTTCATAGAATTTTCGTCGGAAGCAGTCCAGTAGAGGATATCCTCAGAAAGAACAGCCATTTCAGGTTCCCGACCGGGACCTCCCAAGTTCTCTGGCGTGTGCCCCGCTGTACTCCACGACCTCAAAGTCGATTAAAAAATTTCTATTCTCAGTGCGTCGTGCCCAGACAACTTCACTATGGCTATCACTTTATAGTTGTCCTCCCCTGCCACGATCTTGATGGCCCTAATAACACCATTCTCAATTGTGGGAAGTTGTAAAGACGTCCCTCCAACAGGATTGTAGACAACATACACGATTTCATAAGTGTCATGTGGATGTTCACGATAAATGATGCACACCGATGCCAAGAAAAGGCCTCCCGCCGATCCGTGGATCCAATAGTACTGGGTGTCATACTTTTGCCTTAAGGAGGCAAACGAGAGTGTTTTCCACATGTTTGTGAAGGAGCAGTACGCCGTACAATCCAATGATTGTGACTCACGGTGCAACACAAGCCATGGTTTTTTTGTTGGGAGGCATTCCACTCCCGCAATATCTACACAACTTTTCCACTGGCAACCATGCCAACACCTTCTCTTGCAGATTGTTGGGCAATTGAGATGATCACATTGAGAACTCTTGCGGATCTTCTTTTTCTGTTTCCATTTTCAGTGAAAAGCAAATTTTGCCTTTCAATAAAATAAAAACACAAATCTCCAGTCAAAAGATCTGCAAACACTTTCCGACAGTGATCTGCAAAGATCTTCAATAAACTAAAAATCTCTTCTCAAGAGGCTGTAAAAATAGAAGAGTTGAATCTCTTCTCAAGAGGCTGTAAAAATAGAAGAGTTGTGTTTTGGATTTGAGAATCTCAAGTTCATATATATAGCCGTGCTCATCAGTTTAAAAAGTAGCTGGCTCATGGTAATGAGAATACATAGTATTGATCCATGGTATTTATGTGAAATATAGCCTATTTAAAGGAAGAAATTAAACCATCCTAGATTTATGTTAACTCTCCATTTACCAATAGTCCACGAGGATCAAAATCTTTTTTCAAATGATAGAAAATTATAATTAAAAATAAATAATTTAATGTTAAGTAAACATTTTACCTTGGTAAAAATAGAAATAAAAATAAAAATAACACTATAATTTAATTTTAATTTTAATGAGAGATATTGCAATGAAACATTTTTACTTAAGAAAATTACATTAAAAAAATAATAATAATGCAATGCAATGTAAACATTTTCATTTGGTCAAAATAAAATAAAAAGATAAAAATAAAAATAACTGTATAAAATCAAAATAATAATAAAAATAAAAATGGTCCATCATATTGACCCATAATATTCAAAACCCATAGTATTTTTGCCTATTTAAAGGGAAAATCAAGCTAGCCTAGATCCATTTTTTTTCTGGATCTACCAAGCTGCGAGTTAGATCAAAAAAGAGATTTGATCCCTCTAAGGGCTTAGATCTAGAGTTAAGATGGATTTAGATTTATGTTGGTTTAAGGATATGGAGGCATACTCCTAGGAGTATCCATTTGATGTAACCATTCATTGGGCCTAGAGGTGTTGTCCAATGAGTATGAAGATGTTGTAATGTCCTCTCTTGTTTAACATTTTGACTCGGTCAAATTACATAACAATAAAATAAAACCTAGCAATTGCACCACATGTTGCAAAGGAATCATTGAAAAGGTAAAAATATTTAATTAACAAAATCTACAATATAATTGAATAATTCATGTTAGGTAGAGTGGAATCGAACCACCAACCTCCGGAAGGTGCTCTTCCATTGAGCTAGCACCCTTTAAAGAATTATGTGAGGAGTTGTGGCAATCCTTGAAATTTTATAATAGGCATTGATATTTAAAAAATGTTCAACACATAATGTCATAATCCTTGTAAAATATATAATCATGCAAACCCCAATTTTTAACTTAATAAAAAAATAAAATTTAGTTATTTTACTGTGACACCCTTGTAGTTGGACTTGCAAAAAAATCTAGTAATAAACAATAATCTACAAACAAATTAATGTAAACCATACAAAGAAAATTAACTAGAATTAACTCAAGCAATACAACCACCACCCAAAGAGCTACACCAACTTGCTAGTAGGAATTGATGACACATATTATGTACGCAAAAAGCCATGATTACATCGTCAACTCATTCAAGACAGATTGGGCACTCTTCTCATTCACCATTACTAATTTCTTTGACCACTTCTTCAATGTAAGCTTTTGAAGGTACAAAACTAGAATCTCCATTAACACACATTTGGCTTCCTAGAAGAAAATGCCTTTCCCGCTTATACATATCAGATGACTATTGTGTATCACCCCAGTTGTTGATAAAGTGGAAACTAGAACAAATTACATGCCATGTTTTTTGAATTAGAACACTGTTGTGTATCAGCCGAGCTTTTGTCATTGTGTATCACCCCAGCTGTGTATAACTTAGAAATTTGAACAAATTCTAACATATAGCTGCTCATAAGACAATTAAAAAAACTCTTGATCTTTGGGGCTCAGCGTAATGTTTTTCAATAAAAATCATTTTACAAAGGACAATAAAAATCATTTTAAAAGGACATTCTAAAGTAGAACTTACCTCATGACAAGAAAAGGTCATTCACCATTGGCACAACCTCAAAATAAATTTCATAATAGATGCATAATTGTGAAGAACTTTTCCTTGTTCAACAAATTGATCAAACTAGACCTCTAAATAGAAATAAACACCATAGATTTTATAAGTCAAACCAAAATAACAACAAAAAATGAATCAAACTATTATTAGATTTCCCTTCCATGGATCACAAAATTGTTTTCCTTAGATCTTCTATACAAAGTTGTATAAAATTCGTTCTCAACTTTAGTAAACTCGCAGTCAATTAGTTGTACATCAGTAGGACAAATAACAAGAATGGGTCTGAATATTCATGAAAAAATATTATAAATCAGTCAAAGGGACTCGACATCAAAAGCTAGATGAAAGCCCAGTTCTAAATTCATACCTTCCCTCTTTGCAGTATTGTCTTTTGTCCTTCGCAACGTCAAGGGCCTCAAGTTAGCTTGAAATAATTTCAAACCACATTCATCACCTTAATAAAAGGGTTTTTTAATTAGTTTATACATGAGTTGGACAGATAACAAGAATGGGTCTGAATATTCATGAAAAAGTATTATAAATTAGTCAAAGGGACTGGACATCAAAAGCTAGATGAAAGCCTAGTTCTAAATTCATATCTTCCCTCTTTGCACTATTGTCTTTTGTCCTTCGCAATGTCAAGGGCCTCAAGTTAGCTTGAAATAATTTCAAACCATGTTCATCACCTTAATAAAAGGGTTTTTTAATTAGTTTATACCACTTGGACGCCAAAAGGTATCGAATAACAAGAAAATATCAATTTCTGCTTAAAAAAATAAAAAATAAAATCATGAGACAAAGGAAAAAAATGTACATATCACTAACTATCAGAGCATCTAGTGGACTAAATTTCACAACATTTATTTGTGAACCCAAGGTAGATAATCTTATCTGATAGTTTGTATAAGAAATTTACATTCAAGGAATCAATCCATCCATAAAAAAGGGCATAAGAAGACTAGAAGTGTAGACAATGCTCTTCAAATCATCTAGGTAGTAGACAACTACAAGGGCATCAAGTCATAGGTATATTTTTCTTTGAAATTCAAATCCAAAGAGACTTATTACACTAAAATGTAAACATGGAAACACATATAGTAAAATATGGAGAAGCATAGCGGCAGAAAGTTTCAAAGATGGGAAGGAAAACTGCAACTACATTTGACTAGCATCAATTTATGGGTTATTGTAAGCAAACTTTCAGACATGAGAAGTAAAACTAAAACTACATTTGATGACCATGAAGGTATTGGTTGTTGTAAGAAGTACAGAAACCATAACTTACTAAACATGAATTAATTGAATGGAGTCTGAACATTAAGAGATGGCAAAGCAAATTATTGAGGGTCAAAATTTAGATACTCAACTTTATTATCTAGGTCTATCCAAAAACACAACAGAAATATCAGAAGACTTAACAAACTTTTTGGATCAAGGGTCACAATGTAATGCTTATTTTAAACAGGTGACTTTTTGCATTTAAAATGAGAAAATAAATGATGTCTAACAATCATATTGCATCAAGGCATTAATACAACTACTAGAAGTACATAATAAGGTAGATAAAAATGATGGCTAATCAAATTTATTAAAAAGACTACCCAAAAAAATAACAATGATAAATAATAATAAAACATTGCAACCTTCAAACCATACTCATGAGTCACAATAACATTAAAATAAAATAAAGATAGATCCAACAACCTACAATGTATGTTGTGAATTTATAAATATTGGAATCCTTATCACAACCAAAACAAATTTTCAGTTAGATATGCATCCCTTGTGTATTTCTCTATTCATTACTTGTCATGACAGTTTAGTTAGCCAGTGGTGTCTCCAAGTTGTCATTACACCTGTCCAAAGGCAGCCAAGGGGCATCTTAATTACATCTCAAGAACCAAACAGAGGCCATTTGATCATTAGGACATGGTTATAATCCATAAAAGTGTTTCATCTTCTAACTATGAGAATTGTTCCACCAAAAAATTCCACAAAATCTTGTACCTAAAAGCTTCCACAAGGTAATTAGCTACTCCTAATGAGATCACACTGGATATTTATGTTGATTGAGCAATATGGTGATTGTGACATGTTCAAAAAACACAAACTCCTCATTTTCCTATCCACAAGATTCTGCCAGGCCATTTTTAGGGGTTGGATTAAGAAGTCCAGTAGCCACATGGTGGCACTCTCCAACCCCCTAAACCTTGACACATGGTTTTTTTTCTATTTTTGCTTCAAGAAGAGTTACAGTTGATATTGTGTCCCATGGCCCCTTGCTCTCTACGATCACCTTAGTGGTTCCATCTTCATATATGAGAGTTTCTCACCCAAATAATCTGCCGAACTATGTTTTTCTAAGTGGGTTGAATAACCCAACCTACATATTTTCAACTATCCTAAAATTGTGCAATTTCTAGATTTTATTTTCAACCATACATGTTCTTCATGCATTGCTATTTACTTCTTTATATGTCTTGATCATTTGACATAAGAAAAAGGACAATTTGTTGAATGAGTTGACATCATCATTGAAGAATCCAAGGGTTGGTTTGTGGCTACTATATTTTTTATTTCACTACTGTTATAATTGATGCCAAAGTGAATAATCAGATCTGGTTTATGTGGGATAACTTGCCCTAAAGGGTTGAAAATTATCCAGATAGTTTGGTATCTTTTCTCCTTGGATTGCATAGGGCTATCAAAAAATGAAATATTGCATATTTTCCATGGTTGTACTATACTCTATTTCATAACATCCACAATACTAAAAATTCACATGGTTGAGATTCACCAAAACTCTAGTCAAAGAGATGAAATTTATGTTTTTCATAAATTACCATTTTCCATTGATCTAGAAACTTTAACACTGATGCCATGTGGGCTAACTATGAATGCCTTTGGTAAGAAAAATATATTACTACATATAAATTGGAATGACCTGGTCACTTGAAAAAATACCCTCTATTGTTGGTGATTCCATTCCACATAACTCAAACTAGAATTTATGCACCTACTAATGCTAAATGAATTTCAGAACTGTATGGCTGACATGTTGGTCGATTCTCAGTGTCTAGTTTGCAAGAAATCCAACACAGTTGAACTCTCGACGATAATTAAGGTGTGTTTCCTGTCAGAATTCCCTACAGAGAAAAGTTCACTAAGTTTTGATATTATTAGAGATAAAAAAGGATCAAATAGAACAAACAACACACCCTAAATCAGCAAAAACACAACACACAGAAAGAGAAGAGAAGATCATGAACAAGAGAGACACTGCGTGCAACTAAAGAGTTAGGCATAAGAGAGAACTTATCTCCTGATCAAACAATGTATTTATACAATATTTCTACACACTCTAAGGTGGAACGCCCTCCATAAGTGGAGTTACAGGCTCGTTAATCTAGATTTTTCCCAACCACCTAGATATAATATAATTGGCCTTTCGAATTATTTTGAATATGACATTGTGAGTAACAACCTTCAACCATAAAACACAATATAGAAACACTACATACTACCAAACACACCTTCAGAAGTAAGAAGTAGTAACATACATTTAATAACTCTTCGGACAGTCATTCCTAGCCAAAGAAAAATTTATGTCAATGATCTATGCTCCCCTATAGAGACAAAACATGTCCCTAACTCATCACAAGGGGAAAATAGCTATATGAAACATCTCTGCACATATAAATGTATATATGAAAAAGGTAAACATTGATTAGTAAATTTTTCACTATACATTTCAGGTCTCTAGGCCTCTATGGAGGAATATGAGCTCCTAAACTATGTTGGGGAAGCATCTGATAACATATGAATAATAGTCAGCAGATCAGTAGAATGCAATAGAGAAAATATGTTCCTAGAGTATATTTAATTAACCACAAAAACTTAACTAAAGAAGAGCTCAACGTTAACATCAGAGATTTTGAAAAAAAAATACAAAACACTATAGAAACATTACTCTAAAATATAAAGGAGGCTCCAAATTACCCTCGAATAGCCAACTAAAGGTTGATTATTAGCGGAAAATGGCATAATAGTTGGTGGCATATTTACTACTGCATCATGAAATCGAAAAAGAATAGTTATTTTAGTTATTGCAAGGTTGCAAAATATGGCAATGGGAGAGTTTAACAAAATCCAACATCCATACTTCTATAATCAATTGAAATCTTACATATCCTATCAGGATGAATTTATGAGAAATTTGATCCAAATTTGCAGCTACACAAAAGATTAAACCACAGGTTAAATCAACGAGTAAACTTTGTATGAAAAAAATATGCAAATCAACTAGTAAGATTTCAATAAAACATACCTTGTTTTAAACTAACACTATAATAATATTATCACTCCATTTAATCATACATATATAATGACATGAATAATAATTTTAGAATTCCTTTCATGATTTAATAAAATAAAGGCATCACATTGTAAAATTACTTCCCTGTTTTGACATAAAATGGGCAATCTGTCTCACCCTACAAAATCATAGGATCCACAATAATTAGAGAAAAAAAAAACCAAATCATTCTCAAAAGTGAAAAACGTTGACAGAAAGCCTAAAAAATCTCAATACAAAACCAGAGGTATAGACACAAAAGGCAATGAAGCCAACCAGATTCCAATGAATTACATCAAGAAGAACACATAAGGGAAATTCAACCTAGGTTTTCATCATTGGAAAGATCTAGACAACACTAATAACAATATAACACAGTAAATCAAGGTGACTTTGAAATGAAAAAAATTTAATTCGCAATTATTGATGACAAACTCCTTTATCGATACATTAAGTAATAGATAAATCCAAACAAATACTCACGGGTCTAATTAGTAAGCCCTTGGAATTATGCATGATGTCAATATTTATAGGTGTGACCACTGTTTTCCCATTTACAACTCGAGAAACCCCTTTTTCCTATGTTCCGACAGTTACAGAATCATCCCCATCCCCTTTTTGCTCTCATATTTTTAAAGACCCCCCTTTGTGCTCTGATATTTTTAAATATTCCCCTTTTTTTCTTTGGAAGATCAAACTTACACTTTGCACCATACTTGCAAATACCTCTCTTGACAACAAACTAAGATTCACAACAAGACATTTAGTAAACCAATAGTTCCAAAAGAAAAATAATATCTGGTTAGAAACAACTATAGAAAATGAAAACGAAAAACTCATCACTGAGTATCTTACAGTGCACTTAGGCTTGAGAGGCCTCTCTGGTAGTGAAACAACATCAAGTCTGACATGCAAAGGCAAGAGAATATAAATTTAAGGACTGGTTACATATCATATTAAATGGAAGACAAAAAATAATGGATGAAAACATAGACTGAATTGAGTACCTCACTCCATCAACATTCTCCTCTGATTTTAAGGTTTCCAACCTATCTTTTGGATGGTGGAAGTTGAATTTTGCACCAAATTTGCAGATGCTAGTTTTGATATATTACTGAGTCAATAATATGAAAATCAACAACCGAACAAAAATATAAATTAAACAACATCAAAGGAACTAAAAAATTATAAACAAAATCTAAATTACAACAATATAAGGAGGATGACAGCTAAGAGAAAATGTTAAAATTGGGAACTCGGGCCAAATTCCACTATGGTCTTCTTAGTTGATGGAGATAATAATCTCACTAAATTCCCCTTCTCGAGAGGACCAAAATTGATTTAAATATTGTCTAATTTGGACAAGGAAAAGTATTCATTAACTGAAATGAAATTTCATAAGGTATAAGCTTATTTAGGTGGCCAAAATTGAAAATTGAAAATTTGAATTTCCCTCTATGAGTAATCAAGTCAGCCTACCCAAGAAGGATATAAATAACCTATCCTTGGCTCATCAATACTCATTATTCTTGTCTCTGAAGTAGATTCAGAAGAAGGTGATTTCCAACCAAGGAGATGGAGGCAAGGTGGGGTTCTATTTAGTCATCTACAAGGGACGAGTTCCACAGGATGGAGGACGAGTCTTTTCAGGACATATTTATGAATTTTTTTGGGCATTTTATCTCCTTAAGGTATGAAGCTTCTAGCCACAGGCGTTAAGGCATGTACTGTTATGAAACCCTCCTTTAGCAAGATGAGTTCTATAGGCAGAAGGCTGATATTGTTGGAAGCCTAGTCTGGAACATTTGAGGAATCATTCTCCTCATCTTGTTAATCAAAGTCATGCATTAGAATCTTCTGAGATCCTCTCTATGTTTTATGGCGGTTGAGAAGGTTGATTGAGCTTTTGTTGTCATATCTAGTAAGAGTGTGTCGGATGAATATTATTTCAATGCTGGAATATGTGCCCTAATCAAGATGTAAATTCTCATCAAAGTGGATCCATCAGCAAGGGTTTTGACAGCTGAAGATAAAGTGTAATATTTTATAGGTTACTTCTTTGTGATTTGGACAAAGTGGCATTTATGGAAAGTCAACTTTGACTCTATCATTGTACTCTCTCTCTCTCTCTCTATTGAATATTTGATACTATAATAAGAATAATTGATAAATTTTTGCCCCATCTTGGGCCAATTTCGATGTTTTCTTGTCTTGGCTTGTCTTATGCATATGATTTCTTATGATCTTTTGATAATTACTTCCAGTGGATAATAGTTATGTGATTATTATTGATATAAATGGAATTAATATTGGGCTCATTAAGGTAATCATCCTAAGAAAAGATAATGTTAACCTAAATTAACATGGTATCAGAGCTCAGGTGAGGACAAGCCGAAGAAAGGAAAATATCAATCACTTTGAAGTTTCTCTACAAGTCTCTGTGATCTCCTTCCTCTCGAAATATGAAGGATTAAACAAAACATCATTGAATTCTTGTAGCCTTCAGTTGTAATGATGCCGAGGTTAGATCTCTGTTTTCAAGTATCATACAAGGTCAAGATTTATGTTCATATTACCTATGAGATGAAATTATTCTAAAGCCGAGAACTGTAAGAATATCGAGTCACAACTAAAATTGCTTTCAAGGCTCCTATCAAAATAAAAAATGCAACCTGAATTTAGTAATGGATGAAGCAAGCATAAAGGAGTAGCCATAATTGAGGATTCAGACCTGTGGTTTTTCTTAAGAATTAGAAAGGAAAGCTGGAAAGAAGGCCACTTTGTACGGCTTCATCAAAATGAATGGTATGCACATTATGATGATTATTAATCATGATTTTTGCAAAGTATTTCCATCAAAATCTAGCAATTATTTTGGATCTAGAAATATTAAGAGAAGTCTAATCTCTGTGGACTTGGTCGAAGCTGAAAATTAGCACTTGAATCAGTGAATTATTCCATAGTATTCTTGTGATATTTTCTAGAAACATTGGTGGCATAATATTCTCCATACATTCAGTTGATCTAAGATATTTCAAGGAAGTTCGATTTTCATCATTCTTAAACCAATGATTAAATGTATGGATTTCCTTCATGGCCAGTGGAGAAGTGATCTAATCACTTCTATGTCCATCTCTAAGGATCGAATCCTGTGAGAAAATCCAAACATCCATCACTTACTAGTTGATGCTGGAATCAAACATTTATATATAGTGTCCTTTGGAACCAATTATTGTTCTGCAGAAATTAGCAATGCAAATTTTAGAGGTATGTTTTCTTAATTATTATGAATAGATCTTGAGTAAATTTCAATTCTCGGAATTAGATCAGCGTTTGGTATCTTATTCGCTTACTTGAAGTCCCAGCCAAGCCTACCTCTAGATGGATGAAATTGCCATGTTTCATAAAGATGTTTTATTAACTATGACAAGTAGACTTTAAATCTATACTCAGTGGCATTATCTTCAGAACAATCATTGAATTCTTGTAATATAGGAGAAGTCCAAAAATAAAGAATGTCATCATCTTTTATTAAAATTCCTACTTCATCAAGTATGAATCTCTTACAATAGGAGTAGGATTAGGAAGAGTTTCTCTTCATCCTACAGTGGGTCTTCATAATCCACAGCTGCAAAGGTAGAGTAAAGGTTTCTTCATCAACAAATAAAGGTTCAACATTTCATATCAATATTAAAATTACTTATCTCCAGCATATCAATTTGAAGAGAGATTACAATGACATTAATCCTCTTTCAGTTTTGAGAAAAAAAAAATCAGACTTCTAAACAGAAATATTGAAGCCCTGTAGTATCATATTTGAAAGAAACAGTCCTGGAGATGTACAAAATTGTGGACATCTAAAGATTTTTTATGATTAGACATCCTTTATAACGGAGATCTTTTCTCTTGGACATCGTACATCAGAAGTTTGATTGGACCCTCCATTGGCATGTGAAATAAGTAAAATTGTATTGCACTGTACATGGTACAGTAAGTTTTTCGTTTTCTCAACCAATGGCATGTATCAGAATCTTGAGGGCAGAAGTCAATTTCTTTTCTCAACAGTTTAAGGTGCACGGTCAAGGAATTTCACTACCACATTCTTTTTCTAGTACACCAATATATATATATATATATATATACACAAGCCAATAGGTGCTCTTCAGCCCAATATATTAGAGATAATTAAATCAACTTACATACATATGTTATATATATATAAGTTGATTTAATTATCTCTAATATATTGGGCTGGAAAGCACCTATTGGCGTAAACATTGCTCATCTCTGATTCTATACTTAGATTTTGGACAAGATTATGTTTCCTCATCTCTGATTTTGTTGAACTTAAATTGTACTCTTCTAGCATAGTCATTCCATCAATCCTTTTAATCATCTTCTGGCTAAGAATGCCCTTTATGTTTTTTCTTGCACTATTTGCAATTGCTGATTGTCAAGATTTGCATCATCAGCATGGGGGGCAATACCATTATTGTGAATAAGTTCAATATTTGGATCAGGCATCTGATGGGATCCTTCACACCTTACTTGAGAGTCCTCACCTATCCTAAGTGTCTCATAATTTTCTAATACCCAGAAGAGAGAGATTGAAGAAGAGAATTTCGCATGGCAATTGAAATTGGGTTAGCTGCGATACTAATTAATTCCTCAAATGATAGAGGATCCATGCGGACCATCACCTTTTATTACTCTCTACACACTCTTGGTAAATAGGGCCTTCCCAAAGGAATGTATATCAACCCCGAACCTGCATATTCAAATGGTTTGGCAATTACTTTCCACTTTACGAGAATGAACCCTACTTATTATTTCAGGGAGGAGAATATAAATTTAAGTTACTTTTTCATAATCCTTTCAAGAATTCCTATAGGGATGTGTGCCAGAGTGTGGCAACAGACAGGGATAGTAACTAATACTTATTTCACCAGAGTCAGACTACCCCTTTAGTTCACACATTGATAATTAGTGGTATGAATTAGAGTTGAATATCCCCAACATATTCCCTGAAACCTTTAACTCTTCTACCACTAAGATTAATCCTATAAAAATTTCTATACTCCAAAGTCCAGACATCAGTACCTAGTATTTTTTTTCATTTGGTATGAATACAACACAATTTTGGCTCATTTTTTAATACCTCTACCATTAGATCTTCTTTTGCTTCATCATTTATGAACATGGCGAAGAAGGAATTCATTCCAGTTATCTTATTTAACTCAGTCGTTAGGGGCTCTTGGAAATTTTTTGGAAATGTACAACCCTTAGATCTGCTGGTCCTTGAATATCCTAATTTGGCTTGCATCTTTCTTGTGTATTTCCATATTCTTTCAGTGCTTTGCATATGCATGAAAAAATTTAGTAATTGCATCTCCTTCAATGAGCTAGGTTTCCTTTCTTTTATTTTACCATTACATCCTTCCGAGAAAGTTATACAAGTTTAGGATTATGGGGAGCATATTATTCATCTTGTTTTATTTTCAATTTTGGATGAGAAGATAACTCTGATGTCCCCATAAATGATGCTTTGGGTAGGGGTTTGTAGTTGCAGGTTGGTGTAAAATCGAGGGGAATTTTTGTCAATTTTCCAAGGGCATATCATTTTGGATTTAGCCATGGTTCTAAATTGCGGAGAGACAACCAATTTTTAAACTCCATCTAGGCGTCCTCCCCTGCCACGATCTTGATGGGCCTAATAACATGACCATTCTCAATTGTGGGAAGTTCTAACGACTTCCCTCCAACAGGATTGTAGACAACATACACGATTTCATGTGGATGTGGATGTGGATCTTTTTAGTGTAGACAACATAAACTAAAAAGATCTGCAAACACTTGCAGACAGTGATCTGCAAAGATCTTCTCAAGATGCCGTAAAAATAGAAAAGTTGCGTTTTGGATTTGAGAATACGAGGTTCATATGTACCCGTGCTCATCATCATAAAAGGTAGCCCACCGAAATTTATTGGTTAATTTTTTATTATTAAATTTTATTTTAATTTATTTTGACGAGGGTTTTTTAATTTAATAATTAATAGATTAACCATAAACATTTATTTAATGGGTATGTTATATTTATAAAATATTAAAGAAAGTTGAGTAAAAACTTTAAATTACTCATTTTAAAAAAATTAACCTAAAATTGAAGAAATCAAATTACATACCAATAAAATAAAAGTAATAAAAATTTGGATTCACTATTCAATAGAAGGTTAAAGAAGAGAATTACTGATGGAAAAATGTTTCTTAATTAAAAATTAAACTAAATTTGGAAAATTAAATTAAATAAAAAAATCAATGTAATGTAAATATTCTAATTTATTAAAAAGAAAAATAATAATATAAAAATTAAATAATAATAAAAATAAATATGGTTCATGATAATGAGAATACATAGTATTGATCCATGGTATTTATGTTAAATATAGCCTATTTAAAGGAAGAAACTAAACCATCTTAGATCTATCTTAATTTTGGATCTATCAATAGTTCGCGGGGATCAAAACCCTTAATTCAAATTATAGAAAATTATAATTAAAAATAAATAATTTAATGTTAAGTAAACATTTTACCTTGGTCAAAATATAAATAAAAATAAAAATAATGGTTTAATTTAATTATAATTTTAATTAGAGATATTGTAATGACACATTTTTACTAAGTCAAATTACATTAAAAGAAATGAATATCAATGTAATGTAATGCAAAATTTTTCTTTGGTCAAAATAAAATAAAAAGATAAAAATACAAATAACTGTATAAAATCAAAATAATAATAAAAATAAAAATAGTTCATCATATTGACCCATAATATTGAAAACCCATAGAATTTGTGCCTATTTAAAAGGAAAATCAAGCTGGCCTAGATCCATCTTAATTATGGACCTACCAAGCGGTGAGTTAGATCCAAAAAAGAGATTTGATCCCACTAAGGGCTTAGATCTAGAGTTAAGATGAATTGAGATTTATGTTCATTCAAGGATATGGAGGCATCCTTGTAGGAGTATCTGTTTGATGTAACCATTCATTAGGCCTAGCGGTGTTTTCTAATGAGTATGAAGATGTTGTAATGTCCTCTCTCATTTAACATTTTGACTCTATCAGATTACATAAAAATAAAATTAAAACCTAGCAATTTCACCACATGTTGCAAAGGAATGATTGAAAAGGTAAAAATATTGCAAAGGTAAAAATATTTAATTAAAAAAATGGACAATATCATTGAATAATTCATGTTAGGGTAGAGTGGAATCCAACCACCAACCTCCTATGGCAGGTTCTCTTCCATTGAGCTTGCACCCTTTAAAGAATTATGTGAGGAGTTATGACAATCCTTGAAATTTTATAATAGGCATTAAT